>JAMXBB010000012.1:30361698-30695866 GCA_024138015.1 Lumnitzera littorea
TTAATATTCGGAAAAACCTAGTTTTAAAAAATAAATAATATATATATATATATATATATATATATAAATGGACCCTTTACAAATTAAGGCATTTTTTTTAGATTTTTTGAAAAACAAAAATTAGGACTTTCTTTTTAGAAAAATTTCCTTAAATGAATTGAATAGATTAAAAATGCAAAGTTGATCTCTTTTTAAAAAATAAAATCAAACCAACCCATTAAAAATTTTACAAAAAGAATTACGTATGTTTTATCCCGAATAGTAGGTACATAGGCATTTATAGGATGATGATAAAATTAGAAAAAAATAACATAATTTTCTTTTTTGTTAGTTTATATTACTTAAGTTATCCAATTAGAATAATTAACAATTGAGTCTTGCCTTGTGAAATTAAAAGGTGATTTTTTAAGATTAAGGTTAAATATGGAAAGTTAATGGTACTAGTAAGGGTTTAAAATTCTTAACCCCCGAATCCCGATCTCTGGTTTCAAAAATCATTTTTTTAATCGGTTTAATCAATAGATTAATAACTAAGCTATAACCCATCCATCCAATTATTTACAACTTAACTCTTTTCCCGACTCCTATCGGGTAGCGACTACAAAGTGGTTTATAAAATACAAAAAGAATCAGTTTTTTTTAAACCCTAATCGATGGTCATTATAAATCAAATAAGAGTTTAATACTGATCGGTTTAAAAAAAATTTAATTTTTAAAAAAATGAGAGGTGAAAAACCAGGCTTGATAGCTTAACGACTCCACTAAGGACGTCAAGAGGGTTGGCCATTTAACTTTCCAAAATTAAAATTGATCTCTAAATCACCTTAGTATAATTTATTTATTTTCTTTCACTTTTTGTTATTTATTATAACTGTACTAACATCTTTGTAGGTTTAGTTGTTTAGGGGGGTGGTAGGGATGAATTTATTTTTCGTACTATGAATACATAATAGGTATGGTCAAACCCGAGCCATCTTAGGACTCTAAGAGAGGGGCCATTGTATAAGCTTCAGCTGTTGTGGTGTAACCATCGCTCAGGGTTGATTAAGCTACCTCTCTTAAGCTCAATGTAACCAATGAAAGTATTCTTTAACAAGTGAGGTCACACAACTTAAAGACCTTTTTAGAATCTACCCTAATTGCATTCATGAACCCTTTTCCCAAAGTCAGCAGATTGACACGATATGGCAAAACTAAAAAATAAAAATTTGTGAAGTTTCCTAATCTTTTCCTTATAAATGTTTTCTTCCTATAAATATCGATGTACTCCCTGTATAAATGAGGTAGTTGTTATGTAATTTTCTTTTTATCATTTTCGTAGAAAATGTAGGTCTTCTTTTACATAGGCCCTTTTCAAAGAAGTCCATATCCACGAACCTTTAGAGCCTAAGAGGATACTTAAAAGATGGTTTCAATTTTTTGATCCAAATCACTAAAAATTCATTAAAGCCAAGATTAAGCCCATCCTCTCTTTACTTAAAGTCCAGACTAATGTTACAATGGTATAGGCTTTAGTCTACTTTTAAACCCTTAGAAGCAATCTTTTCACTTTGGCCCATACCAATTGAGCCCAACCAATGAAGAATACTCCTATTTATTAAGAGTCCCCTCTGTTGGAAATGGAAAATATTTCCTAGATATCACGATTAGCCTTATAAAAAGCTCTTAGGCCTCCGTGAATCTAAACTATGTAGAATGTAGATAGATCCCCATAGGAAAATTATTAAGTTGGACAATCTTTTTACTTGATTTGCAACCCTGTCCAACTATAACTAGAAACTCTTCTATCACAGTAATATAGGATCAATGCCTATATCTTGGCAACATTTGGAACCATTTTGTTTCCTGATGGGATATTTCACATACATCATAGGATTGCAAAGCTTGTGACCCAATTTTTAGAGGGGAAATCTTATGTCCCAACACTACTAGCAGCAGAAGCCAAGTTGCTTAGTTGTCTATAGGAAGAGAAGAATGGAGAATTGAAGACTAATATGGCCTTACCTATGGTTTGGTTTATTTGCCGTACTTGGAGCCCTAAACTTAATTTCCTTCATAGACAAAGTATCCAGAAGATGAATCCTATTGATGCGTTTGCTATTGTCATTGGACTCCCCAAAGGTATTGCTACTTATTATTGGGTTAAAACTTTCCAAAAGTTCTATAATGAAGATATTTCCCAAGTTGCTAGATAGATCAAGATTGTCAAACTGAAGAAAAGAAATAAGACTAAAGAGGAGCCAAGACTTCACAAGAAAAAAGAGGATCTACACTTTAAGGATTATTTGTAATGATTTTCTAAATAATGTAAGGGAAATTTCAAATATGCAATAAAAATCTTTTTCTTATCACATCGTAGTTAGTTTGCTAGCACCCCTCTCTGTATCCACATCATCCTAATATTGCATTACACTTGTAAATATACATTAGTTTATGTTTAGTCTTGTCTTTAAGTTTCTAAGTCCTTTTCCCTATACCTTCTACTCTAACCTTTTCCAATCTCTCTTCTTATACATCCTTAGGATCTTTCTTCTTATAAGTTTGTAAAATATTTAGGCCCCTGATCCCTTAGGATTGTTTTCTACTCCTTTGTCACAACTTGTAAATAAGTCTTATCCTTATATTCCTTTCTTCATTTTCTATTTCTTAAAAAGGAGAGATTTTTTTCAAAAAAAAAAAAAACAGAAAGAAAGAAAAGAAAAGTTGCTAACAGGTAAAGAATTAGTCCAATTAGGTTCACATGATTGATGATAGACTCACCTCCCTAGAAAGCATAATGCATTAGATGGCCCAACAATGGCAAGTCTTGTTCCTAATGATCACCACTCTCCAAATATCCCAAGATTTAAGCTTGGAAAGGAGACTCTTGAATTTGAATGAAGAGGTAGCCATGCTAAAAAAGGGCATTACAAATCTAGAAACAACAATGGGCCCCATGCTCATAAGATTTCGACACCTAACATTGAATACTAATCAAATGTTAGTAAGCTCAAATGATGAAGGAGGTCTAACAAGAAAAAAGCCAAGGAGGAGTAAGAAAAAGAAAGCCCTAGAGACTCAAAGGAGACAATTTACTCAATTGAATATCTCAATTACCCGAATCTTTCATCATTTGAAAGCGGCAAGGATTATAACTTGTGAAGCCCCTAATCCAAATTACAAACTACACAGCTTTGACCTAGAAGCACCATGCGACTATTATATGGATTTGAAGGGGTACTTTACTGAAAAATGTTGGAGATTAAAAGATAAGATTCAAGACCTAATTGATGCAAAAGTTATTTAGCTAGAGCTACAACAAGTTGGTCCTTCTTCAAGTCATGGGGATAATTCAACTAAGCTGCCTAGAGCTCCATTTCTTTTGAGCTTACCAATGCCTTCTAATAAGCTCACAGGTTGTTTCAAGTAATTAGATGATTGTTACAATAGGGGCAAAGAAAGTTATTTTTAATAAAATCCGTAATAGCTGAAATAAGACAATTGCCTTTTTAATGGAATGATTACAATGTTATTAAAGAAAATAAATTCTCTTTAAGGAATTGATAACTCACTTTTAAAAGGTTTAGAATGAAAAGAAGTAAATTATTTTCTACTCACTAACTTGAAACACTTTGAGAGTTGAGCGACACAATAGTGAGGATACTTTGGACAAATTCCTTAAAGGAGGTCCATTTTGAATGTGATATGTAGATTAAAATGAAATTAGGCATTCATTTTCAACTTCTAAACATGATCATCTCTTGTTTACCCTATTAGACCCATTGGAAGAATTTTCAAATTTAAACCCAGTCGAGAACCATCCTACAATGGGGCAATTTGGAGGTTAGGGTCATTGATTAAAAGATAAGGATAAGATTGGTTTATGCTTATTTAAGTAACATTAATTCAGAAACAAATTTTATTTTTTAATAAATTATTTTTTGAAATGAAGAAGAACCAATTTCCTTTTCTAACACCTCATGCCCATATACTAAAAATCTATGGATTTAGAGCCCTAAATCACTTAAAAAGCAAAAAATCAGCAATAATCACTCTTAGAGTCAAAAGGAAAGAAAAGAATAGCAAGAGATAGTAAGGTAAAGTAAAGAGAAGATGAAAAAGAAAAAAGGTTGAAGAATTGGGCCTAGGTATAAGTCAAAAACCTTAAAAGATATATCATATCCCAATAAGGGCAGCCAAATCAAATCAAAAGTCAAAGCTTAAATAACCCCAAAGACGCAAGACCCTAAATTACAGACCGAGCTCAAAAACCTAAAAGCTCTATATCCACTTTGAAGCCTCTCTTATGCCGAATCACACTAGGCCTTCCTACCCATGATACTACTCTTACAAAATAAAAACTCTTCCAATCCTAAAAGGTAATTTATCTTTAATAAAAGTTGTTTTTGAAATTAGGGCAAGCATACTTCTAATTTTTCCTAAGGTTCTTGACTTATACACCTAAGATTAATAAAATATTTCTTTCAAAATAAGCTTCTTCATTAGTCTCTTTAGAAACCCTTGCACCAAAAGCCTAAATTCATAATGTCAAACCAAAAAAGACTTAATGGATTGATTAAGGCATATTACATGCAAAATAGACTATAATTTTGGGAGTGTAGTCAAGAGTGTAATCTAAACCGAGAGTTTACAAGGAAGTTATTTTTAACTAAACTAGTTATGAGTTACCTTTTCCCTAAAAAATAAGGGTACTTGAAATCACGTGGCCCCATCAAGTGACTCGGCATCCAAGCTAGGGGGAACATAAGAAGCCTTATGTGGTTATTAAGGAAAGGTTCTTTACCTATCCGCAAACTAAAAAAGAAAGAAAAAAGAAGAAAAGAAAAAAAAAAGGGGTACAAAAAAGAAAAAGAAAAAGGGAGAGAAAGTATCTTTATTCCAAGTCCATATCGGCTAAGGTGGCCAAGTTTTCAATCTATTCTAAGGTCATTTAGACTAATCCTAACTTAGGGTTGCTAGTCCCCGAAAGACACTCTCGCCTAGGTTAGTGAGCCTAGAAAGACACAACTAAGTTTTAGATCGATCTCAATTTAGGATTGCTAATCCTCAAGAGATGCTCCCACTTAGGTTAGTGAGCTTAGTGAAGCATAACCAAGTTTTAAATCGATCTCAATTTAAGGCTGCAAGTCCTTAAGAGATTCTTCCATCTAGGTTAGTAAGCCTAGTGAGGCATGACCAAGTCCTTTAAATCGATCTTGGATTAGGGTTGTTAGGCCTTAAGAGATGCTCTCACCTAGGTTAGTGAGCCTAGTAAGGCATAGCCAGGTTTTAGATTGATCTTAAATTAGGGTTGCTAGTTCTCAAGAAATGCTCCCGCTTAGGTTAGTGAGTTTAGTGAGGCACAACCAGGTTTTAAATTGATCCTAACTTAGGGTTGCTAGTCTCTGAGAGACACTTCTACCTAAGCTAGTGAGCCCAATGAAGTATGATCAAGTTTTAGATCAATCACAGTTTAGTGTTGCTAGTCCCCAAAAAATGCTCCCACCTAGGTTAGTGAGCCTAATGAATTACAACCAACTCCTTTAAATTGATCCTAAATTAAGGTTGTTAGTCTCTAAAAGATGCTCTTACCTAAGTTAGTGAGCCTAGTAAGGTATGATTAGGTTTTAGATCGATCCTAGTTTAAGGTTACTAGTCTTCAAGAGACATTCCCACTTAAGTTAGTAAGTCTAGTAAGGTATAACCAAGTTCTCTAATTCAATTCCAAAGTAAGGTTGCTTATCCCTTAGAGATGCTCCTACTTAAGTTAGTGAGCCTAAAGAGGCATAACCAGATTTCATTTCTTTACCTAAATCCTCAATAAACCGATTATAGGATATCTATTAATTGTTTTAAAATCATCATAGGGGAAAAAATAGTGTCTCTTTGTCTTTGTAGTAAAGTTTTTTCAAACTTCGCTACAAGGAGAGGTAACTCTAAACACCTAATTTTTGTCCCCTTTATTTTATTCTATTCTATTCTATCCTCAATAGGTCCTAAATTAAGAAGAACACAAAAATAGGAAATTAAAGAAAACCTAAAAAATAAAAAAAAATTTAGAAAATTTATTCTATTCTATTCTATCCTCAATAGGTCCTAAATTAAGAAGAACACAAAAATAGGAAATTAAAGAAAACCTAAAAAATAAAAAAAAAATAAGAATTTTAGAAAAATACAAAAATAAGAAAAAGCACAAAGAAAAAAGAAATTTGGAAAAATATCAAAAATAGGAAATTTGGAAAGAAGCACAAAAAGGAATAAATTTAGAAAATAAAATTTGAAAAAATTTAGAAAATTGAAAAACTACAAAAAATAGAAAAAATTAAAAGATTTTAGAAAATAACTTTTTATTAAGGTTGATTTTTTAGTTTTTAAATTAATTTAGAAGTTAGGCCGTTGAACCTAGGTTTAGATTTAAATCTAACCTAGGCTAACTTAGTTTATACATATGAATAAGACATAAGCCAACAACTTAACGGATAAGCACATGAACATTGATATTAGGTTCGGTTAGAGGTCTTAGGTTCGAATGTTGGTGAAAACATATACAAGCCTTTTTATTTTTCATCACATCAAAGACTGTCACATGTTAGGATCTCATTACACTATGTATCTTAACACGTAGTAGCATCACAATTGGACGTATGCTAATGTGGTGCTACATGGCATGCCACATCAACTGCAACATGCCATGTGATGACAGTAGCAGTGTTTGGTAGGTTAACATAGCTGACGTGGCACCATGTCGAGCCACATCAGCATTACTCACTCTCTTTCCCTTCTCTTTCTTCTCCTTTCCCTTGATTTCCTCTACTTTCCCCAATTGAAACAGCCTACCTCCTTCACTTTAGCCTCACTTTTTGCACAAATTCCATACACACACACATGATTCCTTGCTTTAATTTTGTTTACCACATACTCCAAATTAAGCTTAATAACGCATCCAAATTTAGTCAAAAGAGTATTCAAATCGATCTCCAAAATTTAGGAAAAATGAAAAACTAGATTCTTAGACATTTTCCTTCAAGTCTGAGTTTTGATTTCCTTGTTCATTTGGTGAATTCGTGTATAAATAGGGGGCATACGAGTACACATGATCACAAAACCAAACTAGAATTAGCTTACAACCTCTCTCTCTAATTTTAGATCACACACTCTCTCTATATCGAACTGTAGTGTTTCTCTCTCCAGATTTCCCTCTCCTTCAACTTCATTGCTTAGAACCACCACTACGATCAACTTTGTAGTGGTCCAAAGGCCGAAAACCAACTTCTCCTGCTCTCCTAGCAATCACCGCATAGATCCGCCACTGTTACCGCTACCCTCCACCTTACAACACCGTACAAATAACCACTCCAAGTCGCAACACCAATTTTACCACCCCTAAACCCAATAAAAAAAAACCCATGAAAACACTTTTTCCCACTTAATTCAGTGCACAAATTAGCCTAGATCTACCCTACATTGTTGCTGATGAAGGAAAGCTTGGAGCCGACCCGAGACCCGACCCAAGATGACCCACTCTAATTTGAACCTAAGACCCACATGCCTATCCCCAATTTGGCCTTTGCTTGTAATTTATTTGATTTGTTGTTCATTTTGTGAAAATTTATTTTATTATTATTGTTTATATGTAAATGTAATTAAATCAAATAAAAAAAAAGAGAGAAAAAGAAAGAAAAAGGTAAAAAAAAAATGAGGAAGTAGTTTATTTACTTTATTTTTTAGTTTAATAAATAAAATAGAAAACAATAATAAATAAGATAATATGAAAAAATAATAAAAATAAAAATAATTGAATAAGGATATGAATAAAAATCGTTTTTTTATCAATACTTAGAAAAACTGAGTTTTTAAAATATATATATATATATATATCTTTAAATAAATGGACACTTTACAAGTTAGTATTTTTTTTCTATATTTTTTCAAAAACAAAAATTAGGACTTTCTTTTTTAGAATAATTTCCTTAAATGAATTGAACAAGTTAAAAACATAAAGCTGATCTCTTTGCAAAAATAAAATCAAACCAATCCACTAAAGATTTTATAAAAAGAACTATATACTTATAATTCCGAATAGCAGGTATGTAGATACCTATAGGGCAACGATAAAAAACAAAAATACCTAATTTTATTTTTTTTTTAGTTTATATTACTTAAGTTGTCCAATTAGAGTAATTAACAATTGAGTCTTACCTTGTGAAATTAAAAGGTGATTTTTTAAAATTAAGGTTAAATGTGAAAAGTTAATGGTATCCGTAAGAGTTTAAAATTCCTAACTCCTAGATCCCAATCTTTGGTTTCAAAAATCATTTTTTAAATTGGTTTAATCAATAGATTAGTAGCTAAGTTATAACCGACGCACTCAATTAGTTATAACTTAACTTTTCCTAACTCTTGTCAGGTAGCGACTCTAAAGTGATTTTTAAAATACCAAAAGAATCGGTTTTTTTTAAACCTTAGTTGATGGTCAGTATTAAATGGATAAGGATTTAATACTGATCTATTTAAAAAAGACTTAATTTAAAAAGAATCGAGAGGTGAAAAACCAAGCTCAACAGGTTTGAAGCTCCATGAGATTGTCTACTCCTTTTACTTGCTTCTTACTCTCTAGGTCATCTTTTACACATCACTTCTTTGAAATTACATAGAGCATGAATGCACACTAAGTATATGTGACCTCTATAATTAGATCCTCTCATATAAATCTTTTTTATGATGACGATAACGATGATGATGATGATGACAACGATAATACTTGTTGTCTACATGTTATAATAATATGTTTCATTTTTGTGTCATTTTTAAAAACTTAAAAAATTATGGACCTATTTAACTTTTGCATTTGAAAAGAGGTAATTGATAAGAGAAACTATAAACTTTTGTATATTTTAGATCACACACTCTCTCTATATCTAAAGCCTAGCTTTATTGAGAAAATAACTAAACTTGCATCATATCTTTATGGGGAAAGAAAAGAAGGGGAAAAGAAAATGGATTTTCAAAAGGCTAGACATTAATTCCACTTTCCATTATTCTTGTCTCTCAATATATATATTTTACTTTTCACAATTTTACTTCAAAATCTTTGCAAATCGATAAAAGCTCTATATATTTTTTTTTCTTATTTCATTTTTTTTAGAACACATATATTATATTGTAACTTGTGTATTTTGTTTTCTTGTACTCAAATTATTATAGATATCCGTAACATGTGGTTGTAGTTTTCTTAAGGGATTAAAAAAATGTTGATTATGGATTTATTTTTGAATATACTCTATTTATTTGTTGTATATAAAATGTGAAATTTGATTTTTTGAAAAAAAAAATTTAATTTACTACAAGAGTTGTTAAACTACTATTAATTTTTTGCCTACAAATGATTGTTAGCTATGAAATATGTATATTACGGCATGGAGTTGATAACAATCTCTGAAATTCATCCTTTTTTTTTTTTTTTTATCGGCTATAAGATGTGCAAACATACTATGTTCCAGGCAAAATTTTTTACTTAAAAAAAAAAAAACCAAAGATGCTTTTGTTGGGAGAGGACTAAAGAAAGTTAATAATAATAAACAATGCTAAAACTGGAGCTTAGAAATCATTTATATTTTTTTTTTATTATGCATATTTTTGATACCTTGTAGTTAGAAAACATCTACTGTGCTTTTACTTTTTGAATACATTGATACGTGAAAGTTGAAACCGTAAGGATAAATTATGTGCTTTTCAATGTCAAGAAAATAAAATAAGACTTTCATTGTTAGGAATAAAATATTCCTATGAACTTCATCTTTATTCTAAATTAATTTTCTCCAACAAATATACTCGAAATTAGATGTATTGAACCTTCCATTTTGACAATTGTTATTTGTGAGTTAATCTATTATATGTTATATTACAAAACTTTATACAAAATGGCCTTATTTTTTTCATCTATTTTGTTTTAAGATATACCTTTTAAGTCCTAAATCAATTTGTCTTTTTATTTCTTCAAATATTAAATATTAAATCATCTCTAACTTACACAAGATTTGTTTTGAAGTGGGCATGCTTCGGATTTCCCTTCGAAATCGTTCTCCAACTTCTCTTGACATTGAGATATCAAACGGATTTTTTAAGATATTCAAACCATTGCATTTTTCATCGATATAAGCATAGAAACAAATAGTGGTAAAAAAGTAAAAAAGCATAGAAACAAATAAATATAATTCACACTAAAAAATATTAAAGTGAAAAACATATATTTTATGTAAAAGAAAATTACATTCTTTTCAAATAATTTCGTATTGATTGATTTGAAAAAGAAAAGTAGTAATTATCTTTTTAGAACCCGTGTAATGGGTACAATATTTGCTAGTTTATGATAATATAACAACTACTAAAATCTTGTATACAGTACATTGGAAGTAGCACATGTCTACCAAGTACCAAAATTTATAAAAAAAAAATTATAGAAATACAAATTGGATAAAAAAAATTTAAAAAACACTAAGAGTAAATTGCATCTGAAAGATGCAATACCTAAAATTACACATATCTCACATTTGTAAAATGTTACTATATTAAACTAATATTGTTCCTAAATCATATTTATGAAATACGATATAATTCTTTTATTAGAACATACATCTTTTAAGTGTAATATAAACTTGGTCAAATTGTTGCACGATTTATTGCATTTAGTAAATGCAATATAAGCCAAGGCCTTATATCGCAATTACTAATTACGATATATTATGCTTTATCACATTTAACAAGTGCGATATAGGCTTTATCGAATTTTGTTAATAGTTATATATTCTAAAGCTTTTCTCGCACTTACTAAATGTGATATAGATTTAATGGAACGCATGGTACAGCAATATACATTAGACTTAAACAAAAAAAGAAAAAAACAACCTCCTCAGAGTAATACACTCTTATCAGTTTTCTCCTTCCCTCGTTGATTGAACAAGCTTCCTTCTTTGATCAATCTTCTCCCACAAAATTACATACTCAAATTCTCTAATCTTTTTCGAGATTGAAGACCCCCAAATTATATTGAAGTTGTGGTGAGTATTTTTACCCAATTCGTTCATACCTCTCTCGTAATTTTCTTCAAGTGATGTCTAGTGGTTTGCTTAACGGTAACCCTACCTCGCACCTCACTTTCCAAGTATGTATGAAGGCTCTTCTAACGGATAGATAGCCTATCCACAATGTTGATGGGTCAGTGGCAACTACAGACTTTTGGCCAATTCTCTCAAATGTTTCCCCTCACCTAGATGTTCAAAGGATCACCTAATGGATCTAACAGACAATATTCATAACCCTACATGAGCTCTACTGCATTTAGAGATGTTGTTGCCTCTTCTCATGGGGAAGGAGTGTATAAGCAATGCCTCGAGTGTCTTGGCCTTTTAGTAGTATGAGAGATTAACCGTATAGTTTTACTCTCTTAAATCTTAGGACTTCTAATTGGATTTCTTCTTTGGTCTTACATTTGAAATGTTTAAATCATTTTGAATATTTGCGCTCTATTGTCATGATTGTTTAACTTATAATTACTAATTGTATCATCTATTACATGTAATTTGTAATATTTGAATTTTTAAGTAGATTTCAGTAATTCTTAATTTAGCAATCAAGTCAAAATTATTGTTATCGTTGCTATCAATATTATTATCTAAAATATTATTTTAAACATCCAATAATGTAGAAAATTAAATTTATATAGCTATACAAACAAGAAATAAAAATATTACTTTTTTTTTTTGGGAAAAATGAGTTATCACTTATACACTTAATGTACTTGTGACTATATGTAAATTGATTTTTTTCTTTTTAAGAAAGAGGGGCTTAAAATGCATAGTATCATCCCATAAAGCTAAAGGTTTCCTCTAAATATGATTTATCCATAATTTCAAATACTTTTTTGCTGGAAATTAATTTCATATTCAATTTTGAATATATGGAAATGAATTTATAATTATTTTATGACATTAATAATAATAAATGAATTGTTTTCCTTTTTTTTTTTTTACTATTGGTTTTCCATAGGTCCATTCCCCTAAAGAAGTATCACTTTTTGTAGGGACCATGTTCCTATTGAATGTCCCTGAAATATATATATATACAACTTATTATAGGGGACTTTTTGTGACGAGTTGGTCTTTATAGACTAATTTTCATAGGGACCAAATCCTTACAAAAACTTTAGAGTACAATCTTTTAATGGGAACTTATTCCTTAAGTTATTATAGGAAATATTTAGCTATTTGTAGAGACTTTTAGTCCCTATTATAAGTTTAATTTTATCACCAATTAAAATGCCGCTATTGTTGGCCACCCATGGTTAGGGGATGATCAACATTGCCTTAAGCTATTTTGCCCTTTTTATTTTCTTGTTTTCCTTTTCAATTTTTTGCTTTTTCATACTTTTTGTATTTTATTTTTCTGTTTTCCCTTTGTGTTTACTTTAGCTCCTTTTTAGTTATTATTTTTATTTTAGTTAATTTAATTAATTGAATATTGTAATAAATTGCACAGTAATCACCCCTACCACCATACTTTACATATGGCAGTTTAGTCAAGAAGAGAAATGGGATCCATGCTTGTTTGAAGGTTACTTAATGAAAGCTTTCCAAAAATGTAGGACTCCAAACAATTTTAAAATTTTTTGGAAATTTGTCCTTGCAATTTATCAGAAAGATAAATAGTGTATTGCTATGTGCCCCTCATTTTAATTCTTAATTCTTGCACATCGAAATAACTTAAACACGATGAACCTCGGAGCTTTTGATGCCAATAATGCTCGCCTTGCTGCATTAAAGTTATGGCAACGATTGTTTTTGCTGCAAAGCTCTATTGCAAAAGGTCACTCTTACTCTCCATTCTTAGATGGACTAGGCGAGATCCCCAATGGATGACCGATAATAAGCATTCATTCCTTTTGTAAACAAATCTTTGTTTGGAAAACCTTATTCGGTTTTAGGATTTTTATTGTAGTTTTCTATATTAGTTACTTTCTCACATGTCTACATTTTAATTAGTTTCCTAAGAATTGAAAAATTCCAGTTAATTTGTTTCGTAGACCAAACCCTTTATTTGTCATGTACTTGGCATTGTTTGGTATATTTCACTACGCATAAAACATATGCAGAGTGGGTTACACTAAGGAAGCTGATGTATGCAAATATTTTCACTACTTTAGTTCGATTTCTATTCACTTATTAGTCTTTGGGACATAAGTCGGTCCATGCAGAGTAGCTCATATCAACAACTTGCTCAAGCTCGGGACAACGTGGGTTGCTCTCATGTGCCATAGCATCACATGATTTCACCAAACGAGGATGATCGATAATATCCCTGATTTGCCCTTCTGCTAGGGTTGCACGTAGTAGTGGTTGTGACATGTCTAGTGGAGCTTCTTGTGCCCTGTCAAATTAAATAGCCGTAGCATATAAGTAGAGTAAAATAGTATATAATACTTTTATATCATATTTGATACGCATAGTATTAGATATAAATTTTTATAATTAAAAAATTTTATAAATAAAAAAAAAATATCATTCAAAGATATATTAATTTTGTACTATAAAATAAATTTTCATACCATTAAAATGTATGTTCAATTTCTTTTTTTATTTTTGTTTTAATCCAATACGTTAAGTACTTCTTATTCAATAATCCCGATCGATGTTGAAACCAAATAATGAAAATACTGTATAATAAAACCATAGCAAAAAACAATACTTTTTTATTAATCTATTAAAGTCAATTATTACCTCAATCGAAGAAGCCCGTTTGAGAACACGAAACAGGAGACATGTGGAAAGCAACTTGGCATGTTTGAAGTTGTCGGTACAAAGTGATTTTCTGTATCATCCAAACCTCCTATCCTTATAGGTTGATGAACCTTTTAACAATGTCAAGAAATTGTTATGTTAGACATCTTCATGCATGTCTACTTTTACATCACGTCCTAAATTTCCAAAATATTCAGAATGCGTGTGCATATTATTGGTAAACAGTAATCAGGTGGAGAAGGGGTACTAAAATCAGAGTTTACTCGTAATAATGTCGATATATCAACTAATGGTACTTCTTGTCTCGTCCTCACTATATTACCTGAGAACTGGATGGCGCTGACATACAGTCTCTCTCCAGAATTTGCTGTTGCATTATATAAGTATCATAATTCATAACTGAGCAAAAAACTGCCAACTTTGGAGTTGATAAATTGTTATTGTAAAGGCTAACCTTGCGAAACTGCAACTGTTGCAGTGTTTCGCTAAGCATCTGCTCTTGGTATTCCGCTTCACATAACGTGGTGATTTCCGAAAAATCACCCTCGTATATCCTACAAAAAATTGGACACAATCTGATTTTCAGCACCTTGGTTCTTCTATATAACCACAATTCCCCACAATAGCTGAACTAGGTTAACTTACAATAAATCAATATTAAGCCCACATAATACCTCAGGCGTTTGTTTAGTTCCACCAATTGGGATTGGCATTTTAGAAGTTGTTGCTGTATATCATCCTAGGTCACCAAGTAAGCGATAATGCCATAAATTGAGGGAAAAAAAGAAAGAAAATAATAATAATTAAGGTGATGTTTAGAAAGGAAATAGTAGTATTACCTCGATAGGACCAGAATACTCTTCATGTGATAGCGGTGGGCTGTTTATACAAATCCGAAACAACATAAATCTTAAAACAATATTTGGCAAAATTAACAAATACTACCTTAAGATATATTATAACAAGAAAAAGTAGCAATGGGGAATTATTTGCGTGAAGTCACGCATTAGTGCCTTCATATGAAGTTACAACACGAAATTATAGTACATATATATATTTTGTTATAATATATAAATTTTAGTACTCGTTTTTATTACTGGAACGTACATAAATATGCATATTTCCATACAATATACAAAACGATACTGGTAACTTTAACCATATTTGCATGTATGTACTAATGACTTCATTTAATGTCGTTGATACGTGACTTAACGGAAGAAATTGTTTTCGACGCTGTGTTCTAATATTGTTGTGCCCATAAATGACAAGGTTGTCAATTAAAAGATGCCAAGCATTCATATACCTGCAGACAATGATCTGGTTGGATTGTTGATTGGCTTCATCCTTCAATTTATAAACAGCCTTAAGTAGAGACTGAAAAGGAATATATGTCTCAATAAAGCAATTGTTCAACTTTTACTTCACCACCATCTCATGATTAAAACTGGCAGCAGAGTAATACTACAAAAAATTATAGTATTGGTAACTAAAGTAGAAGAAGTAAAACTAAGAGACTTCACCTCTTGACCATGTAGCCTCCTTTGTGAATTTGGAAAACGTTGTTCAGTCCCGAAAACAAATTGAGAAACAAATTAGCATCGATAAAACGTCCTATAGTTTCCTCTTTTCATCATCGAAGTGTATGGGTATATGCTTATACTTTATTTATGGAAAACATACTTACCTCCCTCGCTCATCGTCCAGAAGGTTCACGTACCGTTCCAGAATTTCTTCAATACTGCAGCATAAAATGTCACAAACAGGCCAAGAAAACCAATAGGAAATTATTAGTGAAATGTATACTTGTGTTTGGAAGAGGATCGAGCCAAACCTAACAGATAATTAAGCATACCTTTTATTACCAGAAAAGAAACTGAGTCTTCCAGAAGGAGAAAACATAATAAGAGCAACATCAACATCACATAGAACAGAAAGTTCATACGCCTTTTTAATCAGCCCATTTCGCCTTTTTGAGAAGGTGACTTGCCTGTTGGTTGTGTTCTCAATTCTCTTTATTTGAAGCTTTACTCGCCCCATTACAGTTTTCTTCCTTTAGTGCATGAACCTTGGTTAGAGAATTGGCAGAAGTCACCACTATATACATATACAGATAGAAAGATAGATTGATATATAGATATATACCGCGCACGGCACAAAATTTTGAGCAAACAAATAGATAGCAACCGCTCCAATCTGATGACGAGGGAGGGAAGAAAAAGCCGAAAATTTTGGTCAGTGTGTGGAAGAAAGAAAGAAATCAACTACAGGTTTTGTCAGTAATAGGCGACAGGCAATATTTTATGCATGTCTGATGATAAATGTGTGATGTCAATGGAAGCGATCTTAAATATAGAACTTTCACCTTTTCGAGATATCAAAGAGGAATAATAGGCCGGTCCTGTTTGGTTTGAATTGTATGCCTTTTGTTTTGAAATTTATCCAAACTGTAGAATTTTGATTTTGATTCGGTTTACTAATAGATTCACCATTTATTTGCCAAAAAATTTCAAATACATGACTTCAAATCTTCCATCTCTAGTAATAAGGTTATGTTTGATTCCAAATACTGAATATACATCATTTAAATATGCTTATTATTGATGAATGTTAACAAAATATAAGAACAAATGAGCTTACCACTCATATTAGAGGGTTGGAAGTTCACCGTGAAATTATCCGCACACTCAAAGCTATCCTTTACTGGTTTAACTAACTTTAATTTAAGATAATTTCATGATTCCACAATTCTATATACAGTTGTGCACTCGTATTATGTGCTTCTATCGTTTTATTATTTCTTTATTTAGCAATTAAAACCAAATAATGCCTAAATCCGTTTAGTTTGCAAATCAATTATAGTAAAGTAATATATAATCGAACCATACAGTAGGTTGATCAAGCCTTTATTTATGCAAGGAACAAAAATTTGACTTAAGAACTAATTTAAGAAATGGGGGCACGATATCAATGAAACGTGACGTTAACCAATTCATAATACATGGTCATCAAAGATGAATACATAATAATTATAATAATCACGAGCTGAAGTTGTGTTTTTTAAATTATATATTAGATCCAACATAATTAATGATTATAAGTACAGTAGTTACTTTGCTTTTGTAAATGACTTGATTTGTTTTTCCATAAGAAACAATTGCAAAAATTCGATTAAATTATGAATTTAAAATATAAAAAAGAGAGAAAATTTTGAGAAATATATAAGTGTTGAATTACAAATGTGAAGATTATGATATTTTATTCCCACATTGCATTATATTGTGTCTATATTTTTGCAATTTTAATTAAGAATGAAATTGTTACATATTCTATATTGAAAAGACAAAAACCAAGCACAAAAGAAGTGAAAAGGGGAAACAGAGCAAGCACATATAACATAACCATCTCCCATGTTTTCCATCTCATCCAATTTTTATTCCAACCAGTGCCATTGCTTTATGCTTCACAGGAAGAAATCACATATCTCATTAGCCGACCAATCTAACGACCAAACATGCATGATGTAGTAAGTCATCGAATTATCTCACTCACCTTGGGCACAACTCCAGTCATAACGAATTCTTGGGTAGCAGTAGGTCGGCAAATTTTGATAAGCTCACCTATTTGGTAAAGAGACAGCAAGTTAAGATTATAGTCAGATCGCTAGAGGAACTTCTAGTTAGTTGTTTCTATTTATAATTTAATTTTTCTACGATCCAAGTTTCGAGCTCTTTTGAAATTTGTACTCGTTTCTTGGAATTATCGTGCGTTTCAATTGATTGAAAGTGATGAGAAGCTCTGAAGATAATTGAGTACGAGCTAACAGAGGAACCAATCAAAGAGAACTATAAAGAATTTCGTGTTTTTGCGAAATTTGAAATTTTTTGAGGTAGAGGACGGAACGAAATAGCGTTGATTCTTCATTTTTTTTTTTTCCCCACTAGTGTAACTGCTGTTGAAGCTGAAGTTGGTTGCTTGACAGAGTTTGTCGCGTTAAGGCCGCTGGGGGATTGACGAGAGTCGACTTGGTAAAAGTTTGAGGATTGTATGAATTTGTGTACTTACGGAAATTTCTGCATTTTTGCTGTTTAAAAGAAAAAAACGAAATAAGAAAAAGGGATACGAGTTATAACCAGTGTGAATAGAAAATAAATTGGAAATTATACGGTGTAATAACACAAAAAATGATTATATGGTGTAACCACCTCTGAATTATCGGAAAACATCTCGAATTATACTAGAAGATATAATGGACAGTTTCTTGTAAAAGCTGTTTGACAATTTCCATGGAACTGGAGAAAAAAATGCAACGAATAGGTCTGTATTGCTTGAGCTAAAGTCACATGCCTAGGGAAAAGCATGTTAGTTTGATTTGGTTACTTTCCACGCTAAGAGTAGAAGTTGACTTATTCGACCATAACAGGCTATATATATATATATATAAAGAAAAACACATGAAATGAATTAAATGTAAGATTCTGAAATTTTAAAGAGTAGAAGGAAGAGACAAGGTTTTGTTTCAATGCAATATCTCACTGGCTTGATGAGTTTTTTAAGCTGCTAAATTTAACATAAGTTGATTATGTGTTAATGAAAAGGCTGCTCTTAACAGGAAATAAAACGAATCATAGAAAGTTTAAGTAGAATGAAATACGCAAATTTTCAAAAGATTGAACTCGTCTCACCATAGCCAATTGTAAGGCAGAAGTCGGAATCGATTGTTTAAGGAAAGGTTATATCGCGCCACAGTCGCCCCGGAGTTTGACGGAGCTCAGCTTAATTTGGCAACGAATTGAGAGAGAGAGAGAGAGAGAGAGAGAGAAACGATGAAGGACGACAGGGTTCAAGAGATAAAATGGATATGCAAATAGAAAGAGTGCTAGTACTGATCAGTGGAAGAAGAAGAAGAGGCAGGTGTCAATATTTGATATTTATAATCAATTGTGAGGGGAAAGGCAAGGGAAGCTATCCTATATGCATTTTCTACGTCGGTTTAAAGCGGTGGTACTAGGAAATCCAATTCCTTGTACCCGGGTTTGAGGAATACGAGACTTTCACCTTTTCCTTTTTCATTTTTTTTTTAGGTCTTCCATTATCAAGATTATGAGATTACAAATTTATGATAGCGATTGTATCATTATACCGGTATTACTTTATTACTACTTTTTATTTTACATTAACTTTTTTTTTGTCGTTATTCAGGCTTCTACTTGTAACTATATAATCCTATTATTTCATTAATTTACGTTAATATAGTTAGCATCAATGAAAAGTTATTTTAGGACCTTACAGCATGTTCACGTTAATATAGCTATAGATATGTATCCATATACGACTTTGTAAATACAACAAATTATGTATAAGACGTTTTGCATGTATTTACATGGAAAGATGTACAATTGCCAAAGGTTATATCCAAACACTTATATATATATATATATATATATATATATTGAGTCAATATTATAATTTATATCTCAATTTTACTACTTTTATAATTATACACTTGAAATTTTGATTTATTTAAGTATACAGCTAATTAAAGATTTAATTTACATCTAAATTAACTTCAATTCATATAATTAATCTAATCATCATCCATGATAACCATTGTAAACCCCGCAAATTTAGCGTTTTAGGTAACAAATCAATTTAAATATTATAAGTAATTACTTTAACTCAATAAACTCGATAAATTTAAAACTAATTAAAAATTTTAAACTAAAACATAATACAGAGGATAAAAATCTTAAAATTTTATTCGAAACCTAAATCATGTATGAAATCCTAAATCCGATGTATGCGAAAATACTCAAAATTAAACCCAAACTTAACTAAAACCCTAAAATTATAACTTTAAATTTATAAAATAAATAAATATCACCTAATAATAATATAATTATAGTTTATCACAATTATCAATTAAATTGTGTAACGAAAATGTCAAAATAGTTTATAAATATTATCAATGTAATGAGTATCGATTAAATTAATAAATTTTCATAAAATCTCAATATTAATTTATAAATGTTATTTTTATTTTTTTATTTAAAAAAATTACATATTTTTATTTTTCTTTTCTCTTTCCTTCCTTCTCATTTTTTTTCTTCTCTATGTGAATTCCTCATTGGAACATAGCAGCCCATGTAATTGTTTGTTTCTTCCAAGTGTTCAGAATTTGTCAGCAAAAAATCAAATGTAATAAGTATTATGTCCCATCTCCATCAATGCTTAGATGTGGGATTTGTTTTTACAAATTGCCTTTACCTTTATCTTGGTTTTCTATTGCCTTTACAAGTCTAGATCCTTGTAGCTCAAAACATGAAAACAAACAAGAAAGGAAAAAAGAAACCAAAGTAATCACACATACACACAAAACTGAAACCAAAAAGGGAAAACAACTAAGCAATTAGAAGAAGAAGAAGAGGAAAAAAATAAAAAGGATTCAATCACTTCATTGATTCAATTGCTAAGGATTTTAGGTAAGTTGTTTATTTATCATGTACATATATGTATATAAAGTATTTCATTTATTTATTTGTTGATGTGTATATATATGTAAGCATGAATAAATATAATATATGTATGTATTACGTATTTGATTTGATTTGATTTTTATTTTTATTTATGTACAATAGATGATATATTTACATATGTATAAATAATAATACATATGGTATGCGTTGAACTTAGGGTTTATTAATTTGATTTTGATGAGAATAAAATAAAAGTGTATATTTAAATATGTTGTTTTTGAAGAAAACAAATCAAGTAGACGATTAAACTAAGTATTATTTAATTATATTAAAATAATTAAATAAGATCAATTAGCTTGCTTAATGATTAATTATATCAATTATCTTTACAAGAAATTTAATCTTTTAAGTGGTAATCAAATGATCTTGAAGTTAGAATGTAAAGAGTATTTGTTCGTTATATATAAAAAGAATTTTCAAATAATATTTAGCCTACCATGTTAACGGGTCAAGGTAGAACCAGGCTGATGGTATAAAGCCTTATAAAACATAAAGAAAAGGTTACTAACTTGGAGGAGCCGACTTGCCGGTTCACTTGCTGGTAAAGTATTTTTTACCGACTTACCGATTGTTTAAAGCACCAACATGCTGGTAAGTTAGTTTTAAGTAACCGTTAGAGCATTTGATGCGTAGCAACAAGAAGAATTTAATAAGTTGTTATAAAAGCTCAACAACCCGACCAAAGGCTTAGAAGATCTTATATTCTACTACAACTTAAAAACATTTTCTTACATTCTTGAGCTTATTTTCACTTCTTTTTAGTCTCTTATACACTTATTTGCTATCAAACAAAAAAAGATATAGTTGTGTGTTTAAAAGTCCTCACATTTATAATCTTGAATGAAAAAAATGATACTCTTGAGTTAATTGTGTGTAAAAGAGATTGTGCAAGCTTGTATAACTCTTGAAGCAATTGGATTGTGAAATCAATAAAGTGAAAGTGAAGTCCTCAGCTAGAGGCATTTTGTGCCCATAAAGACTAAGGAGCGGTCTAAACTCCACATTAAATCCGAGCTTGATTTTCTTTATCCTTATCTCTTTAATTTCTGCATTTATTATTGTTTTATTATTACTTTGATTACTCTTATTATTGCATTTAGTCATTTATATCGAAAAAGAATTGAAATTTGCCCTTAAACTCAATTCACCCCTTCTCTCCCTCTTGAGTTTAGCTTAGTGTTTTTCAGTATGTATTTGGTATTTTCTCTATTTAGGTATTAATATATATATGTATGTATACATAATTACATATGTATATAATATATAGTATGTACATGTATGTGTATATAATATATATAAACTATGTATTTTCTTATGTATATATATATAGGTATACGTAAATATAATATATACATGTGTATATATACATCGTATATATATATATATATATATATTATGTATGTGTAAATTGGTATGTCTATGTGTACATGTACATAATAAGTATTTTATTATATGAAGTATATAAGATACATATGTACATGTAGTATGTATTCTTATATTGATAGACATATGTATGTTAATTCTTTATGTATTTATATATATTAATCGGCGCAATTTTGTGTATGTATATATATATATACATAGTATTTTCTATTATATATATGTGTATGTGTACGTAGGTATATGTATGTGTATTTATACTTAGTATTTTCGATTTATAAGAATTTTTGTATATTTTGTATATACATATATATGGTTGTACGTGAATGTGTATGTATATTAATATTAATAATATTTTGTATTTTAGTATGTATACATATATATAATACAACTGTATATATATATATATGTATATAGGACATAAATACGTGTATACTCTACTTGTACATAATGTATAAATAAGGTTAAAATAATTTATTATATAAAGTATAGTATACATATAAATGTAGGTATATGAATAGTGAAGTATACATAAAAATACTAGTATAATTAAATAGTATATATACAATATACTATATTATTAAGTTAATAAATAAAGTAAGTTAATATATATATATATATATAAGAATATCGTAACTTTAAATTACAAACTTTAATGAAATATAATAATAAGTATGCATATATATATATATTCTTATACCATAAAGTACAAAAATAGGAAAATAATGGAAAATTAGGAAAAATATACAAGCGTGACACCTAACACTCTCACGTCATTATATATACAAATTAAGTAATTTTTGTAATTAATTAATTAAAAAAATAATAAAGTAGAAAAATTTAATTTCATAATTCTAAAATCTCAAAAATAAGTAAAAATAGATAATTATAATAAAATAGGCTTAAAATAAGGAAATTATCAATTATATGATATAAATAATTATTAAATCAGGAATATACTAAGAAAAGTTTAAATTGATATTTGATAGTTTTTTTTTTAAAGCTAAAATAACGAATTTTATGATATTTTTATATCATAGTTAAAACTGTGAGTTACAATGTCTAAAACGGACTTTATTACGAGAAAATATACTTGAAAATAATCAAAATGAACTATAAGTTCACAAAGATTTAAGCTAAATCGAAAAAATTATACGTAATTCGGTAAAAAGCTCAAATCGACAATTTTATGCAAACCAGTAGCTAAATTAAGTAAATAGTAAAAATTACAATACTAGTTTAGTTATTTAATTCTTAAACTTACTACTTTTTGTATTCTTTAAATGTTAAGTGATTCTAATATGAATACCAACTTACCAAGTGGACTTTTACGATTGTTGATAAACTCAATGGCCAAGTGAATACTTTTAATGAATCTATACTTATTTGCGCTTGTAATTAGTGCACCTAAAAAAAGTTAATAACTTAATGCATGAGGACTCGTGTTATGCATATGTCTAATATTAATCGATTATTGTGCAAAATACCGTTAAATATAATAATTGGAGATTTAGTTATATGATTGATTATTGTATAATTTGAATGACTTGTCAATAATATTTGATCATCTCATAAATTAGCTTAATCATATTCAACTTAACTTAAATTATTTGGATTATGCATAAAGTATGAACATTGCATATAATATTCTAACCATTACCTTATATAGTTGGTAATGAAGGGGTTTAGAGGAATAGATTTTCATATGATTTGGTTAGTATAATGCAGAAGTACTAGTACAACAAAACCTCACTCTTGGTTCGCAGGTTTACTTGGTGCCAAAAATGCTAACCATAAGTGACTAAAAGATACATCTAAAGATCACCGCTATAAGGTATGAGCGTGAACTACGAGGGCCATCTCACCACTAGACCTAAGATTTTGTGTGTTACTAAATTCTTTTAAAAGGAAAAAGCATTTCATAAAATATATAATTTAAATTTATAGTTAAAAACCTTAAGTGCTAGAGCTCAGTTGTAATTAGTGTCCATATATCTACAACCTTTACTTTGGAAGGTATTAAATCTGATGCTGTATTTAGCATCAGTCAACTGTATATATATTATTTAGCAGACTGCTTATTCATGCATTCATATATTTAATAATAAATTATTTATTCATATTAGTATAGTATGAAGGATAACTCGTTAGTATAATATAAGAGATAACTCGTTAAGCTCTTGTACCTTACTGTTCAATAGTTTTCTTTTGCAGATTAATAAATAATCGGGCATAGATTAAAAGCTGAGTATTGAGTACTGGTATCAAGATACATAGAATTTAGAATCTAGAATCTAAAAACAAACTATATATTTTGCTTGAATTATATGTTATAACTTGCATATGTTTAAGTTTTAGAATTTTACTATATTATCTTAACATTTGGCAGGAGATATCAATTTTTTACGGTTTTGATGGACTGTGGCTTATCGTATATTTATAGTTACTTATATATTATAATAAGTTAATTAAATTAAAAATCGAAAACTTTAGTGATTGATCTTTTAGAGTCTTACAACTTTTAACTTGTAAAGCGGTTTTTATATCATGAGTACACACGTGATATGAAAATTTTAAACTATCTTACTAAATCCCCTTAAGGTTATGACAACCATTGTCTTCTCCCTATTCGTGAGTGTCAAGGGATGCTTTCTAATTTCCTCGACTTCACTACCATGGAAATGGTCTAGTTGAGAGGTTTTCTCCCACTTGTCCATTGTGATCTCGTTGCCTCTGACCGTAGTGTGTATTTGAACTGAATAGGCTTTCCTTGAAGTTATTGTCAATCTCATTGTTGTCAAGTACTCCTCTCCCTCTAGAAGCAGCACTATTGCTATGATCCTTCGTACTATATGAGGTATGGTTAGTTGATTTGGGACCCTCCTAACATCTATGAGTTTTGTTAAGATTCGGTGATTCTGGTGGCATTAATAAAGTTAAAGATTCGTAACAGAATAGAGTCATTATATCCCTTCTCTAAAAGGATTTGTGTTATCAGTTAACGTGGCATTAAGAGTCATTAATCCTAGCACTATCTTTCTTCACACATTTTTCATTAGTTTTCCTTCCATTTTTTCATTATTTGGTATCTGCAATAACACTTCGAAATTTTCCCCCTTCAAATTGTTTAGATAATTAACTGACACATTAACCGAATGTGAAATATTTTTTGTTTGGCTTTTATCGTCAGATCATTTAATTTCTTTCCCTTCTTGGGACCAAGACCCAATCATTGTAGCGATTTCCCTTAGAGGAAGCATAGGTCTTTTCATTCTCAGGCCTACCCTCCAGATTGTCACAGACCATATTTTGTTTTGTGTTTTAGGTTACATGTGGTCTACTTTGAGGGAAGATTGGCTCCTAATTTTTATTCATATTTTTGTCTGAACGTTTTCTATTTTCCATGACATTCTCTTAGGATTTATTATTATTAATAATCAAACAGAACTTTCTGTGTGGCCCATGCAATTACATTTACAACAAAGCATTTTAATGCCTCCATATTGTCGTTTATATAAACAATCATCATCAACATAAATAGAGCGTACCAAGGGTTTATGAAAATCCACTTGTACACATAATCTTGCAAACTCTCTCCTTTCAGAAAATTGATATCATAATATGTTAGTGGTAGCTCACATATTCGAACCCAAACTGCTAGTGCATATAAAGTGGATAAAGAAGATCCAAAGTTAGTATCCCATCTTTGGATTGTTATAAAAAGGCCTTTTTCATCTCTAATGATGATATTCAAATCATTTAAGCAGGACAAAGTAATCACATATAAATCAAAACCAACACTTATCATTGAAAAAGAATGGGCAAAACCCCACATGTTTCTTAGCTTCTGATATACAAATTTGTAACCTAATGATGCAACCCGAAAAATTAAGACTAAATAATTTGTATCTGATTTGATCATTACTCACTATAAAGTTTAATTATAATTGAATTGCGCCATTTAGTCCTAAGGCGCTTCTTTTCCTCAAAAGGAATAGAAAATCGTTTAATACCAAGACCAATGTCTTCGCCTCGAGGAGATTGTGGTAATTGGGTTTACTGATCATTATGGCGGGCTTCCATATCATCCGATTCCTAGAGATAAAGGTCTCTGCATATACATCCTTGAAATGCCCAATAACAGTATCCTTGTAAGCTGCTCTGCGAGAAGAATTCTCTTTTGCATCCTCCTGTGAGAGTGATTGGTTCTGTACTCTAGACTGAGAACGAGAAATTGATTCAAGAACCACCTCTCTTTTGTAGTCTTCAGTTGATTTGAATTGCTTTTTCTTGCGATTTAGGGGGGCCAGATTAGGGCTAGGGTTAGGGTTTGAGTCGTTTGAGCAAGATAGAGTCATTAAAGAGAGTTCTAGAAGTACTTCTTAATGCATAACAAAATTTGGAGATGTTATTAAGAGCAGGTGAGAGGAATTAAAGGGAATGAGAAAAAGTAGGTGATTTACCCTTTGTATTATTGAGCTGAATTTGAATATCAGATGTCTCGATGGCTATTTTCAATATAATTCAAGAGTATTTTTAAGGAATTGTAAAAAGGCACCAAAAGTCCCCATTTTTTGCTTCAATAAAATGTATATGTCCTTTTGTATTTTTACATTCATATAAATCCTCAGAAATATATATATTAAAGTTCTGTAAAATTTGGTGCTTTGTAATTTTTCTTTGATTAGTGAATTTGTCATTCTTGTTTATGAATAGTTTATTTTCCATGCTTTGTGGATTTTTTTTTCTTTAATTTCCATAAATTAAGTTTGTGGTTTATCTTTCTTTATAATTTGATTCATCGTTACTTTAAGATTTCCGTGGTATTACTTATTAGTGAGGATGTACAAGCAATAGCAGGGCATATGAATTTTTATAATGTAGGAGATATCACGTCATAGCTTATTAGTACATGCAATGGACAGAACACGTACAAATTTTCGATGTTGTGGCATTGGGCGAGCATGAAGAGGTAGATGAAATGCCACCTAGGGGACAAAATTTGTGCAAGGCGTCGTCTTTAGCTTATTTCGGGGTTTTTAATAGATACCAAGAAAGACTGTACAGTGTTGCCGCCGTATAATGCTGTTTTTTAACTTATAAAATAATCAAAAGAAGAAAAACACACAAAAATATATATATACATATACGTATATATATATATCTAAACATACTCTTAAACTATCAATTAAACCTTTCAAAATTTTAAAGTGTAACTTTGCCTTCCATAACTTCCGAATATATGCAAATACACCCTTAAAATGTTATTATAATTCTATAAGTAGTGTTAAAAGGGCCATAAATAATGACATCTTCAGGGTTTCAACAATGCCTTTAGATGTATGCACACACTTTAAAAAATATGGGGTGGTAAATTCAGATTGTAATAGCTTGAAGGATTTATAAGTACTTGATCAATAATTTAAGAGTTGTATTTTATATTCTAATTGTAACATTGGAAACAATTTTATATAATATATCATATGCGGTAATTGCATATACTTGGTTACTATTTTTGAAAATGAGCCTTTAAACTATTACATCTTAAAAAATAAATGTGCTTTAGACTCATATAGACCACTTTGCTCTTTATTTTTTTGTATTCTTTTGTTTTATCATTTTTATACTATTTTATTGAAAGGTAAAATTGTAAAATATGGTCGAAAGTACCTTTTCTAAAGATTTAAAATTTAAAAACAAGATTTTGAAAATAAGATGTAAAGGTATGTTGAATGAATATAAAGATGCGTCTTTGTAATTTTCTGTTATATAAACTTCTAAGTTAGATAACTTGTTGGATCCATCTCTTAATAGTTTTTTCTTAGTATTACTCAATTTTCTTTTCATCTCCCTCCTCTTTTATGTTTTCTCTACGTTTTGCTCTACGAATAAGTTCCAACCTTCCCTTACACTTGATTCAATGGAAGTTGATGTATGGATTATTTCCGAAACAAAATTAAAACATATGATTCCGATAAGTTTATTGAGTCGTATATTATAATTAGGACAAGCGAGACCGGATAATTTCGATAGGGACTATATAATAACCAACATATAATATCGATTTCATTGTTATCTACGCAATGGAAAATAAGCTTTTAGGCAAATTATTTATCCTACTATTTTTCATTCGTCATTTGATTTCTATCCAACCAAACACTATGTAAAACTAATAAACTCGTTGTCATGAATCACTAACACTATAAATGAATGAATGACCATATTTATGCAGTCATCTGGATAGTCAACCCATGCGACATTGGGATTAATTGTTTAGGTTTTGATTATGTTCATTGAGTAGGCTGCCCATTTGAGTAGTAATTATCCCAAGGATATATTTATAATGAATGCTTGGGAGTTGGCGCGGCCACTTTCTATTTTATTAGAAGGGGTAAGGTGCTTATTTAAGCACCATTTCTACATCTCTTTTCTCCTGGCCTTTCTGACAAATGTCGGACCAGTTGCTCGTTGGCTAATTTTCAACTAGCAATTTTTTTTTTTTTTTTCTCTTAGACCTTTTAAGTTGTTGAACAACTAGTAATTATTATTTTTTTTTTTTATAATTTTTTCATAATAATAAAATATGATATTACATTTTATAATATGTCACAATAACAAATTAATTTTCACACTTTAAAAATCTTCAAAACATATTTTATATATTATTTAAAAAGTAATAATAATATGAGACCTCAAAAGATTTAAAAATTTGTAAGTAATTTTGGTGAATTACTCTTTTATAGAGCATAAAATTGCTTAGAAATAAGAGTTATTTAAGATACTAATATAACACTCTAAACATTTGCTTTAGGTACCCACATATGAACATGACCTAATTATACTATTATTTCTATTTTGAGTTATTAACGTGTAATTGTCTAGCAATAGTTAAATATCATTTACATTTAGTTATTCTAGTTAATACTAATTTCACTCCATACTCCTATGTAAACAAAACTAGTATTAATTGCATTTATTACATGAAACATAAAACTAATTTGATTGACAATATGTAGTATAAAACTAACCATATTTCAATTTGATACAAATTAGCCACTCTCTTTCTAGTTTCAATGAATTTTAATTTACAAACACATTAGTAAAGGTAAGCGGGTATGAGATAATTAGGATATGACACCTTACTCATATCTTATCCTATATGTATAAGTTCCAAAATTTTTGTATCTCAAACCTATCCTATGAGACTTATAAAACACTCTATACTTTCTACTTTATTTAGGGTATAAGGTACCATGTGGAACCTTGATTTTTCTTTTTCTTTTTTTTTTTATCTTCTTTTGAAATATTGTATAGATACATAATTAAAAGTGTGAAGTGGGTTTTGGCTACGAGCCAGCCTATTTAAGCCTTTTAAACGAGTTTTGGGTTGAAGTTTTTTTGTTCGCTTAAAAAGCGAGCCAAATGAGTTCCATTTAACAAGCGGCCCAAACATATTTATGCCTTTAGCTCGCTCATTGACCTATTTAACTCACTTTTTAAACTAATTAAGGTTTAGGTTTTTTAACTTGTTTAAAAAGTGAAATAAATAAGTCTAACCTATTTAACCCACATGCCAAAATGGATTGGGTCAAGTTAGCTGGTTTAACTCACATACATTTACACATAATTAATATTAAACTTATAACTATACCAATGAACCTAATAGTAATAATTTGAAAAGGCCTTATATTTGCAACGTATTTAACTTTAATGATATGTAACGTTAGTTGATAGAATAGAAAACATTCCTGTAATTAGAAACGTTCAACTTTTGGTTAGGTCATGTTAATATTTTTTTTTAATCTTTTCTTTTTAAATCATCAAAATAAAACTTTATCAAATTATAAAATTGTTATATGTAGGATAGAATACAAAAATCATGTCACATAACTACAATAAAATATATTCAATGATAAGTTAAGAATTGAGATATTTTTAATATCTTTTTAGATTTTGGCTAATAAAAGAGGAAGAAAACAACGTAAAAATAAGACAGTGAAAAAAGAGAGAAGGTTTTACCTATATAAGAGAGAGAGAGAGAGAGAGAGAGAGAGGAGCATGCAATTTTAAGTTTTATTATATATTGGGTTTTTGTTGTTGTTTTCTTTAAGGTTAAAAAAAATGCAATAATATTAATTTTTTATTTATTAGTATTATTCAATTGAGATTACAAGGTGGACAAATATACCTTGAAATCTTTACCTTGTATACTTTATATACAGGTTTCGAGGTGGTACAAAGTACCTTAATGTCATATCTACACCCTATCATAAAATAGGTTCCATGAACTGTTCGAAATTTACCCTATTACTCTTTTTACCAAACTAAAACTTACTTGGTAGAATAAGGTCCAGATGAGTATCTAGTATAATAGTGTTATTCGCTCATCCCTACATATCACTGATGGATTACATAACATGGTTACACATAATAAAGTTGAATAATCTAATAACATTATTTAAGTTTGGCCTTTTGCAAACTCATTACTTGTGTTTAGACTTAAGCATCGGGTCGAACCAACTCTAAACCGTTGATTCACAAGTCGGTGATACGGTAAATCATGACTAGCCCGTGAGCTGGCGGTTCTAGGTTAGTTCACTAGGCTTAACGGTTCAAGGACTGATTTAAGGCCCTTAAAATGGTTTTTTTTTTTATTTTTAATTTTTTTAATTTTATTAATTTCTTTTTTATATATATTAATAATTTCTAATAATATGATCTCCTTTTGCTTTTTCTTACGTGTATTAATTCATTAATAATTTATAATTTTTTTATTAATTTCCAACTTAATATAAGTCTAACTTTTTTATTTTTTTCCCTCAAATTTTATTTTTTTCTCATATTCAAATCTTTAATATTTGATAAGTTTTACAAAAAGGATTTACATTAACTAAAATTGAATTTTCTATCTATCCTTAACATATAATTAACTTATGATAAGTCATCTATTATTAGTTTAATGATATTATTTAAAAAAAATTATCATTCACTATCGCAAATAAAGTAGTTTTGATATGCAATAACTTATTGGATATTATTCAATTATTTCTTTTGACTTAATAGTCTCTCTTTTCTCTTTCTCTTTCTTTTTTTCTTAAGGGGCTAAATTGGTCGAGCCGACCCGCCGATTCAAGTGATTCTGCCTAAGCTAACCACCTGGTCCCTTAAAACCCAGCCAAGCTAGTTCAAGGTCCCCCGGATCGAATCCGGGCCTGTTCACGATTCAGAACCAACCTTTATCCAGGTTTACTTATGTTTTTTCTTTTAATAAACATATCACCTATGTTTCATTATCGTATGTTAACTGCCACTTAAGTAGACATATTTACTTATAATTTATCTACAAAAATCAATTCAACAAGATAATATTATTTGATAAAAATTTTTAACAATATAATAAAAGAATAATTAAATTTAAGAGAAAACTTTTAAAAAATCCCTCGAATTTAAACCTTTTTAACCCCATTTTGGACCACCTATGATCGCCATACCCTACACTTTTTAGTGAAAAGTTTCTTAATTTTCCTTGGGAAAGAACATCGCTTTCTTTGATATTGTCTCATGATTGGTGGTAAAAAGTAAATAATCGATCCAACAACATTTGAAGCAAAATGAAAATCAACCAAAATCTCCATTTGGTCAAATTATTTTTATTTTCACAGCTAAAAGAGTCAAGAGGAGTTAGAAAAATTTTGTAGCATCATCTTTTAGTTTATTAATAATCTTTGATAGAACACCATGATTGATAACCTTAGAAAACCTAAACTCTTCACATGTGGCAATTAAACGAGTTTCTACTTAGAGTTCAAATATGCCTTTGATTAGATTTCCATTGAATAAGGTGGTTGTGTGGGACTTATTTGCAAGTTCCGATTGCAACAATATAATCAACATTTGATTGTTTGAGAATAATTATGATTTATTATAATTCTCTCTCTCTCTCACATTCTTCACAAATCCTAGAAGTTAGGGGGTGGCCATGCAGCCGCACCTCTTTTCTAAATCTTTTTACTTCATTCAATATTATTTAATCTGCAGATTTACTATTGTTGATTTCAATATCTATAGATCTACCATTACCGACCTAAAATATGCCTTTTCTTACTACTCCAACCATCATCGATCCATTGGCATTACGATACTATCCATCACAAATCTACCTTTATTGATTTGGTTCATTTAAAGATTGTGGCGATCAAGTTATCGTTTCGCGGTATTTTTAAGAATAAGCGATTTTATGTATTTGTTTTTTTTTTTTCCTTTTCTCATCCCCTGTGTAGAATTATGTCTCCTCTTTTGTGAGATTTGTTACTTTCGCCAGTTGGGTGGGTTTTGTTCTCTTAAGAGAAAATGTTGTATCCTCCATATGGGATGTTATGATACTTGAAGAGATGTGCCTATTTATTCAATTAAGTCTTCATACCCTAACTCTTTGTATGTCGGTTCTTTTGCATCAATCAATTTGATTGGTGTAATTTCTTTCTATTGAATGAAATTCACTTTCTAGAGAAACAAAAAAAAAAAAAAGAGAGAACAATTATAATTTGACAATAAGATAATGCAAGTTTTGATTGCAACAAAGTAGTCTAAATTTTATTCTAAAAGAACCATTATAGTGTAGGAATCAAATGATGGGGAGATTTAATTGCAATGATTCAACATAAGTAAGCAACTTTTCAAACAAATTTGACAAACGTTATGGTAGAAACTGAAATCAATGCTCTTAATTCATTTTTATATCTTCCTCTTTTTTCTATACTTTATCTTTTTCTATGTAATACTACAATCCATTGCATGGCTTGCAAGAATGGAGGCAAAGCCTACTTCACAAAAGCGATCTGTAAGGACTATTTTAGAGGAATTTTGTGCTACCTCTTTGACACTTTAGACCTTTAGAGCCCAAATTGGCTCATGCTGTTATCTTATTTTATTTCATTTATTTATTTTGTAGGTATGAAACTCAAAGTTTAGTCATAGGTGGCTTGAAGTGTTGGTTAAGGTTTAAATTTTGTTTTTCTATTTCCTTTTCTAGTACTTTTCTTTTTTCTTTTATTCTTGTGTAATTTTTTATTATTTTATTTAGTTAAATTCATTTAATAATATTATTTTATTACACTTTGATTATAAACTAATTATAAGCTAACATGTTTCCTTGAGTACTAAGTCATATGTAGTGGCAAATGTATTTATCAAAAGAAAAAGCATAGACCATGGGTTTAAGAAAAGGTCATATAGGTCATGTTTTTGTAATTTTCTCTTAAAGAAACATAAATTGTAACACCAATAAAGGGACCAAAATGGACCTTAAAGTTGTCACCTAATCATATTCAATAAGGTTACTTAATATGAAAATAACCATGGATTCAATGCCTCATGACTTTCTAAGATAGCAACCAATTAGAATCCCCCATCAAATAGTAAAATAGAAAGTCACTAAATCATATCCTGAATTTATAGAAAGAGAGAGATTTATTTCTACCCAAGTAGCTAATATTGGGATCTTTAGTTTTATGACTAAATTTATATGAAATAATACGTAACTTCTACTATGGTCATAAATCTTAGTACTATTAGTTTGAAATATGCTAACTCTCTAGGAGTCTTAACCTAACTTATTCTTCTATTGTATTAACTTGTAAAATCAAGTTGTAGTGAAGGGTGAGCAATATCCCAACAACTCATTGAGATGAGTATAATACCATTAATGTACATATAGGTGGATTGGAAGAATGGAATGATCAATCGAGCTCCCAGTCATGGGTAAGAAAGTGGCTTGAAGTTGTAAAATTAATTTTTCCTTCAAAATTAGAGCCTTAATTCAATTTCAATTTTAAATTTATAGATTTTCCGTTTCTATTATTTTTGTTGTCAAGCCATTAATTGTCTCTTAAGGTATTGTTAGTAATTAAAGATTTCATTTCATAATAGGGAAGTCAAGATGTAATTTGGTTGTATCTTATTTCTTAAATTGTATACAATATATTTTATTTCCTTTTCTAGAGTCCTTGGGAATAATTTTAGAAGTTGAGTTAGTATTTGATCATGGACAAGATATTATGTAGTTTACTTATCGAGATACTATATGGTGAGAATTAGAAGCAAGGGAGGGCTAAGGTTGGCAATTATCGGTATGCTTGGAAAGAAGATGCTTATGAGATATGACTTGGGTTTATAACTATTTGTGGTTCTAATCTATTCAAGCTTCTAGTTTATTCTAATGTCAAGTTCAAGTTTTGACTTTTAGATATCTACTCCAACATACTAATTATCCATCGCTATCCATTATATATTTTATTTCCTTTTTTAACACTTTAGCGATATTAAAATCTTTTCGGATAAGAAAATTAGACTTTATTAATTAAAGTCTAAGATATAAAGAAGATCTCTTTTATGTATTCTTTTAGATATTAAGATATAAACAAGAATTTCTATTTTATAGGAAAATTGCAAATAACTCTCCCTAAACTTTGGCTCAAGTGTAGATTGACCTTATAAACTTTCAAACTATGATTTAAGACCTCACAAACTTTGATTAAATGGCAACATAATGTACATTTCCTTTTCTAGTTAAAAAAAGGTTACATTATTGTCAAAGTTTAAGGGGTTTTAAAATATATTTTAATAAATTTAGGGAATGTTTATGTACAAAATCAAAGTCTAAGAGGGTTATTTTCAACTTAAGGGAGTTATTTGCTAATTTATCAAAGTTTATCAAATCATATGCCACACTTTAAAAGTTTAGGGATAATCTACATTTAAGTCAAAGTTTAGGAAAGTTATTTGTATTTTTCTCTAATTTTATCACTTACCTTAGTTGTTAAGATTGTTTCTTACCATAAATAGGTAATACTATGTAATTTTGACAATGTTTAAATCATATGAACTATTAAAAGGTTTATTTTGTTATACATTTTGTGTCTATCGCGATACATGCTGTGTCAGTTGGTATCAAAGTAAAGATGTCGATTGGTGGTAATATTTGCAATACTTATGATGGTGTTCAATAAGCTTGAGTCTAATTTAAGGGATCAAAATTGAAATCTTGTTAAAACATTTGGAGTAATGTTTGGAGCAATGTATGGATCTCAAATTCCAGTACTTCAAGGAATGTTTTGATGAAATTGTAGACTGTCTGGATATTTTAGGAACTAAAGCACATAGGAGGCAAATTGCCAATAAAAGGCCATGGGTGGATATGGCTCAAAGTGAACCTATTGACAAATCTATTTCTATTTGTAGGCAATATTCCTAAGATGATAACAACGACAACTTTAAGGGTGAAGTACAATTATTCAAATTTGGTTGTTGATAATCTTATCAAGAGTATCAAAGGAAAGATGACTATAGAGGAGTTGATAAAAGCTTCTAAGAATTTTCAATTAAAGGTATATCTTTCTTACTTTGATGGGAATTTGGGTATACAAGAAATTAAAGATTGGATTGTAGATGTGGATGGATTCTTTTATTATTGGGGACTCCGTTAGAGAAGAGAATCAAATTGGTGGCTAGTAGATTATTAGAAGGTAAAGCATTAGCTTAGTAGGGAAGAATATGTTCCAAGAGATAGTAAGAAGGAAAGGGTTATGTCCGAACATGGTTTATGATGAAATATTTGTTAGAGAAAGAATTCATACCCTTAAGTAAACCTAGTCTCAAAGAAATCAATATTGTTAACAAGAGAATGAGCTAGTGTCAAAAGTGATTAGAAGCAGAAGTAGTCAAACGGATAAAAGGGAAGAAGAATTTAGAAACTATTGCTCAATCAAAATTCAGAAGTAGTCAAAAGCAGTGTCAACAGTTCAAGTCTTCAAAAGGATCCATTAGTTATTTAAGACCAATTTCCTATAGTAGTGATTGAGGTTGATAAGATATGTAGTTCCATAGATGAAGAGACTGGAAGAGACATTTGTAAGGAAGAAGTTTATTGTGAGCTAGATGGTAATGAAGAGGAGAAGTATACCATGACAATACAAAAGAAGTTAGAGCTTTTGAATCGTCATAAGAATTTATTGAAGAGTTAAGAATTTAGAGGAAGTGGAAGTTGAAGAAGAGGTTACTAAGAACCTACATGTAAAATTTCTTTTCAAGATACAAAGGGAAAGAGCACAATAGTGAAGAATGTAGATGAGAACTTGAGTATGACTCATGATAATTATGAAGAGCTAAGCTTACCTAACTATGATGCTCTATTATCGACATAGAAAGAGGTGAATGGTGGTAGTGTTGATGCAGTAGAACTTATTTCTTCTTTATAGGTCACGCAATTAGTAGATAAGGATCTCAAAGATATAATGCTTTAGAGGTATTTTTTTCTATTCAAGCCTTGAATCACATATTAAATGATCTTATAATGACTAAGGAATGCTTTGCCATTATTACATCTATGAACCTCATAATTTTGCATAGTTGTTTGAGTGAGTAATTTATGGCGTTAGTAAAACTAACCTAAATGACCTAAAAATTTATAAGTAGACTCAAGACATTAGTTGAAGACACCTCATGGACTCAAATCTTTGAAATATAGTAAGATAACAATAAAATAATCAAAATAATATAATTTTATTATATTACTAATTATTTATTGGAATCACATAAAATAGGCCCCAATAGATAGTAAATATCTAGAGATAAATTATACATGTAATAAAAATATTATAGGACATAAAATAACACAAGAGTATATATGTATACACCTTATGTAACTTTTATTCATTAATATAAACCCGTAATTAACTAAAATACTCAAATAATTGTATTTTTAGCTAAATTAAGCTAAGGAAATTCATTAAAATTAATAAAAAATTATAAAAACTCTTGAGACAGTTGGGAATTTCATATGCTAAGTGTGTAGGTTATATTAAGCTGGTATTGAAGCTTTTGAAATTAAGTAACATGCAAAGAATTAAGATTTGAACCAAAAATTTTGACAAGAGAGAAGGGAAAATTCATTTTCATATCACCTAAACTTTGTAAAATCCAGAAAACTCTCTAAAATTCTTGCATGCAAAGGAGGATCTAGAAAAAATAAGATGGGAATTAGAAGGATAGGGAGATGCTGAGAACAAGCGACCACCACCAGGTGATGGTGGACCTATGATCTGGGCCAACCGACATGATAGTAACCAGCACTGGTGGCTAGAGCTAAATTTTTCCAATGAGGTCCTATTTAGTTTAATTTTATGTAATTGAGTAAAAATATAGAAAATGTCCAAAAAATTATTCCCACATATTTTCATGTATAGAATTTAAGGAAAATACTGTTTTGTATAAATTTGGTAGCTACAATATATTTCCTTAAGAAATCGACGAAATTGAACAATTTTCGATAATGAAATAAATAGGTATAATGATGTAGTTTCAACTTTGAAATTTTTCTATAAACTTTCCTATATTTATACTAAAATACTATGAAAAGTGTTTTCACAAAATTAATTTTCTATAATTTTTATAAAATTTTTAGACCTAAATTATGATTAAAATGACAGTTTTTGTAAAAATTATTGTATTTTTCCTAAGGACTTCATTTGGATTTTAACTTTGAGTGTTTAATGGAGTATTTCTTTTATATTGGAGTAGTTGAATTGGGTTTTGTAGGAAGGAGTATAGAAAGTCAGTAATATGCGCTTAAATGTATAGTTTAGTAGAGTGTAAACTTGGAGAATTGTAGATGATGATGGGTTACATGATATACTAGGATCCAATGAGGTTAAGGAGTATTGTTTGAAGTGTTACTTTGATTATTTTTACTGGAGTTTGGGGTGGTAGTGAATAAATTGAGAAGTAGTATGTAATTTGAACTTTGGTAGAGAATAACTAAATGAAAGTTAAGAGCAAATGTTCTACTAGATATTCACTTAGAAGCTAAATCAGATGTAAGATTATGAATGAGTAGTAAAACAAGGGAATCTTAGAGACTAAGTCAAAGGGAAGATTTTTCAAAACTACGAGGTTTCTGGTCTTAGAGGAAAATTCAAAGGATAAATTCCTTGAAATTATGAAGTTAATTGAACTCAGATGATATCTTAGAAGGTTTTCTGTTAAGAAATTTAAATTCTAGTAAATGCAACAACTTAGTCAGAAGGTAACTTAAAGTAATATTTAGGATAATTATAGATATGTGAACACTCAGAAGTTGTAAAGGGTAATCATTAAAGAATCTAGGATACTTATCAAACTCATGGATTGACTTAGAGGTTGAATTTACTATGAACTTCAATGCCCATGTTGTTCAGAAGGTAACTTAAAGGATGTAGTACTAGATGATCAAAAATTAAGTAGACTACACGGTAAGTTCAAAAGGTTCCTTAGACAGTACTTGAAGTGAAAATACATGTGTGTGAGTGCTCAGAAGTTACCTCAAAGGATAATTTGTAAGAAATCTCGAATACTCATCAAATTTAGAGGCTAATTCAGAAGTTAGTTTTGTTATGAACTCTCACTCCAAAAAGGCTCATGGGGTAATTCAAAGGCTTCCTAGCATAAAAGTTTCGTAGATGATTTCACTCAGAACTTAGCTTAGAGGGTATGGAAGGGATATTTCATTGACGGAATGACTACTCCATATACTAATAACAACATAACTTACAAATTTAGTTCTAAATCAACCTAATTTCTAGGGAATGAGCAAATGATGTTCTCCCATGTCTTATATGGTTACCAACATAATAAATTGACTAAATATATATAGGGAATTCTCGAAGGTGGGATAAGTAAACAGCTAAGTTAGCGAACAATTGAGTTCTAAGTAAATGGGATCAATGCTTCATCACACTTTAGAGTATTACTTAAGAATAATTTAAGGCCTTAGTATGTGTTTTGCTTGTGATTGTAAGTTAGTAGCCTGTACGTGTATAGTGTATATGTTGGAATATTATATTGTTATTATAGAGTGTTGGATTGTATGTATTGGTTATTTTATGGTATTACTTGCTTTCAACTATTTGAAATTACTTGATCACCTTAAAAGCAATATAACACAAACTCATCTTAACTATTAACCAGACTTACATCGCAACTCACTAGGAGAAATGACTAGAATTCTCAGGCCAAACACAAACCCTTTGATAAAGATCGCTGAAATGTTCCTCTCCTTACTCTTAGTCAAACTAAGTGACAGGAGAAGACCGTGGTAAGGTTGGAGATCATAAGTGAAGTTTCGAGCGAAGCTTGCTCTCCTTTACACAAGGCCTAGTTTGGTTCTTATCTATAAAATGAGTAGCATTAAACTTCTCAATCCAGATTAAAGTGAGCATAATTTCTCTAATCTCACAACGGACTGGGTAATGTCGTGCAATGACATTTGCTTCTACTTATATAACATTTAACTAAACTTACTTGAAAACCCTTCTTACTCTGTATCAAATATATACTATTGTCTTCATCCTACTTATTGAGCAAATTATCATTCATTCTCTTATAACTATTTTGCAGGTTTCTCAGTAAATGCACTAATACTACTCCAAGTTTTAGAAGATTAGAGAATAGGGTCGAGGAGTGAGGTTCAAGACTAATGGGCTGTATTCTTATTTATTTGTCGATTTCACTAACCTATAAAGAAACCAATAGGCTATTTATCGATGCAAACTAACACTATCCCATGGCACTTGAATTGGGCTTGTCATGACTCTAAAGGTGGCATTAGAGCCGAAAAGAGGCCAAACAACTCGTGCTAAAGATCTAAAAGGAAATGAAGGAAAAAAAAAAAAGGGAGTGCAAGCAACAAAAAAAAAAAAAAGAAAGAAAAAAGGAGGCTCCTATCCTAACAAGTTGGGCTAGTTAAAAAAAAAAAATAGAAAGGCTAGACCTAAAATGATATCGAAGTCCTAAGGCCCAAGACTTAAAGCCCAAAGCACAAATTAAGAGAGGATTTAGTGAGTAAGACCTAGGTAAAATCTTGGACCTATGACTTATGAGGTTCAAAGAGCACAAGTCTAGGTAAGGAAAAGAAAAGGAGACCAAGGGCCTCTAAGTCTAAAAGAACACAAGTGCAAGCATATGAAAGTAACTCACAACTGGTCAAGCTAGTTGGACTTGAGAGAAAGTGTGTTGAAGATGGTAAAAGAGAAGTCCACGTTGTTAAAAATAGAAAAATAGACAATATTATAATGTAAAGATTGTAAAATTAAATTGACTTAAGCTATTTTAACATAAAGTAACGCACACATGAAAATGGTCCATTTTTCGATACTAATTGACACCATCTCATGGCACTTGGACCAAACACCTCATGATTCTAAGAGACTATGATTTTTATGTGGAGCCAAGTCAAATGTTCCACGTTGGGGATGATGGCATCACCGAGAGCAGAAAAGAGTTCATGGCATAGGACAAGGATGGCAACATCTACATGTTCCTATGGGTCCATGCATGTAAGGAACGACTCGTAAGAGATAGCCACAATATATAGTTGTCCGTAGAAAGTGCGGTCGCAACAGCTCCTTCGACGTTAGTGGGAGATAGTGAGCGAGATTGATTACCTAATCTTAGCCTCTGCACCGTGCACTAAAATAAATATAAAATAAATAAATATACGATTATACACGGATTTAAAAATGTAGCATGTTTATTATGTATGCAGAAAATCCGTACCGAATCACTTGATTCTCTCAGATTCCCATCATTTATATACTGGATGAGATTATTAGGAAAAATACAAGAGATCACCATGTTGAGATACGATAGTTGAAAAATTCAGACAATCTCAATTATTTTTTATTTTAAGTAACAATCAACAAAAATTAAGAGGAAAAATTAGGAGACATCCAATTCCTATAATTGTATATAATTATATAGATATAGATATATATAATACCAAAGTTTAGTAGCTAGAGTCAATATATAACGTACTTTAATTGGTATATATATTTCATGAAATTCCATGATTTTTGAGATTGACTTGATTCTTTCTCGAATCAAAGCCTTAAACCTCAATGGGAAGTTCCTTTCAACATATCATTGATCCAATTCAAAATGCAAAACAAAAATCGGCGGCAGGACAGAACTCTGTACAAAAAGAAAACACCCCTCATTCTCCTACAACTACATGATCACAATGTTACACAATTTATATGCACCTACGACACGAACAGTCTTCTTACTCTATGGATCAGTCTCCTGCAAATGGGACAAACCCGGATATCCTCCTCCATTATCCTGCAAATCCGTTCCTTGTTATTTAATATGTTGTCATCATTATAAATTATGTTGTTATAGGTGTTTTATGAGGATAGGATCGAACCAATACCTCTGAGCACAGTCATGGCAGGTAACAGAATGTCCACATGGAATGAAAAAGCAGTTCCGTTGTTCATCATAACATATCGCACACAAATTCGCATCGTATATGTTCTCTGATGAGCTACTAGAGACTGGTTCTTCATCATCTTTCCCAATTGTTCCATACTCGGGTTCAACTGGTTTCCCAGGTATCAAAGGAGCTGTTTCAGTTACATCACGAACCAGTGTACCTTCCGCTCTAAAAACATCTTGATGGAAATCGTAAACTCCAATGTACGTCCAAATCAGAATTAGTATCACTGCAACGAATCCTGCGTATCAGACGGTGGATGATGCAGTCTAGTTGAAGATACAATCACTGCCAAGTTTTGCTCTAATCGAAGCAGCCTTCCTATAAATCGTTGGTTTAACACATACCTAAAATTGAGATATAAATGTATTTCCGGGCGACAAAAGAAAGCTCCATGTACCAGTCCATGAACTTGTCCTGTACATGAATTCGTAAAAGGATAATTTGAAGATCTGCAATTCGGAGTTATTGAAGTAACCTGATTCAGAAAGGGCAAAGGACTCACATTGCTCGGTGTGGTAAGCATGACATAGTTAACGTTGAGGAAGGAAAGGTTAACCTTGCAAGATCCTTTTGATGCCGAGCACATGTTCTTTGCTTCAGTTAGATCATACACCCTTGATGAAATGTTGGCAGTTAATGTCATGATTATGCTTCTCGGGTTTGCATTTACAACTGAAATATAGTACTTGTCATCTTCCTTAATCATGTACTCAATTTCTTTACCTGTATGGGAGCAGATTAAATTTTGATCATAATACTGACAAGAGAGGAGTCTTTTGTCTAGAGTTCAACACTCCTTTTACTAGGAACAACTTTTGCCCTTCTGAAAGATCCTAAACATGTTAAGAAATGTCAAGTTCAATTATCGTTTAGATCGCTATAAGATTATACCCTTTAATGTCCTAATCGTCTTTTACTATAACATGAAAACAGCAGATATATTCCTTATCCTGGGTAGACTTGCAATGGCAAGCTTTACGCAAACAGGTTGCTTACTTTCTAGAGATTCTTCCAGAGAAAAGTCATATGGGATGCTCGGATCTAGTAGCTCAATATTTCTTTCTCCTGCAAACATGAGACGGCCGCCAGTGAACAGAGAGATTCCCTAATAATAAGCCAAATCCGTTTAAAGTGGAAGATAGTTACCTTTCATCACCATCACTTTTATCCGATTTAGATTCCTACTCTGAGTTTTCATTTGCAATCGGATTCCCGATCCCCTATTCAACCACAGGCTAAAGCCCTTGGTATACAGTTGAAAATAATTCCTGGTTAGCCAAAATCTTTCACTACATCCAATCAGACATACTAGGATCAATTCAACATGGTATGTTTTATTACCTGGCGGTTGTATGATCCGACGATCATAAAATCGGACATGGACCAATTTGTTTCACTGCTCAACTGTGGCTTCTCCGAAAATGTATATAGAACTGCCCCTTTCCTTTCATAGTCCCTAACTTCAACCTTCTCCACAAAAATAGAACTTGCTTTGATCAATCTCGATGAGCTCGGCCCCAGCACCATGCGTGAATTCCCATAATACCCATACCTTAAGCTCACCAGAACTGCACATCAAACAAAGAAGGAACGCCCGTTTTCGTAATGTGCTTAACACACACAAAGAGCATACAAAATCAACAATTCAAAGTTCACTTGCCACATAGCCATAAAACTAGAGGAACAAGCAACCGAGCCCAAGCTTCTTGCCACCTCTGACGGTGATACTCGGAATAGTATGGGCTTGTCAAGACTAATCTGTACATGGCTAGCCTTAACAGGAGAGAGAACCGAGAAAACTACTGGTCCATTGAAAGAACAAAGAGGGAAGGTTATTGGAAATGAAGACTAGTAGATCACATGTTTCAAAGTTCAGCTAAAATGTCATACTTGTGATTTGCAAGTTCCGCTTCCTCTTTTGAATGTTAGTTGCCATGTTATTTTATTTTGTCCTAGCTGTTTAAAAAAATAGACGAGCTTCCCTACATTAACTTACGTATGCTTTACTAAAAATTAACTTCAAAGAAATCGAGCATACGAATCTTACGTACTGCCGGTGGTTTTATCACTTGGCCTATGGAAATTTCCATTCAAGGTCAACGTAATGAATTTTTATATCCTTTTGCAGCTTCTACCATAATCCCAAGCTCAAACTTGAAATAGTATAGTCGTATACTCATGATATGAGCTCTAATTAAATGCTTGACTTGACTATTGCTAGCAGTATGGCAAAACATTCTCCAATTGTAAGCCATGATGCCAGTTTCCTATTGTGGAAGGAGGAATAAACGGATCGGTTAGCCATCAGTCATAATCTTAACAACATCATCATTATTGGGTTTTTGAAGGCTAAAAATGGATATTTAGTTACATCATGCATCAAATAAATAATGAAGCATGTCATGACCCCATAAAATTCAATTCATGGCAAAAGTTAAAACAATACACAAGCGTTCAAGATATATTATCATAAATTAAAAGCAAAAGGAATTTAATTTGCAAGGATTGCTGTTGGCCGATGGGCGTTGGTGAAGACTAACTGAACCAGTGAAGTCCTTGCTGTGCGTGGATGTGATGGAGCATTTGGGCTCACTATAGGCCGACATCTAAAATGGACTTTTGCTTTAATTCTTCACTTCATGGCCTATGTTACTTGAAGATACGTAGCCATTTGATGGAATTTGCATTATGGATTTCAAAGTGTGCCTTTGGGCTTCGATTTTATACTCAGTCCCTTTTTCATGTAGTTCTTGCAATATAATAAACTTTTATGTGTATTTCCCGTATCCACAACTTTTCATGTTAAAAGCCTAAAAAAAAAACATAAACTGTAACATAAATGGAATCAAAATATGTAATTTTCACACCAATCAGCTATTCTTGATTTTAGAGTTAACAGATACCATATTAATTATATTGTCATAAGAACAACCATAGATTTGCACAAAGCCTTTTCTATTGTGAACAAACCAAAGTACTTCATTCACAAATAACATAGGAATTATACATCTAGGCCTAGAGGCACGATCATTACATAGAAGACAATGTAATTGGGATGTGGGTTGAGAAACCTAAAAATCAGAGCAAGCCTAAACTTTACTTGGATAGCAACCTAATGAGTACACAGATTTATTTCACGACAAATAAATGAAATAGAAGAACTTGAAAAACAAGACATCAACATTAAGATATCATGAATAATGCAATCTATTTTCCAAGCCTTAGCAGAAGCAAACAAGATGGACTGCACTATCTTCAATTAATTAGTTTCAATTTCAATGTCTTGCAGCAATAGTCAAAGCTTCTCAAACCGCCATTGCTTCATAGATCTCAACATTAGCAGATGGTACTAGTAAAGCCGTGGCTTGTAGCAAAGTTCCTAAACAATTTTGGCAGACTACACCTATACCCCATTTGTTGTCTTGTTGATTTACAGCAGCATGACAATTTGGTTTAATTACTAACTCAAAAGGAAATTGCCAAACTTTCTCCCTATCCTCAACTTGTCTTGTCCCATGATTTGCAACATCAGCACTAACACAACATGATTAGGGAACTTGCTGCAAATTGACTCGACTAGTTTCCATTAAACTCAGATAACGTAAAATAGAGTGAACAACTCTATTTAGATCTAGTTGTAATTGATTAAAAAGACATTACTTCCTATGAGTCCAAATATGGAAAAATATCACACAACTATTGAAAGGAAAGAATTTGGGCTCATAATTAAGAGAATTTAGCTATGCATTAGGTCTTCTAACCAAGTACTAATTTAAGCTATGTTGTAGTTTTCAATTCTGATATTTAACACCGCAAACTATACTATTCTCACCCAGTTGCAATGGTAAAAACCAAAGCACTTCATTCACAAATACATAGGAATTACACATTTAGGCCTAGAGGCATATTCATCAAATAGAAGATAATGTAATTGGGATGAGGTTGAGAAACCTAGAAATTAGAGCAAGCCCCAAACTTTACTTGGGTAGCAACTCAATGAGTATATGGATTTGCTTCACGATAAATAAATGAAATAGAACAACTTGAAAAACAAGACATCAACATTAAGATATCATGAATAATGTGTAGAGGGCTAAATCTGATTCATGGGCTTTAAGCCTAATAACAAAGTGGTTTTAACTCTTTGGGTTAAGGTGACAGGGTTCAGAGAGTCAAGCCCATAAGAATTTGAGATGATCAAGGGAGATTTGGTATAGTGGGCTTGGAATAGGACCTGTTGGATCGGTTCGCCTGATTTAACTTTTCTTGACTTGGCTTACAATAATAAAATATAAAACCCTTTATCTGAGCCTACCCATAGAAAAAGCCTATATAATACTTATATATAAAAAGCTTTAATCCTAGCCATTGATCAATGTTACGATCCAACGAATCAAATTCACCTACTATCCTCTATAAATACCCCATTCATTTCCTCATTTGGGGAGGAGATAAATTCCTATGAACGCCATTACTCTACTGTAATTTTGTCTCAAAGATCAAAACGCACAAATACCTTAAGAACACCACCCCATTCTTCACCTATTGTAGAGTTTGATGCAATTGCACTCCTCTACCTGTTACCTAATATGCTAGAGCTTGCTAAGACTGCCTATTCCTCTTCCCTATCCTACCTCACTTGATCATATCATACGTGCAAGTTAAATCATTTCCTTAGTAACCTCTCCCAATATTGAACCCCCCACATTTTTTTGGCAACTCCATTAGGGAGGAAAAATTTGACATTCATGTTATGGTACCTCCACAAAGAAGGCCTATTGATCCTACCAACGCTTACGATCAAGAACAAGACGATACTGTTGTTACCAATAATCAAAATCCACCTCCAATGGGAGGTACAAATCAAGGAGAGGGCGCTCAAGAAGTTATCCTTGACAATGTATAATGCGAGAGCTACGACAAACTAATCAGAGTCTGAATGAGCTTAGGGTAATGTTTGCCTAGTATGTACCTGTTTTGACTACCTTCACTACTGTGCAATAAGGGGCAACTACTACGAGTCCTCTTAATGTGATGCAACAATATGTTACACCAACTTCCCAACCACTCAATCCTTCGATTACTGGTGAGCAAGATGCTCCTAGGGTTAAGGAACAGCCTACTGCAATGGAATCTATCTATATACAGCAAACCCTATCTGAATTGGTAAATTAAGGAAATTAGATAACAGGCTCATCGTCTTTATGTATCACTCTATTGTTACGATTGTTGAGTCTGTATACCCTATCCTTATGAATTCAGCTTCGGTGAATTTCGTTCTTGTGAGCTCCACCAACTATGCTCTGGTGAGGTCGGTAAAAACAAAAGCATCTACTTAGAGGGCTTCGTTCTTTGTTTGTGACTAAAGAGGATTTGGATGTGTACATGAGGAAGATATAGGAAAAATCTACGTCAGCTATCTTGGAATTGAAGCTCCCATATCATTCACGCATCGCTATTAAGCCATATCCGAAGGACTATGCAAGTGCAAAGTTCATGTTGTTTAATAGGAAGAAAGGAAATGCTAAGGAACATTTATTGAAATTCATTGAAACTCTAGAAGTCTACGGCTTAGATGATGATCTGAAGTTGAAGGAATTCTCAAAATCACTTATAGAAAAAGCTTATACGTAATATGTTAATCTCCCATCAAGCTTAGTCGATTCATAGGGTAGAATGTACAAGATGTTTCTTGAAAAATTCTTTTCTACTGAAGAAAGAGTGACTCTCACTAACATGGGATGAATTCGTTAGAGGTCTAAAGAGGATCTCATGGATTATATTGAGTGGTTCAAAGAGCGTTCTTTGGATATACAAGATGTTTGTGATGAGAAAGAACTAGTTAAGATTTATATTCAAGGGATGTTCCTTGAATACGTGGTCTATCTTGAGAACCTATCGTTGGCTTCTTTTATTGCATTACTTAAGAATGTGCGAAGGACTAACAATTTGGTGACTCGACAAAGGAATGAAGTTGGAAGGTTTAATAAGCATACCTCGTCTATGAATGCTGTTCAAGGTGAGTCGCAAAAAGAAACAAAGAAACCTAGAAATGATAACTCTTACGACTCCAGGCTTGCACTGACTTATCCTTGTCCAATAGCCAAGGTACATCAGATGCTTAATTAATGGTTATGCGATGGAAATCTTAAGCTCCCAAGGGTTAGATGTCTCCTTACAAATGAGGAGAAGAGCGATCCTAAGTATTGTAGATTTCATCGGACTATTGGTCTTCCAATTAAGGATTATTTTACTCTAAAGAGAATATTCAATGAATGAATTGCATGAGGAGAGTCAATCATAGACAACAACGATGTTAAAAATAATCCCCTTCTAGCTCATAACAACCAGAGAGGAGCTATCAATGCCATCAACCACAACTATTCCATGATTGAAGCAATAAGGAAAAGTCGATGGAAGCTCATGACAATGAGTATCTGCCTCTTGTTATAGCGTTATTAAGGACTGCAAACTTTAGGAACTTCTTCGACTTGTTGGGATTTGATGAGAATGCCAGGCTTACGACAGCGGTTGCACTTATACAAATCTTTGAAGGTCAATATGTGGAGTATATTGCAGTGCAACCTGTCAAGAGAATAACCAGGGCACATGAAAACACCATCTTATTCATTGAAGTAGATATGTGTGTGAAAGGCCCTAACCATAACTATCCATTATATATAGAAGGTGTTCTTTATGGCTATCCGGTTAAAAAAATGTTCATTGACAATGGTTCTTCATTGAATATAATGCCAATGAATACATTCAAAACTACAGGGATCGATATCTGACACTTAATTAGATAACCCATATCGATAAATGGCTTTAATCTTGCCCCTACTGACTCTATTGGATATGTTAATGTTGATCTTAAAGTTGGGCCTATTCATAGGACCACTACTTTTCATGTAATCGATGCACCCGTGCAATATCACTTACTAATAGGTAAGAAGTGGCTGCATGATCATAATTTGATTCCTTCAACGTTACATCAATGTATCAAAGGACATTGGAATGGGAAAGATGTGTTTATTCTAGCTACGAAGAATCCTTTTGAACATCATGAGTGTTATTTTACTGAATCGGGATTCTTCGATGAATTTGCTAAGGAGGGGGAAATAGCCATAGCCAAGCCATCTAGTACTCCTTTACCTACATGGGAGGAAACTCAAGAGGATCAACAAAAGGAGAGAAGGATGTATGGATGTCGTAGAAGGAGGAAGAATAATAAGCAATCTACTAAAATCAAAAGTTTCATTAGAGAGGATAGACAGCATGTGTATCGTTTATGATGGTTTGAAGGATTTGAGGACGCGTGCTTATCTTCTTCAGATCCCACACCAATCCAAGAAGTTCAGCTTGCCCCACAATAATTATAAGATCAAATGAAGCCTTAAGCTGAGGAAATAGAAGAATTGAACTTGGCGTGATTAGGGGAGTCAAAACAGCCAATATTCATTAGTAAAAGTCTCCCGTGAAATGAGAATTCATATTACCAAGTTACTGAAAGAGTACAAAGACGTATTTGCATGGACTTATAAAGAGATGCTTAGGTTGGATCCTAGCCTTATAGTATATAGACTGAATATTACTCCTAGGGCTACACCTATAAAGCAAGGGCAAAGAGTTTCTCGTCTTGAGATTAAAGTGCAAATCAAGTAAGAGGTAGAGAAATTGTCACGAGCTGGTTTCATAAGGCCAATCAAACATCCTACTTGGCTCATTAATATTATTCTTGTAAGGAAAAAGAATGGGCAAATAAGAGTATGTGTGAACTTTAGGGATCTAAACAAAGCTTACCCTAAGGATGATTTTCCTTTACCAAATGTTGACACTCTGATAAATGCAACCGCAGGTCATGAGTTATTTTCATTCATGGATGGCTTTAGTGGATATAATCAAATTAAGATGGCGAAAGGAGATGTAGAGTGTATGGCCTTTTGTACACCAGTTGGAAACTTCTATTATAACGTCATGCCATTTGGACTTAAGAATGCAAGCACCACATATCAGAGGGCAATGACCGCTCTATTTCATGACATGATGCATAATTGTATGGAGGATTATGTTGATGACATAGTCATTAAGTCTAGAAGAGCATCTAATCATTTGGTCCATTTATGAAGGGTCTTTGAACAATGTCGGCTATATAAACTTCACATGAACCCTCTTAAGTGTATTTTTGGCGTGTCTTTAGGGAAGTTTCTTAGCTTTGTTGTGCATCGAAAGGGAATTGATGTTGACCCTACAAAAGTATAAGCCATGAGATCAATGCCATCTCCTACCACCTTGAAGGAATTGAAAACCTTTATGGGAAAGGTCTTATACATAAGAAGATTTGTGCTTGCACTTGCAGAAATGTCATACCCGTTGCATCAAATTTTGCAAAAAGGAGTCTTATTTGAATGGGATTGAATCCATAAAGAGGCGATGCAGAAGATTAAGGCCATCCCGATTTCCTCATAGACTATGACTATGCCTATCAAAGGGAGACCTTTGGTCTTATATCTTACTTCTACTGACAAATCTATTGGAGCTTTGCTTGCATAAGAAGTGGAAGGTCAAGAGCAACTTGTATACTATTTGAGCCGAACCCTTCAAGGGAGCGAGGTCAATTACTTAGCTTACGAGAAACATTGTCTCGTATTGGTATTTGCCATGCAGAAATTAAGGCACTACTTTCTTGCATACAAGATCCATCTAGTGACTTGATTTGATCCGATCAAGTACTTACTGTCTCGACTGACCTTGTCAAGACGCATAGCAAAATGGTTGCTTCTCCTTGGAGAGTTCGATATTATGGTATAATCTCCTAAAGCTATCAAGTCACAAGCTTTAGCTGACCGTTTAGCACATTTCCCAAACGCGTAAGAGAGCTTGAGTATGGATGCTATACCGGTTGAGTTTCATAAGGATTCTTTCATGGTTAAAACGGAAGGAGAATGGACATTGCAATTTGACGGGTCAGTAGGAAGTCAGGGTTAGGGAGCTAGAATTATATTGACATCACCTGAGGGTCATGAAGTATTACTGGCATTCAAACTTGTTTTTCAATGCACTAATAATGAGACTAAATATGAAGCATTGTTACTTGGCTTATTATTGGCATAAGAAGTCGGGGTACATAATTTATGGGTTTGAGGTGACTCAAACTTAATAATTAAGTAAGCTACAGGTGAATTTGGATTGAAGGATCTTACACTAGTGCCTTATAGGGCTGCAATGCAAACCTTTGTCAAAAAGTTTAACTCCGTACGATATGAGCACACAACATGATCTACGAATCGATATGTCGATGTGTTAGCCACTCTGGCATCCAAAATTCCAATTCAAGATATAAGTAGGGGTGTAAATGTCCAAGTAATAAAGAAATCTATCTCCTGTATAACATTAAATTTTCTTAAGGAACAAGAAGAGATATAGAATGATTGGCGCATCCCGTTTATGGAATAGTTGGTGCATCTTAGTGTAACCTCTATTTTAACATTGAAAAAGTTCATCATCATCAAGGGAATGTTGTATTACAAAGGCCTAAAAGGGGTATTGTCTCGTTGCATTGGAGCAAAATAGGCTCATCTTAAATTGAACAAGTATCACCAGATTTGGTATGGAGAGGAGGAGCCCCCGTTATATTGACGTATTTAACGTGCAGGCTATTATTGGCCTTTAATGGCGAAGGATACACTCCATGTCCAAACACATTATCCCAAATGTTCTGAGTTACCTGATCAAGGCGAATGTAATTTTATGTCTAGCATAGGAGACTGGAGGTGTCCATATATTGACTACTTAGAAAATAATGTGCTGCCAACAAATGGTACGGATGTTAAACTCGTAAAACGTAAGGTTAGAAAGTATCTCATGCATGAAGGTGAGCTTTATAGGGTATCATTCATGGGGAAACCCTTAAAATGCATTGCTTCCCCTGAAACAGAAACAGTTTTTACTAAGGTGCACATTGGAGAGTGTAGAGAGCATTAGGGAGGAAGAAAATTGTATTATTATTTACTTGATAAAAGACACTATTAGCCTACAATGGAAGCGGACGCTTTCAATTTGACTAAGAGATGTGCTGTTTGTCAATAACATGGTGATGCTATCCATGCCCCCATAGTTACTCTTCATGGTGTTACAACCCTTCGGCCTTTCCATACGTGGACATTCAATCTTATTGAACCTATACATCCTCCATCGAAGGGATATATTTGGATCTTGGTCAAAACAAAGTTCTTTACGAAATGGATGGAGACAATTCCCCTAAAGAAAGCAACGAAGCTAGCTATGGCAACTTTTATAAAGGAGAACATTATATACCGATTCGGGATCTTGAAGCGCACCCTTTCCGACAATGGAACTCCTTTCATCAACTCTCATGCTCGACAATTATTAGCTTCCTGTAGTATCAATCATATTAAATCCATACCTCATTATCCAAAAGGAAATAAGCAAGTTGAGGTAACAAACAATAGTTTATTGAAAGTCCTTAATCATATGGTATACGACAATCATAAGGAATGGCATAATAAGTTGCCATTGGCACTTTGAGCCTACAGGACGTCAAAACAAAGGCCGATACGAGCAACTCCTTTTTTGTTGGTGTACAGGGTTGAGGTGGTGCTTCCAATAGAAGTTTTTATTCCATTTGCCAGATTGGCCATAAATGCTGAGCTTGAACTCGATGTACTACAAATGATAGACTTAGAAGCATTAGACAAGAGGTGCGACACTGCAAAACATAATCTCATTAACTATTAACACAGACTTAGAGTGGCTTAAGATTGCTTAGTGAAAAAGAGATCATTTCAACAGGGCAATGTTATACTTCATGCAACCGAACATGTATGCCAAGGTATTTCAGTGTTGAAATTTACACTTAAGTGGGAAGAGCCTTTCATCATTGAAGAAGTACACGAGAGGGAGTATTCTAAGCTCCGGAAACCCAAGATTGATGCTATCACAGCACCTATAAATTTCCAATACATAAAAATTTTTCATATGTAAAGAGTATGACATATCATAATTTAAATGAATATGTGACTCTAGTTATATGAGCTTGGTTTCAGTCAATTATTTTTTCAAATTAACACTTAACTAAAGTAAGCATGGCATCATTGCTACTTAGTAAGAGCTTTGCCTCCTAAAGGTATGATAGCCATGGGTTTATGTTATGCTAACTAGTAAGAGTGTTGTCTCTTGGGCACACAACATGACACCCTTTATACATAACTCAATTTCACTATTTAATGCTTTATGCATATCATATCAATGGGGTTAAGAAGTGGGTAATATCCCCTTAACACGTTGAATGCTGTTTTATTAATGACGGATTGCAAATTGTGGTCAAATGTTGCTTGCACATAAGATGTGCAACATTCTATTCTATACTCTTTTAAATGAATTTTTAAAGTCCGATCTAAAGTTATTATGATACACATTGTGATTGTGCTGCTAAATATAACGTACACTATAACTATTATGACATCCTTAATGCTCGTAAAAGAATTGAGTTAGTATGATGATTTATTCAACAACATAAAAGAAAAAGCATGAGAAAGTCCAAGTAATAAAGGGGAAGTGTTCCCTCATTCAGTTTCTACAAACATGCATTAAAGTCAATGCATAAATAAAAAGACTCAAATGGGGATCAATCAATGATGAAGCATTGATCTAATAGAGGTTTTGCAATCTATGTCCTTAATACATTTTTACATTTCCAGCTTAATTACTTTAAGCTCAACTGTAAGTCGATCGTATCACTCTACAATTTCTTGTGATTCTAACATCTTTTGGGCTTTAAAGATGATCACTTCCATAATTAGTAGTTTGAAGTTCAAGCTACGCGCTCTAACAACATTGCTTACCAATAGTTACAAGTCTCAAATAGGTACTGATTCCCAAGACTTATCCAAAAGTGAAGCAGCTTTCCTAAGGAAGGTTATTGTAATATTTGTCACCTCACTACCAAGATAGATTGATCCAATCTAGAAATCACCCTCCATTGTTCGTAAGTCCTTTAGCAATTGTAAAAGATTCGATAGAACTGTAAATCCATGAAATGAAGAATATGCATTTGAAGGCTGAGATGTCTCCACTACCATTATATTGGGTAAACTTCCCTCAATTTGCTTTAGCACCTCAACAGCTACAGTAGGGTCAGTATGGTCATAGGCCACTAGTGAAGGAATCCGATTTTGTATTAGGGTGATATCATCAACTGAAACGGTACTTGAGGAAATGCCATCTACTATACTATTTGGCTGGCTATTAAAGAGTCCGATTACCCTTAGAACCTCAGTATACTCCTAAATATCAGCCTCCTCAAGTGTCTGGCTTCATGGTCATCTCGATCAACAATATTGCTTAACTCTTTCAAAACTTCAATATGTTTCTCAGTTGGCTTATCCACTTCAATGACAGCTCGATCTTGAATTTCCTCTTAATCACTAATATTACCTAATGGATCATCTTCATCACTACCTTCATTTGTGTTACCATGAGATTCATCAATGTCTGAAGACTCATCATCACTTTCATTACCATTGGCAACCTCAATAGGATGATCGCTTGCTTGAGGTGTTTTCCCAAAATCATGTCGGATAGGGAAAGGAGAAAGAACGGATGGGAGCTTCTTAGATGTCTTGTCATTCTTCAAAGTGAGAATAACATTTCGGTTGTTCTCATCTTATAAGGAAATAGAGAAAAGTGATGAGTAAATAAGTCATGAGATAAAGTGTAAATACCAAAAGGATGATATTAACGAGATACCTCACAAATTCACGAACGCTTGATTTGTCTGATAGTAAGTAATTTGGGGGTAGAATAGTCTTTCTTATTCTTATTTCTTGTATTAGAAGGTGTTTTTTTTTTTTTTTCCTCACTGGGAGCTCAAAATAGGAATTTATCTTTATAAATAGTCTTCACCAGAAGTTCACTTTTGATTGGTGTAGTCACATATTTCTTAAAGTTTTTTAGACAACCTATCTAGTACGTAAGCTAACCAGTGGAGGCAATCCTATGGCGACTGATAGATGGAAAAAACAACTATCTCACTCCTAATCGGATGTTTCTAAAGTCATCTGGACTCAGTGATCTACAATACTCATCAAAGTCATCATCAACTGATATTTTTTAAGGGACCCCTTGGTCGAAACCAAATTAGCGAGCGACCCAATATGGTGCGTATAACATCACCTTACACTCCAGATGATGATTGTTGGAGTCACCTCAGTTAAGTAAAGAAGAGAGACCCCTAAGCGAGCACCAAAGGATGAAACTAGCTTCAGTAATATTGAGTCTTTCCCTTACACCAAGTAAATTCATGATATCTTTTGACTCTTTTGGATAAAAATGTGGGAATCACAAATATCTAGGTATCTTACTAACATAGGGGTGAAAAGTAACTTCTTTATAGTTGTCCAACACATCCAATAACACGCCTAGAGGTCATTTATTGACCCATGCCTAAGCTTGCGGCTCACTACATTTGGGCCCGTCTAGATAGGATCAATAGTATCACTTATACTACTCACAAAAGAAAATATGCAAGAACACTATATCTACATGAGACACGATCCCATCGATTAAATGGAAGCCTCATGGTAAAGATCGAGACACTGGTACAATGATCCTACGTAAAATAGTTCTAGGGTGAAACACTCCCCAGGTGCTATACGAATCACCAAGTAAAATAAACATGGGCTCATACTGTCTTTCGGGCTGTCGAGAAATACGTACAAAGATAGCCAGCAAGCAATGAAAGCCTCCAATTCATATCTACAAGAAGAGATCGTTTATGAGATAATTCAACCAAATTCACAAAATGGAATAATAAAAGTAAAAGTGTTGATACTCACTCATATTTTTCATTCCCTTGGAAGAAATGTCTTACCCAAGCATTAAAAGTAGGCTTTTTACGAGTGTCTATAGCTTTCTTTCTTTCAGCCTCCAAAGTTAAGATTAGATCTTGATCCTCTTCGGAGATTGTAGATGTGGTGATATCAGTTGCGATGAAATCACAAAGATGTAGAAGTGTGCTGATGTCCTCCAGGGTGGGTATGACTTCATCCCACATAGTCACAAATGTGTGTATCTGAGTGCTCCAACAACACATCAGTGCCCTCTAAATCTCTATGTTGTTGGAATGAGGAAAACTGAAATGAGAGGAAATATACACTAGAAAATATATGTCTGCCTTCTCCAAAGCATTAACGTAGGCTGGGTTGCTCAAGATATGATTCACCCAATCAACTCAACCAACTACAGGAATTCGAGGGAGTTGAAATAAGCTTTCAGATAGTAGGACTTCTTTCTTCTCATTTCTGAATCGAAGCACTGAATCTTCTTTTATATTTCGCCTCTCATGCACTTAAGGTTCCCACCTGATGAAATGTAAGTACAATCGAAATGCAATCATCCTAAATAGTCAATACTTGTCGGCCCTTATTCTTGTTAAGTATCTTTTTCTTGAACTCCTCACCCATCTTTGAATATCACCTACAAAGTTGAAAAATAAGGATTAGTTAGTCATATGATAAAAAGATAAAAACTCAGCATTACGAAAGATAGCAAGTGTTAGACAAGGCAAAAGAGAATTACACATTGAGTTAACTTAGATGCAAAAGTCATAAGAGGGAGAGTAAGTAGTAGAAATAAAAAGAAAATCTAACATATTATAAGGATGAAGATCTAAGCTCAATTTATGTGAAAACCGGTGAAGTTGTCAAAATTATAGCTGAATAAGACATGGAAATGCAAGGATTTTTTTTTTTTACGGAAAAAACGAAAGTGGGGAAGTCATCATCGATCCAGAGCATTCTCCATTGATTTGAAAAAAGTCTTGTCTCATCCCTCTTTCAAAGAAATAATAATAAAAGTGGGGAAGTAATCATTTTGCCCCCTCGTGAACTCCAAAGCATCATCTCTTTCTCCCCTCGTTGAATCCGCCCAAAATAAACTCAGACTTCAACCCCCTTGTGAATTTTAGAATATATGTATACTCTCCTTTCGAGAGTAAAAGAAGTATGCTTCAAAAAAAAAAAAAAAAAAAGGGAAAAGAAAAAACTTCCATGTCCAGATTCAACCTTACGGTCATTTCCCTCGACCGTTCCGCCTATCCCATTTCTATTTCACCCCTTGGTATCCATCTAAACTACCAAATTCCTCCCCATTTCTTTTTTAACCTCGTAGTGTTCGCCGTAAATTAACCTCCCTCTCCTTCCGAACAGCTTAGTAGCTGAATATCCTACTTGTTAGAGGCATCCAATTCTTTTCTATCGTATCACATTACTTTATAACTCAAAGGATCCACCAGTATTGTCATACACCATAGCATCTGAAACATTTCAAGGGACAGCATCTAGGGTTCTTGATAAGTTTGTTAAGTTACTTGTTGATGAATAGATGGAGGATGTTTATAAGGAGTTAAGAGGTAGGGAGCCGAAGCGCCAGAAAGTGGCCTTGCAGCAAATGGCTTCGGCTGTTGGATGAGGGTCGGATATGGATTCTGAGGCTGCAAAGAAGTTTGATTTTAGGCCTGAGCTATTTCAAAAACTTGTAGAGTACAAGAGGAAGCAATCCACTTGGAAATGTGTTGTTAGGATTGCAATATCTTTTGTAGAGGTCAGGAAGCTTGGATTATTGAAGTGGATTTTGCAGCAGAAGGATATGCACGCTGGTGTCCTTCGTGGGATTGGGAATGAGGATGATGGTTCATTAAGGCTACTTAAGCTGACTGTTTGAAGTATTTCGCAATTGAAACCGTGAGGTAAATTAGTTAAAATCTGATTGCTCAGTTTCTTTTGAATGCATGTTGAAATTCATCGAGGTGGCTCCGGATAACATAACATGCAACACGGTGGATTGAAGTGACTCGATGAAACTCAGTTTATGTTTAATAGGATGATTGAGATGAAACCATTGTCTCTAGCCCCTGATTTTACTCTATCGTTAGAAGATATTGTGAAACCGAAACAATATAATGGGGTCATCAGATTGGTTGGGGATACAGATGTTTTACCGCTCACTTGGGATATCTATATGTTTTCATCGATAGTTTGTGCCATCTAAAGTGTATCGATTTTTTTGGGTCTTGGTACTGTTACCGTTAAGGATATGTCATTCCAATATACTCACTCGTGTGATTTAGCTATGAATAATGTTGATGGGTACGGGATGCGGGGATTCTTAAGGGAACTCCGAATGAAGTGAAAGTAATCTTGATGCTAGACCATGTTGATTGAACTTGGAATCAGTAGATAGATGCAAATGTTTTGGTCCTGATATTGGGCATTAGTGGAATTACAAGAAGATTGTTAGAGGGTGATGCTGTTTTTCAGATTGGAAAGAAGTTGGGCTTCATGACGTCTTGAAAATTTCAAAGTATTGGTAAAATTCTCAATTTCTGCTTAAGGCCAACCTTTGCACAAATGTCAACATTGTACATACTTGTTGAGAATGAAGTGACTATTTTAAGGGAAAAGAATTCCAGCTGAGTTCAAAAATAGGGCACATCCCCCACGTCTTTCACATGCATGCTTGCAGTACATATAATGCAAATTTAGAAGTCGTAAGTCGAGGTGAACTCTTACCTTCACCGGGTTATTGTAAAAGATGCAAGTTGGACAAATTGAGCTTCGATTGGTGCTGACTATCGATACTCCTTCAAAATGACAGCTGAGAACAAGGAATTAAAGGAAAAGAATAAAAGAGTGTAAGTGGTGTGAAAAAGGAATTTAAAAAAAAACAAAGAAAGAAACGGAAGAAAAAGGGACAAAGACATGCCTAAGCTACACAAGAGTTGGATGCTGTGGTATATCTACTGACTTGCGACAATAATGAAGGTTGATTCAGCAATGAGCGAGCTCTTTGTTTTTCTCTTCAACAGCCATTGTTGATGGGTTTGATGGTCAAAACTCTACTTTATTCTCCGAGCCTCTTGTCTGCAACTTTCAAGCCTTGCTCTCTAGTCCTGCAGCTTTTGTTCTTTCGCTAGATAATTCCAATGGCAGCAAGTTTCCATGATCAATATGTGCTTCGATAGCTTTGTTCTTCAACCTCGCACCGAATTTTGTTGATAACTCTGAACCTCGAGAGTTGATAAGTTGTGAAAATGTATATGAAGAAGCAAGCACTCAAGAAATGAAATTGAAGAAATATGGGAACAAGCAAAGTGTATGGGCTAGAGTAAAATAAAATCGAAGAGAGCGTTTATGAAGCGGATGCAAGTAAAATCGAAAAAGAAGTTGCACAGAGGCTGAACTTGTGTTTAGCTGGGAGTTGTATTTAAAAAATGAAAAAAATAAAAAACAAAGGGGGAATGAGTATGAGACGAGGCAAAATCAAAGGAAATGTATATGAAGGCAGATATGAGTAAAATCGAGAGTAGTGAGCTGAAAGAAGTGGAATGCGCAGGGGAAATGATGCCGTGAAATATTGATGCCGATAAAGTTCAGAAGAAGGATGAAGAATTGACGACAAGTGAAGATGAATGTTGAGTATCTAGAGTAAGCATGAGCAAGAAATATGAATGAAGAAAGGAGAAGAATGTGTATCGAGATGAACAGTCGATTGACTCAACGAAATCGTTAGAGGTCGGGACTATATGAAGGAGGAAAGGAATATACAAGCATGTGGACTATAACGGAAAATATTTCTTAGCAGAAAATATTCACCAAATACCCTCTACACAATCAGAGTGTGACACCTCATCTTGGAATCATATGCTCGTGCACTGGTTGTATTCCCAGGGAAAATATTATGTTTATCCACCGTGAGTTGCCAGCTAATAAGAGAAAAAATGGGGCTACTTATTTTGTATTCCAAAACAAAGAAAGAAGGCGTGCAATGCTTGAAGGCCACGACTACACGCGTAATGGATAAAGCATATCCAAGTGATTGCATGTGGGTATCTTCCCACACCATTATATTTGGAGCAATTTCAACTTGTACAACATTCGGCTTTGCTTCTGTTAATGACAACATGTGTCCTTCAATGGCGATGAAATAATGAATAAAATATTGTGCACTCAAATGACCATTTAAAATGGTTATGCAGAGTATGCGACAACATGTGGTTCTCATGTCTTGAGGGCATTTTGATTTTCAGCATTAGCAAAGGGATTTATTATTTTAAAAAAAAAAAAAAAAGAGAGAGCTCAAGCCAATTGACTGATGATTGAGCCATTCATTGGTCATGATACTACTAAGAGAAAATCAAATTTCATTACGAAGCATATAAGTCCAACATTGTCAATAAGTGCAGGGTGATGCGAGCAAGTAGATAGCATTAGAAGCTTGTGTAATGAAACATTCATATACAATGATCTTGTGATGTTGGTAACCAATTTTTCCATTATACTTCACAAGGGATGAATTGGCTTTGGCTTGACAACTCGAAAATGATTTACTCCAGTACTGCCATATATGTATTAGATGCTACGAATTCGCACAATAAGTTAATTATTGAATAAAATTGGTGGTGATGTAGCTGTTCAATAGTATGCATACAAGCACTAAAGTTAATTGAAAGGTTTATTCGATACCCAAACTCCTTCGATTTTATTCGAAAAACTTTAGTTAAGAGGTAAAAATATAGAGAGTTAAATCTGATTTATGGGTTTCAAGTCCAATAACAAAGTGGTTTTGACTCTTTAAACTAAAGTTATAGAGTTCAGAGAATTAAGCTCATAAGAATATAGAATGATCAAGGGAGATTTAGTATAGTTGGCTTAGAGTAGGGCTCGTTGGATTGATCCACCCGATTTAATCTTTCTTAACTTGGCTCACACTAAAAAATTATAAAACTTTTTATTTGAGTCTAAACCCATAGAAAAAGCCCGTTTGATACTTATGTATAAAAAGATTTAATTTCAGCTATTGATTAACACTACGATTCAATGGATCGAATTTACCTACTATCCTCTATAAATATCCTATTCATTTCCTTATTTAGGGAGGAGACAAATTCCTATGAACACCGTTACTCTGCTAGAATTTTATCTTAAAGATCAAAATACGCAAACACCTTAAGAACACCATCCCATTCTTCACTCATTGTGGAGTTTGATGTCATCGCACTCCTTCACCTGTCACTTGACGTGTTAGAGCCTATTAAGATTAGTTATTCCTCCTCTCTATCTTACCTCACTTGATTATTCTATACGTGCAAGTTAAATTTTTTTCTTAGTCACATATAGCGCGATATATCACATAGTACGCACATGACCTCTCCCAATATCTAACCCTCCACGTAATGCAATCTATTTTCCAAGCCTTAGTAGAAAGAAATGAGATGGACTATACTGTCTTTAATTAATCAGTTTCAATTTCAATGTCTTGCGGCAATATTGAAAGCTTCTCGAATTGCCAGTGCTTCATAGATCTCAACATCAGTAGATGGTACTAGTAAAGCTGTAGCTTATAGCAAAGTTCCTAAACAATTTTGGCAGACTACACCTACACTCCCCTTGTTGTCTTGTTGATTTACAACAACATGATAATTTGGTTTAACTACTAACTCAAAAGCAAAATACGAAACTTTCTCCTTATCCTCAACTTGTCTTGTCCTATGATTTGCAACATCAGCACTAAGACAACATGATTAGGGAACTTACTGCAAATTGACTCGACTAGTTTCCATTAAACTTAGATAATCTAAAATAGAGTGAACAACTCTATTTGGATCTAGTTGTAATTAATTAAAAAGACATTACTTCCTATGAGTCCAAAAATGGAAAAATATCATACAGCTACTGAAAGGAAAGAATTTAGCTATGCATCAAGTCTTCTAACTACGTACTAATTTAAGCTATGTTGTAGTTTTCAATTATGATATTTAACCTTGCAAACTACACTGTTCTCGCCCAATTGCAATGGTAAAAAAGGTGCTTCAAGGTCTCATCACAACTACAAAAGTAGCATAATGGAGTTGCTTGAATTTTTTTGCAAAAAAGGATTAAAATTAGTGGCCAAAGCATTATGAAAAAGTTGCCAAAGTAGGTGCATATATCTCGATTGACAGGCATTATCTAAATGAATTTCCCTACAGCTCTCTTAATATCATTGGAATAAGTGGATGGACAGCACTCTAGGCCCTCTACTCTATTTTGTAAACTATGGTATCACTTTTGATTGAATACTTTCCCACTCATTCTTTTGACCAAACCAATCAATTGTTAACTTGTAATCTAGACAATAAAATACAAAATAGCACTCCTTTCAAATTCACTTAAAAGCCCTTCCACCAAAGACAAATCCCAGCAACCATTTTAAGCATCAACGACATCAGAGATAGAAATATTTATGTTGTCCAGAGTTAAAGTTTGATTAGGTAAGACAAACTGTAATAAAGAAGGAATCCAAGGATCCTTCCAAAACTTAATCAAATTACGATCACCTACATGCCAAATTAGATCCTTAGAAATAGATTCCCTCCCCTTTAATATGTTTTGCCAAACCCAACATGCCCTACCCCTTTCAAAGAACCCATGAAATCATTATTTAGAAAGTAAATGCTTTTGACCAGTCAAACCTATAACGTATTAGGATTTTTTGAAATTCTCTGAGTCAATTTCCCTAACAATGCTAGATTAAAAGAATAAAGATCCCTAAACTCCAAACCACCTTTATCCTTAGCCTTAGACAACAAAGACCACCTCTCTTAACGAATCTTACTTCCATTCTCCCACCACCGCACTAGAGGTTAGAAATAACATCCTAATAGCATTTTTTTTTTTAAAAAAAAAAGTCGAAATAGCATAAGCCATCAACTTAAGTATGACCTCTTCTCCATCGGTAGATAGAAGACTCTTTTTCCAATCCTGTAATTTATTAATTATTCTCTCTTTAACACAAGCTAAAGCTTGACATTTTGATCTACCCCAAGTAATGAGAAGACCTAGATATGTTCGATGACTATGGAGAATATTAATATGCAAAATATCAACACAATCTCTTGTAACAATTTTAAGGAGTTGACTTACTAAAAGTTAGAGAGCTTTATTGATAGTTTACTTTCTACCTAATAAATGACAATATGACTCATTGACATCTTTTAGCTTTTGAAAATTAAATCTATCAGCTTTAACAAGAACACAGGGAATCATTTTCAAAAAATAAATGAGTAAGCATTAGACTCAAATTCTTAATCTTAATCCCTCTTAATAAACCTTAAGTACTTGCTTTTTGAATCATCATAGATAGAAAATCAACTACTAAAATGAATAAATGGGGTGAAAGTGAGTCACCATGTCTAACACCTCTCAGAGGTTTAAGGGATTCAACTCTTTTTCCCATTAATAATCATATTAAAAGAAAGATATGTGACATAGGACATAATCCATTTAATCTAGTTATTTACAAAACGCATCCTATGCATAATTGCCTCTAAAAATGATCACTCAACTTTATTATACACTTTTGCCATGTCAATTTTGACTACACGAAAGTGTTTCTTTTTCGTTTATTTAGTTTCAAGGAATGGAAAACCTCATGTGCCATGGAACGGAGAAATTATACTATCTAAGAGTGATTTGATCCTATTTGATAGAATTTTGGAGACAACTTTTTAGTACAAATTACATAAACATATAGGATGAAACTAGGAACATCTTCAAGACAAAAAAGTTTTGAGATTAGAACAATGTTAGTATCATGGAATTGAGAAGGAAAAGTACCTGACTACATAAAGCTCTTAGCAACCTCGCAAATGAATGGGCTGATCAAACTCTAATGTGATTGATAATAAGTTCCACCAAACCTATCAAGACCTAGCGACTTGAGAATACCAAGTTGGAAAATGGCCTCCTAAACCTCGTCCAACTCTACTGGCCTAATAAGCTAGGCATTGTGATCCTCAATTACAATTCGATCAACACATTCGAAATTTGCCACCACTAACTGACTATGCTCAGAGGTCTATAATGTTGAGAAAAATTTCATGAAAACATCACTTATGGCAACTTTATTCTCTAACCATCATCTTTCCTCATCCTTAATTTTCAATATGGTATTTTTCACTCTCCTAAGGTTTGTTGATGGAAATCTTCATATTGCAATCCTTATAAGTTAGCCAATTAATCCAAGATTGCTGATGCAAGTATATTTCCTATTATTGTTAAGCAAACTTAAGCTATTGGTGTAAAGCTAACTCTTCCTCCAATAACAAATCTAACACTTCACATTGTTAAACAACAACCAAATGAGAATGTAATTCATCCATAAGTATGGCATTATTTTGAACATTTCATTTACTTTACCTAATTAAGGTAGTTTTACAATCTTTAAGCTTTCTCATCAAACCCATGAAATTAGCCCTAACATATGTATTTTTGTCTAAGCCTATTGAATGACTTCTGAATAACCTTAAATATTAAGTTAATCCTATTCAAACTTGAATAGCTTAGGTCCTCTTCTTCCACCTATATCCAATTGAATTAATATTAGTGAGTGATAAAATTTGTGGGTTGGTAAATTCATAATATGTGCTCTATTTCTCTAACCAAAATGAATTTACCAATCCCCCATCTAATCTTTCCTTTATAAAGATACCATCCCATCTTTAGTTAGAGCAAGTATATTATTGACCCTAATAATCAACCTTAGGAAGATTGCAATTAGAAATCATCTACAAAAAACCAATAATTTGGCTTTGTATTTTTTTTTTTCTCTACTTTTGCTCTTCTCCTTGCTACTCACTATTTCATTTAAATCATACACTATCATCCAAGGCAACACCAGGTTGGAAGAAATAAGTCAAAATCTATCCCATAACCTAAGTTAATGTTGCAAACCAAGATTGACATAAAAAGCATGGTATTCTTATTCTTTCCTTACTCCTTCCAATAGTAAAACTAGTGTCAATTACATTTTTGTCAACAATAATAATTTCCCTCGCAACTTCATCATGCTACTACAAAGCTAAACCACCCAACAAGCCTATTAGATCAACATAGAGCTTAGACCTAAAATGAAAATGCCTTCTTAAATAATCACTCTTACTTTCCTTATCTCGTGTTTTTGAGAGAAAAACCACTAAGGCTTAAAATTTTCTAATAAGGCATTTTAGCTCTCAAACTATCAATGGCTCCCTAAACCTTGATAGTTCCAACACAAACCACTCATGGGGACCAACTAATATCGGCAAAAAATCAAATATATGGGTTAGTAAATTCATAATATGCATTCTATTTCTCTAACCAATATGAATTTACTAATCTCCTCTATAGTCTTTCCTTTATAGAGATATAATCCCATCTTCAATTAACCAAGTATATTTTTGGCCTAGCATTCTAGCTCTTAAACTGTCGAAACTACTCATGGAGACTTACTAATACTGGCAAGTGATCAAATCAATGGGTTAGTAAATTCGTAATGTGCATTATATTTCTCTAACCAAAATGAATTTACTAGTCCCCTATCTAGTGTATCCTTTATAGAGATACCATCCTATCTTCAGTCAAACTAAGTATATTTTTGGCCTTGATAACCAGCATCAAGAAGATTGCAATCACAAATCATCAGCAGAAAACTAATAATTTGGCTTTATGCACCCACTATCATCCAAGGCAACACCATGCTGGAAGAAATAAGTTAGAATCAATCCCATAACCAAAGTGGATGGTGCAAATCAAGATTGAAATAACATAATGATATTCTTATTCTTTTCGTACTCCCTCCAATAGTAAAAGTGGTGTCAATCACATTTTTGTTAGCAATAATAATTTCCATCCCAACTTCATCATGCCATCGCAAACCTATACCACCTAACAAACCTATTGGATTGACATAAAGTTTAGACCCAAAACAAAAATGCTTGCTTAAATGATCAATCTTACATTCCTTATTTCGTGTTTTTGTGATGAAAACCACTAAGGGTTGAAATTTTCTAATAAGGCATTCTAACTCTCAAACTGTCCCATCTTCAATTAGACCAAGTATATTTTTGGCCTTCATAACCAGCATCAAGAAGATCGCAATAAAAAATCGTTTGCATAAAACTAATAATTTGGCTTTATTATATTTCAGTACTTCCGCTCTCCTCCTCGTTACTCACTAGATCATTTAAATCACCTACTCTCATCTAAGGCAACACCATCTTAGATGAAATAAGTCCGAATCTATCTCATAACTTGAGTTGATGTTGCAAATCAAGATTAACATAACAAAACGATATTCTTATTCTTTCCCTACTACCTCTAATAGTAAATGTGATGTCAATCACATTTTGTCGATAATAATAATTTCCATCACAACTTCATCACGCTACCACAAAGCTAGACCACTCGCCAAGCCTATTGGATAAATATAAAGTTTACACCTAAAATCAAAATGCTTGCTGAAATGATCAATCTTACAATCCTTATTTAGTATTTTTGTTTGAAGAACCATCCAGGGTTGAAATTTACTTATAAGGAATTCTAACTATGGAATTGTCAAAGGTAGCCTTAGGACATGACAATTCCATCACAAACCATTCGTGGGGATCAACTAATATCAATGAGTGATCAAATTTATTGGTTGGTAAATTGGTAATGTGCACTATATTTCTATTGCCAAAATGAATTTACCAATCCCTTATCTAGTATTTCCTTTATAGAGACACCATCCCATCTTTACTTAGAGTAAGTATATTTTTTGTCCTAATTACCAACCTTAAGAGGATTGTAATAAAAAATCATCTACAGAAAACTAATAATCTAGCTTTGTTTCTTTTCTTTACTTTCCCTCTTCTCCTCATTACTCACCATTTCATTTAAATCACCCACTATCATCTAACGTAGCACCATGCTAGAAGAAATAAGTTAGAATCTATCCCACATCTAGAGTAGATGTTGCAAATCAAGATTGACATAATAGAACGATATTTTTATTCTTTTCATACTCCCTCTAATAGCAAAAGTGGTGCCAATCACATTTTTATCAGCAATCATAATTTCCATCGTAGCTTCATCATGCCACCATAAAGCTAAATGATGCAACAAGCCTATTAGATCGACATAAAGTTTAGAACCAAAACAATAATGCTTGCTCAAATGATCAGTCTTACATTTCTTATTTCATGTTTCTTTAAGAAAAACCACTATGGGCTGAAATTTTCTAATAAGGCATTCTAGCTCTTGAACTATCGAAGGTTGCCCCAAGCTTTAACAATTCGAACATAAACCACTCATGGAGACCAACTAATATCGATGAGTGTTCTAATCTATGGGTTAGTAAATTCGTAACATGCGTTCTACTTTTCTAGCTAAAACCAATTTACCAATCCCTTATATACTCTTTCCTTTACAAAGATATCATCCCATCTTTAGCTGGACCAAGTATATTTTTTGCCTTGATAACTAGCATTAAGAAGATTGTAGTTAGAAATCATTTGCATAAAACTAATAATATGGCTATATAATTTTTCAATACTTCCGCTCTCCTCCTCATTACTAACTATTTCATTTAAATCACCTACTCTCATCTATGGCGACACCTTCTTAGAATAAGTAAGTTAGAATCTATCCAGCAACCTGAGTTGATGTTACAAATTGAGATTAACATGACAAAACAATATTCTTATTCTTTCCTTACTACTTCCAATAGTAAATGTGAAGTCAATCACATTTTGGCCAGTAATAATAATTTCCATTACAACTTCATCACACTACTCGAAAGCTAAACCAGCTACTAAGCCTATTGGATCACCATGAAGTTTAGACCTAAAACAAAAGTGCCTGCTCAAATGATCAATCTTACATTCCTTATTTTGTATTTTTATCTAAAGAACCATCAAAGGTTGGAATTTTCTTATAAGGCATTCTAGCTATTGAACAATTGAAGACAGCCCTAGGCGTTGACAATTCCAAAACAAACCACTCATAGGGATCGACTAATATCGATAAGTGATCAAATCTGTATGTTGGTAAATTCGTAATATGCACACTATTTCTCTACCTAAAATGAATTTACCAATCCCTTATCTAGTCTTTTCTTTACAAAGACACCATCCCATCTTTAGTTAGAGCAAGTATATTTTTTTTCCTTAACAACCAACCTTAGGAGGATCGCGATGAAAAATCATCCATAGAAAAATAATAATCTCATTTTCAATTTTTTGCCTACCTTCTCTTTTCTCTTCATTACTCACTATTTCGTTTAAACCACCCATTATCATCTAAGGCAACACCATGCTAGAAGAAATAAGTCAGAATCTATTCTACAACTTGAGTTGATGTTGCTAATCAAGATTGATGTAACAAAATGATATTCTTACTCTTTCCATACTCCTTCCAAAAGTGAAAGCTGTGTCAATCACATTTTTGTTAGCAATAATAATTTCCATTGCAACTTCATCACACCACCATAAAGTTAAACCGCCCAACAAACCTAATGAATCAACAAAAAGTTTAGACCTAAAACAAAAATGCTTGCTCAGATGATCAATCTTTCACTCCTTATTTTGTGTTTATGTACGAAAAACCACTAAGGGCTGAAATTTTTTGATAAGGCATTTTAGCTCTCGAACTGTCAAAGGTTGCCTTAAGCCTTAATAGTTCCAACACAAACCACTCATGAGACTGCATAGCTATTGGAGGATAGCCACAATAACCTATTTCAATCAGTTTATATCCTTAAATAACATGGACTTTAACCAATTAGTTCTCTATGCAACAAATGAAAACTTCAAAGATGATAAGAAATCTACTTACCCGTCTTACATGATCATCTTTCTCTATACGAGCCACTTGGCTTAATCACATCCTTACCCTATTTAACTAATAGCGGCATCCAACTTATTTTCAAAATGAAGATTGGCCACTTCAGGGTTAGGGTTTGTAGAGCTTTGGTAGTGGGTGAGATTGATGTCTTCTAGCGACTGTATCTGAGGAGAAAGTGAAAATGGAGTAGGTTTAGGGTAGGTAACTAAGATAGGAGAGGTTGATTAGGGAAACTTAGTACGGAAGACAGTGGGCTAATTGGTTAATAAGCTAGGTAAAGATTGGATGTTTGAATCATTGGGGGAGATATACTAGGGTAACTTGTGGCGGTCGAACTAGAAGAAGATGGGGATTTTCTTTCGTTTGACAACAACGGACGATTAGGGGTTGAGAGAATGTGCCTGGAGTTTGCTGCAAGATTCTGAAATTGGGTGCCCAAGTGACGGGGTGAAATAAGCTTAGAAGAAAGATTTGGCCTAAGATACTCCAATTTGTCTTCCCCTTATCAGCTCCACATGCGGATAATTTCTCTTTACAAACCGCTTTAGTAAATTCAATGTGGTGTATTGGTACTGAATCAACAGCCTTTGCAAGTCCATCCTCCACGTGTCCAGGTATCGTAAAATGTGGTAACTTCCCTTAAACTTGGGCCACATCAACAATTAGCAGTTTCTCCATCATCGCATAAGGTGTTAGGTTACCTGTTGGTAGTGCAAGAAATTGAACTTCCATGGAATTTTTTTTTTGGTTATTATTGTTTCATCTTTAAGAAGTTTAGCTGGTATCCTAGCTATTGAATAGAATATGTTAAATTTGAGTGGTTACAAATAATAATAATAAAAAATGTATCGTAAAAAACAGGTGTTGAGAACTTGAATGTTATTACTCAAATAAAAAAGTAAATAACATGAAAATGAAGTGCCGCTATTTTTTTTTCTTTTTTTTTTTTTGAGTTATACATACAATTTATACTAAAAAATTTTCCTAAAAAATGTCAAGTAAGTTGACTAAGAGGGGATATCAAATAGTACATTAGGAAAAACAAGGAGAAGAATCAATGCCATGATGCAATGAGTTCTGAACATAGGCAAAATAGAAGGGATAAAATGCATTTGATGTCCTAGCATTTCTAAAAGTGTCGACTAAGTCCAACATCTTTTTTAAAATGTTTCATCAAGCGAGATTTGACATCCTTCACTTCTAGTTGGCTCTCAGCGAAACACTTCATCCATGCCCAGTCTATTCAAATTTTCTTTTACTGCACCTGAGCCAGCTCTATAGAAATGAGTTTAAATATTTGATCAAATCCTTTCCTAGCAATATAACTTCTCTTTTACTGGAATTGAACTATTAGACCAGTTTTCTAAAATTTTTTCTCGGTGAATTTCTTTTTCTTTTTCCTTTTCTCTTATAATTGATTTCTATTGCTTTTAGATGTATTGTTTTTCTATACTTCCGTTCTTCTCTATAATTTCCTAAAGCAACTGCTTTGAATTTCAAAGGGATTATTCGATAATCAAGAATAGGTTTGGCATTAAAGCTTCTCATTCTTTTATGTAGTAAGTGATCTATGAATTTGCTAAAACGATGTTACCTTTTTATTTAATGGCGTTTAAGAAACCTTTTGATTAGGGAATTAAATTAGAGAAGGTTTTCATCAAGCGTGATATTTCATGTAAATTGCCTGTTGGTGATGGTCTATGTTCTGCTTTTTGAGATATACTTGTTTCATGCGGTCTTGTTATTTGGTTTCTAAATGTGGTTTGGAAATTTTGATTTGTAGTTTCTGGAATGTGTTTGGAAAGTTGTCACTTTTAATGTAAGTTTTACAACAACATAATACTATCTCAGAACTTTCCCATAATCATTCAAATGAATCATGGACCTTAAGTTCAAATGATACAACATCATTGCCAAATTTTGATCACAAACCCTTAAGTTCAAGCTTAGATCATAGGCCACTGGCATCAAACATTGAGCATACAACCCCAACACGAAATTCTAAACCTTGATTAGTGTAGGTATGTGAACAAATTGTTTATTGATTGGCACATTCTTTTATTATTGTTGACAATTTTTATTTATTATGGTTCTATGACTGAGAAAAGACTTCATATATTTGCTGTATATTAGTTAAGTGCAATTACAACGCATGTCGGCTCTTTTTATATAAATAGTGAGATATATTATATAATCCTGGAGTTTTATATGTGTAGGTGTATTCTATATTGTGGTGGTCATATTATTTGTTCTATATTTAAATTAAGTGCAATTAAAATTCATGCTAACTCTTTTTATATGAACAGCGGGATGCATGATACAATCTTATAGTTTCATATGGGTGGGTGTATGTTGGCTTATGGGTAAGTGAATACTAGTGATATTAAAGTATTAGGAGTATTGTCAATACATAAGGAGTTCATATAAGTGCCATGGGGGAAATACTAATAAGCTATATCTTTATCAACATCTAAATCTTATTATTGAATTGTATAAAAAAAAAAAAAAAGGGGCGAGCAAGACTTACTACATTATTGTTAAAAAAAACATGGTAAGACTTACTACATTATTGTTAAAAAAAAAAAAATCTTAGAAATATTTTGTATTTGCTACAAGCAATGTTGCCTTCATAGCAAACTGTTTAAGATTTGTTAGGTTGGTCTGGCGAGCAAGATCTTCTAATGGCAACAATACAAGTACTTTTTGCTCGCAAGACCTTTTTTTGTTTATCATGAGATTGAAACATTACTATCTATTATTATAAAAGTTTTCAAGTTATTTATATGTGATGTCATCATGTAATTAGAGGAGTGCAAAAAAAGAGAAACAAAACAAAACACTCTCTTAAGGTAGCCATAATCCCCTCAGTAGCATTAGAGTAGATAAATTATATAGCATTTATTGGGCAGTTAAAGCTACCCTATTAGATCTTGTTAGGGCAATTAAAGTCGCCTAATATCATCCTAGTAGATAAATTACACATCATTTATTAGGTGGTTAAAACTGCCCTATTAGATCTTATTAAGGTGACCAAACATGCCCAAATAGTTTAGAAAATAACAAATGAAATCTCTTTTATAGGGGAAAAAAAAACTGTCTTAACACACCTTTTGAGGTAGCTACAGCCACCCAATTAGTTATTATTAGAGCAGCCATAAGACAAGCTTATAGGGCAATAGAGACCACCCTATAAAACAAGTAATAAGGTTTACAAGCTATTAGGGCAACTAATGGTGCCCTCTAAGACTATTGCAACACCCTACACAAGGGTCGCAAGTTTAAGCCACCCTATTAGGCAAATTGCCCTATAAGGACATATATGAGGGTAGTTTTAGCTACCCTATAAAGGCATATTTGTTTTAGTGTATATTTTCGACTAATTGGATTGTGTAATGATTAAAATAGTATATATATTATGTCATACATAATAACTAATCTTACAAATATTGATCCGTAACATATTACCAACTATTCAATATACAATAGAGTAATATACATAATAGCTATATAATGAAACATATATTTTCAAATAATTGGACGATGTAACAATTACAGTAACACTTATATCATATGATGTATAATAGTTGATTTCATAAAGTATTAATTTGCAATTCAATACTAGATATAACATTTTTAATATTAATTCACTGTAAGCATTACAATACATTTCAATATACCAATGTAATTTAATAAAGTTTTACCCTCATATCACATTTATTAATTATGCATTAAATTCTAATGGTTCACTTTAGATTGATCATATGTTATCTAATATAAAATATAGTAGTGCAAACAAACTATATTAAAAATTAATAGGACTATAAAACTATTAAAATAACATTTATAGGATATCATAAATAAGAAACAATCATATCTCTATCAAATCCCATGATAATATAATAATTATTTATCATAACGTTTTACTTAATAATCATATTTATGATAATTTACAATACGTTATGAAATACGATTGCATAATATATATATATATATAACAAATATAGGACAAAACATAATTTGAATTGTGTATCAATTAAAACATAATAACTGATCCCACAAAACAATATGGCATATAACTTTTTAAACTTTACTTCATCTTAAATACTACAAACATGCTAAGGTACACAATAATATAATAAAGCATTATCCTTATGTCATACTTAATAATTATATAATAAGTTATGATAATTTATATTAAATTATGTTATATCTAATAGTATATATATTGACTATATAAAACGTTGATTATTAATTATCTAATATAACCCTCTCCTTATAATACTGGATATTGATTGCTTATTATACCATCGCATAAACGATGATAAGGAAACTTTATTAATTTTATGGATTATAAACATACACCCTTTAAGTAATATATGTCATAATAGATATTTATCTTTAATGTAAGGATATGTTGTTATTATTCATAGCTCTTTAATATTATTTCAATGTAATTATTAATGTACATGCTACGAGATAATAATTTGACAAAGTATTTTCCTTTTTTCATACTTAATTACCATATCATAATTTCTAATAACTTACACTAAATTACCAGTATGTTGTTCATTATGCAATAATATAGTGGTAAACCTAAATATATATAAAAAATTGCTCTTTATGATATTATATTATCAATATATTGTTAAATATGTAATTAGCTCTCTTCCATACTTAATAATCTGATCCATTAACTTGTATGAATAATTGAAGAGAAAGAATCTTACATCTACATATTTATGTCAACTAAAAAATGAACAAGCTACTATCTTAGTTAGCTATAAAGATTAATAATGTTTATTAGCAAATCTATGAAATTTTAATTTTTAAAAGATAGTTGAATTACGTTCTACAATAAATAATTAAGTCTTACTAGGAAAGATGATGTAGTAAACAATCAAACCAATATGCAAAAGGATAAGAAAAAAATATACCTAATTACTTGTTACACAGGTTGTAATTTAAAATGATAAAATGAAATAAAATGCTTAGATTGAAGGATGACAAATCGATGGCCCGCATCAGCGATAATACCATGTAGTGACTTATGAAGTTTATTTGTTCATAGTCATCAAATCCCATTAGGAAACACAAATTTGTTGTCCGCGGAAGAATCTGAAATAATCATTGGCAAAAACTAGGCAAATATTACTATGTCCTACTGTAATGCCTCAAAATCCAAGAGCACCATACCTCGCTACGTATTCTTATAAATTAGAAATACGTTAAAACTTTAAAATCAACTACAATCTCCATAATCTATTGGTTAAAAATAATTCTCTAACGACAAAAATTAAAAAAAAAAAAACTCATAGATAAGTCATTCCAACCACAAATTATATATAAAAGATTTCTAACTTTAAATTAACAAAACATGTTAACGATTCCACTTAACACTAGCTCCACGATTCCATAATTCAACAACCTCTTCAATACAATACAAAACTATTTGTCTCTTTTTCCAATGTAAAAATCCATTTCCATACTCGTCACAAATAGCAACATGTCAAATCAACCTATAGTTGTAAAAATAGAAGAGTGAGTTAAAGCCCAATATGAGTGCACAAACACATATAGATACTAAGCCTAAAACATTCACATCAATATAATGCAACTGTAACAAAATACAACAAACAATAATTTAAATATCTTTAAATTAGGTCAGCAATCAACAAAGTAGTATCCATAATCCCGCCGCATATGACCATTGTCCACATATACAGATGAATATAATATAAGTGTTCTTTTAAATCCTTTACGTCTAGAGTCTAGAGTCCATGACCATAAAATCTAGAATTCTAGCTACTTCGTCTTGTATGAAAGTTCATTAGGGAAACATCACATATGATTAGCAATTACTTCTCTAAGGAACTGCTATTGCAGGCACTTAGAGTGAGCAGGTCAAGCATGAATAACAAACTATTTATTAAAGTATACTATAAATTAGTCCAATTAGATTATTTTTATCTTAATAAACACAACCATACAAATGAGCACCATGTACTTAGAATAACTTCTCAACAGTCAACTGAAACTCGAAAACTATAAGTCCCATACAAAATGGCTCAAACTACTCAATAAGAAAGAAACTCAATAATCAGCATGAATCTATTTGAAATTAAGAACAAGCATATACATTAACCCTTTGATACTAGATAACTAAGTTCTATTTAAAAGTTATTTGTAGACCTATCAATCTATTACTTATTAATACATAAACTTATCAATTCAAATATTTGTGTAAGATTAATTGAATCAATTCATTAATTAAAGATATGAATTGTAAATAATATAAGTATAAAATACAATAGTGTAAAAAGTTAACTTATTCATATACAATACTATTTAATCACTCAAATTGTAAGGTACAATATATATTATTTATATACAATACTATTTAATCACTCATATTGTAAGGTACAATATATAAAAGGAAAATATAGGATAAACATATAATGAGGGTACTAAAATAAATAATTTATTAACCGATATAATAAAAGAATACTTATTTTATTAAACAATAATAGAGTTCATAGAAATAAATTAAGAAAGACATATTAGTAATTGGAATCCAAAATAGACATACTTTACAATTAATATCATATGCTATATACTAATAACAAATGTAATAGAAATAATTAAATAATAATGTCATCAATAATAATTTTAAGGCATAATCATAAGAGAATAGAATCATCGTAAACCAAATTGATAATTGAAATCATACATATATAATATAAGTATTAATGTAACTCCATATCTAATAAAAAAAAGACAATGCAACTCCATATCTAACAGAAAATAGAAATCCAACTCCATGTATAATAGAAAATAGCAACCTAACTCCATATATAATAGAAAATAGTAGCCTAACTCCATAATTACACATATATAAAATAATTCAATATGTAACATAATTTATAATAGCAACTTTTATATAGAATAATAGTACAAAATAGCAAATAAATCAATTTATAGTAGATATCTATTTACTAGCAAAATAAATACTTTTTACAATAATAGAGGAAAAAAATAATTATAATGCATACAAAATACCGAAAATGTGATTGAGTCAACTCCTGAAATATATAGCTGAGACAAGAATATTGGATATACATTGAATTGTCACCAGATAAAACACCTACTAGCAAATAAATGAACCGAAAATTACACTTTGCTTAACAATACACAAAATAATTAATGAATAATAGTGTTACCAGAATTGCTCGAAATGATGGTTGGAAATTTGTCGTTGATGAATGAATTAAGGAATATCAAAAAAAAAAAAAATAAAGCTCGAAATGTACAATTGGGTAAGAGTAAATGAAATAGCAAGAGAGATTGAGAGGTTTTGAGAATGAGGTGGGTTTAGTGTTTAGACAATGAGGGAGGAGAAAAGAAAAAAAAAAATAGAATAGTGAAGGATTAGAGGAATATTGGGGAATTAAGGGTGGGTTAAGCGATGGAGAGAGGTGCTGAGTGGGAGAAGAGAAATTAAGAGGAGAGATTTGGAGTAAAGAAAGGCAAGAGATTGAGAGAAGAGATGAGGGTGGGGTCTGGCATTAATGGGGGTAAGTCCGTGAAGAAAGAAAAGAAAGGGGATCGGGTGAGAGAGAAAAGAGAAGAGAGGTTAGGAGCACTATTCGGTAGAGAATGCCAACAATGAGAGAGAGAAATGCCTATAAGAGTAAGGAAAAAAAAAAAAAGAAAAAAGAAACGTGAGTTGAGAGGGAGAAAAGGAAGAATGAGATTGTGACAGATGATAAACAAGATAGGGTAGGGTTTAGATCATTTTAGGGTGTTTTAGAATTTAAGGTGTGCCCAAAGAATTTGAGAAAATAAAATATAATTAAAATGAGAATAAAAGAATAAAAAATATTAAGAAAGTAGAATAAGAATTTGGATATAGAAAGATATAAGGTATTAATAAAAATATATACCTTATTTGTAAAATAAAATTATTCTATTTAATGCTTACATAAAATAAGAGTTATTGAAAAATATCATTGAAACTTTAATTTAGATATCTATTTTATAAGATAAAATTTAAAATAAGACTGAAATTACTTGAAGATTTATAAATTGAATTTTTCCCTATTAGGATGTGGTTTTTATTGATATGATCTAAATAAATTTTATTATTTAATTATTTCTTTTAGTTTGATTAGAGTGTTTCGCTCTTCCCTCCATAAAAGAAATTTTGTTCTCGAAATTTTCACTAAAAGAAACACTTGATATATTTACATCTTATATCTATTGACTTTGAGTTATTATTGATCAAAGATTTTTAATTTACACTAAAATGTTTATACTCTTTATAATTTAACATAAGTACACATATAACGAGGCTAATGGAGGTTAACTTAACATTGACTTGATTGTCCAAATTTGACCGACACCTGACTGTACTTAGACTGACCGACTTGACTTAGATTAAATGACTGACTTGGCTTAGATTGAATAACTTGACTCAAATAGAGAAACATGACATAATCTTTACCGACTCATACAAAACTAACATATCGTGTTATAGCATAAAAATGACTCATCCTTTTGTCTCATTATAAGCATTCATATGTTTAAGTTTCCTCAAATATTTTAGATCCTATTTCCTAAATTAACAATTACTCCTCATTCCAATTCTTATGTTTTACTACTCTTTGTGCAAGTTTTGATGAGTAGTCTCAAGTTTGGATGGATCGTACATAGGTGTTTGTTATGTTTTTCTACTAATTGTGTCTATTTATACATGTTACATAAGCATAAAGATATGTCTTTTGAGGTGATTTTTATCAAGTTGCTCTTTAAATATTTTTATATTTATTCTTAATCTTATGAATCTTAATTTAAATAGATGACAACCAAATCTAAGAAGATAAGAAAAAAAGTAACTTTTAACTGACTCTCGGATTAGACCCATATTCTACCCAATCCTCTCAATTGCTCACTATGCTTTTGTTGCACTACTCCAATCAATTTCTTAAGCATTTTAGAATCAACCAACATAAGGATATTTATGATCAATCTTCTTAAATTGCTAACGATCGTACACCTAAATCCTCCTGTGATTTACCTCTTAAACCATTTTATGATCTTCTAGCCTAAGTGTTTTTTAGTTCCACCAACTTAACTCCCCAATCATTTACTGAGTTAATCTTCCTAGTAGTCATCAAAACTAAGCTCCTCTACAATCCATGAGACTAAAAAAGAAAAAATCTAAGCTCCTTAAGAATCAAACAACCTAAGCTCTCTAAAGATTAATCACCTAAGTTCCTCATGATCAACAGCTTTAGCTACTATTGATGTATCATCCTAGATTCTCTATGATTCTCCAACCATAGCTTTGATATCTCTTAAGCTGTATCGCCCCCAGAACCTAAGAGTGCTACAACTAGCCATGTGTCCCTATTAATTAAGAATACGTTAATATTCTAAAACTAACTACAATCTCTATAATCACTTGATTAAAAATAATTCTCTAACCACAACAACTTAAAACTGACTCAGAGGTGAGTTATTCTAACCATAAATTATAGAAAAACAATTTCTAACTTTAAATCAACAAAGCTTGTTAATAGTTCCACTTAATGCCAGTTCCACAATCCCACAATTTAGCAACCTCTTTAATACAAAACAAAACTATTCATCTCTCTTCTAAACTAAAAGATCCATTTTCAAACTCATCACAAATAGCAACATATTAAATCAACCTATAGCTATAAAAATCAAAAAATGAGTTGAAGCCTAATATATGTGCACAAACATCTACGGATGCCAAGCTCAAAACATTCATATGCAAATATTGCAACTGTAACAAATATAGCAAATAATAATTTAAATATCTTTAAATTAGGTTAGTAATCAACAAAGGGGTATCTATAACCTTGCCATAAATGATTTTCGTCAATATATATAGGTGAATATAATATAAGTGTTCCTTTAAATTCTTTACACCTAGAGTCTAAAGACCAAATAGCATAAAACCTAAAATTTTAGCTGTGTCGTTTCATATGAAATTATGAAATTCCATTAAGAAAACCTTGCATATGATCAGCAGTTTCTCTTCTAAGGAGTTATTACTACGGGCACTTAGAGTAAGCGGGTTAAGTATAAATAGCAAACCATTCATTTAGGTAGAATGTAAATTAGTTTGGTTTGATTCTTTTTATCCTAATAAGTATAACCATACAAACAAGTACCACATATTTGAGATAGCTTCTCGATAATCAACTAAAACTCCAAAACTACAAATCTCATACGAAACAGCTCAGACTACTTAATAAGGGAGATGCTTAATAATTAGCATGAACCTATCTGAAATTGAAAATTAGCATATACATTAATCCTTAGATACTCGATAACTAAGTTTTATCTAAAAGTTACTTGTAAACCCATCAATCTATTACTTGCTAATACATAAACTTATCAATTCAAATATTCGAGTAAGATTAATCGAATCAATTCATTAATCAAAGATAGGAATTGTAAATAATATAAATATACATTACCATAGTGTAAAAAGTTAACTTATTTATATACAATACTATTTAATTACTCATATTGTAAAGATACAATATATAAAAGGAAAATATAAGGTAAACATATAATGAGGGTGCTATAATAAAATAATATGTATCTGACCAAACAATACTAGAGTTCATAAAAATACATAAAAAAAGACATATTAGTAATTGGAATCCAAAATAAACATACTTTACAATTAATATCATATACTATATAATAATAACAAATGTAATAGAAATAATTAAATAATAATATCATCAATAATAATTTTAAGTCATAATCATAAGAGAATAGAATCATTGTAAGCCAAATCGATAATTGAAATCGTACATATATAATACAAGTATTAATAAAACTTCATATCTAATGGAAAATAGTAATCCAAATCCATATATAATAGAAAGTAGCAATCCAACTCTATATATAATAGAAAATAGCAACCTAACTCTATAGTTACATATATATACAATAATTCAATACATGGCATAATTTATAATAGCAAATTTTATATGAAATAATAGTACAAAATAGTAAATAAATCAATTTCTAATAGAAATCTATTTACTAACAAAATAAATATTTTTACAATAATAGAGGTAAATAAAAAAATAATTATAATATATATAGAATATTGAAAATGTGATTAAGTCAACTTATAGAATATATAGTTGAGACAAGAATTTTGAATTGATATTGAATTGTCAATAGATAGAAAATCTACTAGAAGACAAATGAAGCAAAAATGCTTAACAATATATAAAATAATTAACGAATAATGACTTTACTGGAATGGTTCAAAATGATGGCTGGAAATTTGTCACCCACGAATAAATTTAAGAATGTTCAAAGAAAGAACAAAGCTCGAAACGTAGAATTGGGTAAGAGTAAATGAAATGGCGAGAGAGATTGAGAGGGTTTGAGAATGAGGTGGGTTTGGTGTTTAGATGGTGGGGGAGGGAAAAAAAAAAAAACAGTGAAGGACAAGAGGAATATTAAGCAATTGAGGGTGGGCCAGGCGATAGAGATAAGTGGAGAGAGGGAGAAGAGAAAAGAAAGAGGCAAGAGAGGAGAAATTGAGAGGCGAGAGATTGAGAAAAGAGATGAGGGAGGGGTTCAGCATTAACGGGGTGGGTCCAGTGTGAAGAAAGAATAGAAAGGGGATTGGGCAAGAGAGAAAAGAGGAGAGGTTGGGGGTTCTGTTTAGCAGAGATTGGTCAGAGTGTGAGAGAGAGAGAGAAATATGTGTGACAGCGAGGAAAAAGAGAAAAAGAAATGTAAGCCGAGAGGGAGAAGAGAAAGAAAGTGATTGCCGCAGATGAAGAAAAAAGATAGAGTAAGGTTTAAAGTAAGATTTAAGATATCTAAAAGGTGTGTCTAAGGAAAATTGGGAAAATAAAATATAATTAAAATGAGAATAAAAGATTAAAGAATAATAAAAAATAGGATAAGAATTTAGATATATAAAGATATAGGATACTGATAAAAATATGCACTTTATTTATAAAATGAAATTATTCCATTTAATGCTTATTATTGAAAAATATCATCAAAACCTTAATTCAAACATTTATTTTATAAAATAAAATTTAAAATAAATCTAAAATTACTTAAAGATTTATAAAATGAAATTTTCTCTACTAGAGTGTAGTTTTTATATCTATACGATATAAATAAATTTTATTATTTAATTATTACTTTTAGTTTTCTGCTATATCCAGGGAAGTTCTTACAAGGCTTAACCGAAAAAAGGGATAAAATGGAAGAATTGCTAGACAGCGGAAAAACACAAACCCGATCATGCCTCAAGTACAAAATTAGTGTAAAATTCCATTCCATGCATAGAAGGTACAGGTTGGACACCCTTTTGTTTTACAACAAGCGTGAAAAAAGCAAACATTTGATAATAAATATTTCCTATGTGTGCTCTCAATTTTGTGAAAGGAGGTTCGCAATGTCTAGACGTGGCCGACACTTGGCGAGAAGCGGCTGAGCTTTTGGCATTGTTAGACCGGTACCTTCAGTCAAATCCACCAATTCCTTGCTAACCCTCTCCCACTCAAAACACTGAAGCAAAGATCCCAATGTTAATCCTATCATCTTCAAAGCCAAATTCTCCCCCGGACACCCTCTTCTCCCAGACCCGAACGGCATCAACTTGAAACCATCTTTTACCCCTTCGAACCCCTCGAATCTCTCCGGCCTGAACTTGTTTGCTTCGGGCCATAGTTTCGGGTCATTCTGTATAGCATAAAGATTGACTAGTAACATTGTGCCTGCTGGAACGCGATAGCCTCCGACCAAGCACTCCTTGGATGATTCATGGGGGACTAATAATGGACCTACTGGCTTCATCCGTAATGTTTCGTTTATGATGCAGTGTAGGTAAGGTAGTTTTGATAAATCGGATTCGTTGACTAGGCGATCGCGGCCTATGACTTCATCAAACTCATTTTGGGCTTTCTTCAAAACTTCCGGATGGTTTAGAAGGAGGGACATCGCCCATTCCATCGTGCCGGCTGAAGTATCGGTTCCTGCTGCTAGGAGAACCTGCAAAAATCACATGTCAACGGTTTTTTTTTTTTTTATGACGAAAAACGATTGTCTATTATTACGTATTCGTCGGAATAACATATCAGTTTTAAAGAAAAAGAACATATTAGTAAAATAATGAAAATGATGGATATTTCGAGCAAGGATTTCCTCCAAATTGACTATATAATGTAGTCAACATAATCATGACATGACTAGAGTTGATCATAAAGCCAGTAGACCAATATTTTATGAAACAGAGAGGACGCAGATCTTAAGTGTGGTTTCCTAGCTGCCCTGTTCTTGCGGCCGAAAGGACAGCCCTGTTCTGGACCTCAAGATTCCAGACAACAATTGAACCTCATTAAATGTGTACAGAATTTGCATCGCCCAATAATCACAAGTTATACTTAAACTACATTAAAAGTACATATTTTATTCAACTAACAACCTTTTCATAAAACAGAATTATTCGTTAATATTCCAATACGTGGCAAGAACAACTGCATGCTTTTTAAAAAATTATCGAGACCTACTATGTCTTAAATATTTATCGAAAATTATAATCTACTCATCAATATATAAACCAACAAAAAGGAAGAATCAGCTAATAAGTCATATAAGTATCAAATCATCCAAAAACTAATTAGCAGCAGTGTAACTACATGTAAGTAATTATATAGTTGGTGTAATCTGTGAATTCTATACCATAAGTTTATCACACAATTTTAGTTTATACAATTATTATCGGGAAGTTACTTGCATAGACACTGTCTAATTGATTCATATCCCAACATTAGAGGAATATCCGATGTTGATAGCAGTAAATGCTGGCCTACAAACACTATATCTTTGTGTTGCTAGAAAATATGTGAAATGATACATCCAATACACGAAACCGTGTTCAATGTTTTCTCTATTATTGTAATAGTGAGCATGGATGAAATTGTCCCTAATGTCTGCACTTGGGTTCACATATGTAGATTCTTGTGCAGCTTCATTTGGCTTTTCCTGTATATAAAAATTTGACAGCAGCTCTCAAAGGCACATGATGTTCATATTCCACATGGGAGGAAAGTTATTGTAGTGTGTAAGTATTAATAAATTTTTAATATGTAAAAATATAAATAAATTATTATTGATATGTTTATATATATTAATATTATTAGTTTTCATCTAGCATTTATCAAAACACGTAATAAGTTAATATCAATAAATCTTTTCTTTTAAATTGAATTGGATATAAGGAACAGAAAGTCTAACATGACTGAAAACTAACCCATTATTTTAGCACTTCGATGGAGAACCTGGTAATTTGCAAGGTGAGATTAGAACTATATTGAGCAGAGATTAATGTTTTAAAATACTTCAGATAAAGTTATAAATCCAAATCTAGGAGATTACTTTCTTTATCCGGATACATCAGTCAAACATAAAATCCTTCTTCGTTTTCAACTAAATTAGACATGCCCAATATAATATAGAAAAGCTCTCCATGTGGATATGGCTTGATTTGATAATATTTATGTTCTAAATTTGTTGATACCACTGTAGTTAATTCTTACACATGTACCGCGGTTGCATGCTATGAAGGAAGCAAGTAAAACTGTAAAAACAGAAATGAAGTGATTAGTAATTACCAGCAGGAGGCTCTTGATGGTTTCATCCTTGTAAGTCTCCGGCTCTGTCTCTCTCAAATTCAACAAAACCTGAATCAAGGTCTTCCTCTTCCTTTCTTCTTCTTGGCTGCTCCCCAAGTTCCTGTGCTCTTCAATCATACTCTGCATGAACCCATCTCTCTGGGCTTGCAGCACCTGCATCTGCTTCTCTACACCTTTGAACCCTAGTTTCCTCAAAAACGGCAGAAATTCCCCTATATTCGTCGCCCCACCAATCCGAAACGTCTCCGTCACGATCTCCCTGAACTTCTTTGCCTCCTCCACCTCCTCCACGTTCTCTCCGAAGTACCTTTTCCCTGCTATCATCCTCATCATCAAGTTAAGCATCAGCTCGAAGAAACAAGTCTTCATGTCAATAGGGTTGTTCTCGAGCTTCCATATTCGGCTGATCAATAGTTTCACTTCGTCCGACCTTATGGCGGAGAGCATCTGGAGGCGGTGGCTGGATAGGATTTCTAAGGAGGCTATACGGCGGAGGTTACGCCAGTGATCGCCGTAGGGCGACCATGCAAGGGAGGTGTAGTTGTAGCCGATGTGTTTTCCTGCAAGGAGTTGGGGTCGGTTGGCGAAAACAATGTCGTTGGTGGTGAGGCAGTCCTCGGCGGCGGAGGGGGAGGAGACGAGGAGGACACGGCGGGAGCCGAATTGAAGGAGGATGACGGGGCCATGGCGGTGGCCAAGCTTTGTTAGAGTTTGGTGGAGTGGCTTCTTAAGGAGGTAGAGGTGGCCGATCACCGGAAGCGACGGGAAAGGACTGGGTGGGAGGTTCCTGATCTTGTGGAGTATGTGTCTGGTGATTGAATAAAAGGCTATGAAGAGAAGAAACTGTATAAAGAACATCATTTTCTTGGGTATTTCTGCTTTGAGGCTTTGTATCACGGCATGAGTTTATTTTACATCGATTTATATGGTAAATGGTCCTCAATATGTGGGGTCATTAAATGAGAATAACGTATAATTACGGTGGAAATATTGCACTAATGAAGCTTCTTTCCACAAAAACACGATAAAGGAAGATAAACAAAGGTCAACTTGATTGTCGGGTAAGGAAGACTATGGTGCCAGGTAGAATCGTCAAGGAATGCCCTTCTAGAAAGTCTGACCCGTGCGGTTGGGTTGGGCCACTTAACTTTATGGATCGTGCGAAAGAAGGGAGAAAATTTAGGGAACTTGACCATAAAATTTTACGAAAATTTAACGGGAAAATATGTAAATGCACGAAAAATAGGTCGAAGCGATAAGGAATGCTCTTCTGGAAAGTCTTTGACACGTACGGTCAATGGTGATGGCTCTCAACACCATCTTTGATGAACAACAACGAATTAGAATGGTAAAAATTTGAAGGGAAAATAAAAATAAAGTACATTTGTTTTGATAAAGAACATCAACAATAGCCAAAAAGGAATTGGAAAGAAAATTAATATCTTCTACTGAATTGATAATTTCAAATTTAAAGACTTTTCATACTTTTAATAAATTTAAAAATGCATATGGTTCACCTTTTTTTCCGTATCTTTCTTTCCATTCATTTTTCACTCAAATAAAAAATGTACTCCACTTTCTTTTCCTCTAATTTTTTTTTTCTTTCACTTTCTTTCTTTCTTTCCAAAACATAGTACAAAACAACAATGCAATATTGTAGAGCTACCGTGAAATTCCCGTGTCCCAAAACTATAAACCTAATCACTTATAAAATAATTTCAATTGTATACATATGTATTTACTTGTAAATGTTGTGCTTATAGTGCATATACAAACCTAACAACATCATACATGAAAGCATTAGTGATGCTTTATCTATAATTGTTACTTTATGAAGATTTCATCTAAATATGAGGTATGATGATGATTTTGGGATCTCATAAGCATATATTAAAATACATTTTAATAAATTATAGATAAGGAACAGAGGAAGAGATGAAAAATACAATGCAAAAATAATTTTAAGAAGTTAAGACGTTACCTAATAAAATGAAATCAATGCATAGATTTTGATGAGAAACCCTGATACTAGTTTAAATACAATTAGATTATTGCAAACACATAGTTGATTTATTCACTAACTTAAATATAATTGATTGGATATGAATGTGGAATATTATGATGGTTATTGAGGGTTCTTCATTTGATATTTATCAAAAATAAATAAGGGTTATAGGAAGTGATAAAGAAATAGAATGTATAAATAATTTACAGAATTTAAAATTTTGGGTAATTAAATGAAATTAGTGCCTGACTATCGTAAAAGAACATTAATGTTGCTTTAATAATATAAGTTATTATAAAAATTTTGCATAAATATGAGGAATACTATTGTGGTGATTAAGGGACTCTTATAGATACACAACTAAGATTAATTCAAATAAGGTATAATTGAGTAATAGAGACAGGAATTAAAGATGGAATAAAGAAACAATTTGTGAAGTAAAGATTTTTATTATTTTAATAGCAACCAATTAAATGCAATATAATTTACTTTGATAATGAGTTGTTTGTTTCCAAGATCTTAAATTAGCAAATAATTTTACAAAGTATAATCGTTTTGATTTGACTAAATGCAAGTCATTTTGTATAGTGCCTTAAGACCCTAGTTGATATGCCTAATTTAAGGATTAAGATATCAAACAAATTACTAGACATAACAGATTATGATTCTCGATATTTAAAAGTTTGGGTTTAGATGTGAAGGGTAGGAATCAAGTAAATAACTCTAGAATATAACTCACCTCTAGTTGATTCACACAATGGATTTGATTCAATTATATTACTTATAAAGAATTGTATTCGGGACTTGCCACAATCAACGATTGATAAGAGTGTGGACTAAGAGAAAAAGACTCAAAAGATGGTTCTATTAGGTTATAATGATAGTTAAGAATACATCAATAATATTTAATACTAATCTAATGGTACTATTGGAATTAAACAACTTAAATTAAATAAAATAAGGAATGGTAAGAACTAGCAAGTCGATTCTCGAAACGGCTCTCAAGCTCATTTGTAGAAATAGCAGAACTAGCAAGACAGTGTTCAAGAGGATATCTAGGCCGGTTTAGACGCTTATTTTAAAAGTTACCAACCTTTTTATTCTTAGTATTGTTGGCTTAGTATCAAGGGAATTGACATGTTGGTCTAGAGCACTAAAACGTAAAGAAGCTCTAGTTCAAAAAAACATTTGATTGGTGGTTCTCCTTAGTATCTGGCAAGTGCATAAGGAACATGATACGTCAGTTAAGTGTACCTTATCAAATTGTAATAGTGGATTAAGTCCATGTATCAATTCCTCAAAGACTTTGACTACTAATACTTGCTAGATCTCTATTATCTAACCTACGAATTCGAGTTCAAGAATTTAAAGTTTCTAAAACTAATTGCTACAATTACTAAATTAACAACTTATTAAGAATTATTCAAGAACTAAAACAAGAAAGCAATAAAATTATAGATTAAACTCAAGATTCGCAAATTGTATCTAGATCTTTGCTTCTCGTAGATCTAATATGTGACTTCCCTTAAAGACAATCTAATTTATTTTTTAATCTTTTTTTTATTGAGAGAAGTTAATCACTTTCTCAAGCTAATTGATCCTAACCCTAAAATCACCTATTAGAATCTCTTTTCAATAGCATGACCTAAGATTTCATTATTGAACAACAAATTTTTTACAATATAATTTAAAATTCTAGAAAGATCTTGCAAAGTATATTTAATTTTGCAATAATTTTCATCAACTATGTCTAAATCTAATTTTATAATAAATCTCTTGATTCTCTTATAAAATATTAAATTATAGATTACTACCTAGGAAAATAATAACCTAAATCATAAAGCAAATATAGTTGAATCAATAAAAAGACTAAAGAATTAAATTAATAAAATACAAATCATGTCACATGAGTACATCTAGGTTCTACAAGACCTAGATGCTAGAGATTTACTCTTTACATATCATAAAATAATAATCCAAAAACAAAGAGTAGAGAATTATAGAAGAAAGAATCATGAAATTTGAATGAAAATGAATCTTGAAATCTTCTCTTCTCCTCGCTCTAAAATTCGTATCCAAAAAGTTCTTTTGTTATAAGAGAACCCTAATAAGGCTTTATATAAGAAGAGATAAAAAAAAAAATAGGTCAATTAGAAAAGATATGGTTAAGGATACAATCGTATTTTTTAGTTATGTCCTTAACTATGATGCGCGTTTTCTTCCTTCTTTTTTCTATATTGGGAGCGACATAATTGAGGACATGGCTATGTCTTTTAATCATTTACTGGGTTGTGACAGTAGAAAATAAGGTCTAAATTCACCTGGAAATGATACAATCATGTCGTTTAGTTGTGTTAATTTTTAAACCTTCATAACTTTCTTATTTTAGTTTTGATTTGAGTGAAATTTGTTTTTATTTTCTTGTTTTCTTGCATAAGTCATTTCAAACCTTAAAAAAAAAAATTTACTCAATTAAGTATCATCATTTCAAATATTAAGGGAAAATCATAAAAAATTGCTAAATAAAATATATGTAATTAGGAAGTCATCAGAACACTCAAACCTTCCATTTGAAGGAATGTCTGACCTTGGCATTCAACCTAACTCGAACTTGATCTCATTATAGCAAATCAAAGTCTTTCCTAAACTATTACAAAAGTGTAAAGAATATGAATTGGTAAAATTCAAGTCTTCTTGTTCAAGTCAACTCATGACGATTCTTAAGGTTGACGCTTGTAGCTCTTTAGCTCTAACTCTTATTATTGGCCTACTCAACTGATTCTCATCGTCTTCTTAGGTTTTTTTTTTTTTTGAATTTTCCCTCAAATTAGGCAAGTCTTCTTCAATTTCTACATCTTCAAGCATATATAGAATGAGGTCTTGAACCTTAAATTTGCTTGAAACTCCATAGTCTTCTGGCAGGTCAACCTTGTATGCATTATCATTGATGCACTGCATGATCTGAAAGGGTCCATTAATTCGCTGGGATAACTTCTAGGCTGTTTGATTTGGAAATTGATCATTCCTTAGATTTATCCAAACCAAGTCTTCAACCTGAAAGGTTGTTAGCTTCTTCCCCCAATTACCTTGCTACCTTTACTTCTTTATAGTCTTGATTAGTTGATCAACAGCCTTTTGACGCATCTTTTATACTTGCATTGCTCAATAAACTCCACTAATGCTCTCATCTTTTGAAGTTGGTATGGGTAGCAAATCCATGGGAATAGTAGGATTATACTTATATACGATTTCAAAAGGTGACTTAATAGTAGAATTATGTATACTCCTATTGTAAGCAAATTCAATAATAGGAAGGCATAGGTCTGAAACGGCAAGATTCTTGTGAACTATAGCCTTAAGTATGGCGCTTAAGGTATGGTTGACAACCTCTGTCTTGCCATCCATTTAGGGATGGCATGCAATGCTGAATAGTAATTTTGTGCCTAGTCGCTACCGTAGTGTCTTCCAAAAGAAACTAAGAAACTCAGTATCTTTGTTAGACTCTATATTGTGTAGATCTCCATGCAATTTAACAATATCTTTCAAAAAAAGTTAGAAATGTGTATGGCATCATTAATTTTGTGAAAAGGTGTAAAATAGGAAATTTTATTAAATCGATTAACAATGACCACTATTGAGTCTTTCCCTCTCTTTGTCTTGCATCATCCCAACATAAAGTCCATACTCAAATCTCTCCATGGTTGTGACTAGATTGGTAGTGGCATGTATGCTCCATAGTTCCCTCTTCTACTTTTGGCCTTCTTATATGTTTCATAACTTTCAATCACATAGTGCACATCTTTCATTATCCCAAGCTAAGAGTAATGTTCCCTCAACAACTCCAAGGTTCTCTTCTCTCCAAAATGCTTAGATAACCCTTTGACATGGGCTTCCCTCACCAATAACATTCTAGCTCTGTGGTACACAAAGCTTCCCCCTTTAAAACAAAAATTCCTTGACCACAAAAGAGCCATCAATAGTAATTCCATCTCGACACTTGGCCAAAATAGGCTTAAAATAATCATCATTAGCATATAATTGAATAATGAATCTAAAACCCAACAATTTTGTTTGTAAAGTTGTGATTAGGGAAAACTTGCATGCAAGTGCATTTAGCCTATCACTTAGATAGCTTCTATTAGCCTTTTAAGTACTTGAGTACTTCATGATCAATATATATGATGAACTCCTTTAGTAATAGGTAGTGTTGCTAAACTGTAAATGCCTAAATTAAGGCATATAATTCCTTATCATAGATTCAATAAGAGTAGCACCACTTAGCTTTTCACTAAAATAGGCGATAGGATGCCTCTCTTACATCAATACAACACCGAATCCATTACCTGATGCATTACCCTCCAATTCAAATACCTTTTCAAAGTTAAGTAGTACAAGTACTGGGGTTGAAGTCAATTGTACGCGTATCTTGTGAAAACACTTCTACGCCTTGTTAATCCATTAGAATTCAATATTCTTCTTGGTGAGTTTCATTGATGGAGCTACGATGCTACTAAAGTTCTTGACAAACTGCCTATAGAATGAGACAAGTCCATGAAAGCTTTTAACTTTACTAGTATAGTTTGGAATTAGCCACTTTATTATTGCCTTTACTTTCTCTCCATCAACTTTCACTCCTCCAACAATCACCACATATCTTAGAAATACTACTTCAAACTGGCAAAAGGAACACTTCTTAATATTGCCATACAATTTCTCAAATCTTAATACAGTAAATAAATTCCTCAAATGCTTAACATGCTCATATAGATTCCTTTTATATATGAGTATATCATTGAAATGGACTACCACAAACTTACTAAGGTACTCCTATAAAATTTGATGCATGAGAGGCATTAAAGTGCTCGAGGCATTGGTAAATTTGAATGGCATGACCAACCATTCATAGAAGCTATGTGGGGTTTTGAAGGCGATCTTCCACTCGTTACTTGACTGCATCCTAATCTAATGGTAGCCTCTTTTAAGATTAACTTTTGAAAAGCTCTAAGCCCTATGCATCTCATCCAGCATGTCATCAAGTCTTGATATGGTGTATCGGTACTTTATTGTCTCATCTATCTATATACATTTGTTAGGAACTATCCTTCTTGGGCACCAATAAAGCTAGAACTACATAAGGAATAGTGCTTTCCTTCACATACCCCTTCTCCACTTGGTCGTCAACTTACCTCTTCAATTCCTTTGCCTCCTTAGGGTTTATGCAGTAAGTTGGGCAGTTTGGTAGAGCCTCCCTAGATTGAAGATTGATGGTGTGCTCGATTTCTCTCATAGGTGGTAGTTTACAAAGGAGGTCTTTAGGGAATATGTCTACAAACTTAGTGAGCAGCCTTTGAACCTCCTAAGGTAGTGGTGTGGGTTGACTAACCTTAACAGTCTCTTCATGATTAGAAGGAAGGCTAGTCCCCTAATTGAATCAATTGATTACATTCGGCTCAATAACACATTCTTCTTCTTCTTTGATTCTGCCATCATTCCATGCTGAACTTTCTAAACCTCACTAGGTATCATGGGTTAGAGTAACACCTTCTTACCATCTTTATGGAACATGTAAGCAGTTCAATAGCCATTATGAAGGACTTAGTGATAAAAAAGCCATGGCCTCCCTAATAGGACATGAGAGGCTCCTATGGGTATAATGTCACACCAAATCTCATATGAATACCAATCACTAATAGAGAATGGGACTTTGGCTTACTGCAATATATGTAGGGATCCTTTCTCATTATGCTAGTGGAACTTGTATGGATGTAGATGAGGAACGACATCCTATTTTAGCTTCTCAACTACTAAAGCCGCTATCACATTTGTATAACTATCATTATCAATGATAAGCTTGCATTTGTTACCTTTAACCCTATAAGAGGCATGGAAGAGGTTCTCTCTTTGCTACTTCTCTTCAAATGGGGCTGTAATAAGAACTCTTTTCAAGATGAATACCAACATCGGATCACTATCTTCTTCATGAGCAACAACTTCTGCATCATTATAATATGTATCCAGAAGATCTCCCGTACCTATAGTCTCTTCAATATACTCATCTTTGTCACCACTTTTACCTTTTTAGTTAGTTTAGGGGTCATCTCTCTAAGTAGGAGTAGGGACTATTCGGGGTGCATCCCTAATCACTTTGCCTCCATCTAGTCACCTAAAATCTTGAACAATAGCTCCAAATGCATTAGAAGGTAAGTGGCATAAAGGAGTTCTATATAGGTCATGCCTTAGTTGTAATTCTACCTTATGGGCTATTTGGATGCCATCTTCCATGTTAGCTATTCTTTATAACTCAACAATCCTACCTTCTCAACCTATGATAAATTGACCTTTAGTCCAATACTTAGGCTATTCAACCTTGCTCTTGATCATCGATACTTCAAACTCCTAAACATATTCATTTACATTCTTAGATCCTTGCTTCAAGGTCTAGAGTTGTTTGTAAGTCTACTATAAGTAATGTTGGCTATTCTTTGTAACTCAACAACCCTACCTATCTCAAATCTTAAACTTATGATAAACTAACCTTAGTCTAATACTCGGGCTATTCAACCTTACTCTTGATCATTGATACTTCAAACTCCTAAACATATTCATTCACGTTCTTAGATCTTTGCTTTAAGGTCTAGAGTTGTTTGTAAGTTTACTATAAGTAAAGTTCAAGGACAAAACACTTTCTTAGTTGGGTTTCTGTATCCTCCCAATTCTTGATATTTTCCTTTCCATTCCTTCTTGGGGTAGCTAATAGATTCCTCCACCAAAGTGTAACATACCCTGTGAATTCTAGGGCTGCTAATTAGACCTGCGTTAATTCTTCATAATCATGACATTCAAATAACTTCTCAACCATTTCCTCCTACTTTAGATAGTCATATGTTGTACCACTCACAAAAAGGATGGCATTTTCCATTTTATAGTCTTGATACCTCTCAACTAAACCCTAACTCTACATCTTAGGACATCCTGGTAATTATCTCCTTCTCCTTTAGCATATGTGTCATTTATTTCCTAAACCCGATAGCCATTGCACTCCATTCTATCTCTTACTCCTTGCCCAAATAGGTGGTGTTGGTTCATGTGTTGGTTTTGAGGAAGGGGTTGAACATTTTGTCTTTAGAGGAGTTGGTTGAGAGTAAGAGATATATTAGCCATTTATTAGGAGAGTATCTAAAACTATTCCCTAATAATAGAGTTGGGTTAGTGTTTTCATGCTTTTAACTTAATTAGCAATCATAAGGCTTAACTTTGCTTTCCTACCTTCATGCTTTAGGGAACATGTGTTCTTTCTCCCATCATATATCACATTTCTATCAAACATCCATAGTCATTTAAGAAGAATACGAGACGTACTCATGGACAGCACATTGTAGAGCACTTTATCTCGATAGTTCCCAATACTAATCACATAACCACTTGCTTAGTTACTTATAGGGCTCCCTTGTCACTAAGCCAGTGAAGTTTATAAGGCTTGGGGTAGGCTTAGTTAGCAACTTTAGTTGTTGAACCATGAAAGTAGATGCTTCATTAGTGTAGCTACTACTATCAACAATTAAGGCACACAACAATCCATTCACCTTATAGAGAATGTGGAATAAATTCTCTCTCTGTTTGTTTTTTGGCATAGGACTTACACTCATCGCTCTCTTTAAAACCATTATTATAGGCATAAAATTCCCTTCTTCATTATAAATAATCTCCTCCTCCCTAGACAACTCACTTTGCTCAGTTTGTTTCAGTTCTTCCATTTCCTCATTAATGATATCTACCTCAATAGTCGGTGTTTCTCCTCGAATTACCATGGTTCTTCTATTTAGATATTAGGCAGCCATATGTCCAAACTCTTGACACTTGAAGTACTTAATCTCACTTGTCTTTCTTCTTGAGCTATGGCCTTTCTCGAATTTCTTTGGGATCTCCTTCTCCTCTACTCAGGTAATTTGAGCAAGTCGGACTTCAGCAACATTGCTTGGTTTCGATTACATAGGCTTATCTAAAATAGGTCAACTTATAGTGGGTCGACTAATAGGAGCTTGAGATTTTCCTACTTAGCATCTTTCAATTCTTTAGGTAGCTTAGACAGCTTCATCAAGTAAACTAATATCCATCATCTCTAGAATATCTCTAATCTCATATTTCAATCCACTAATGAATCGAGATATAATTTAGTCTTTTGGCTCAACAACCTCACATTGGATCATTAACATTTGGAACTCCTTCACATATGCATCAACACTTGATCCTCCTTGTTTCAACTCTTGTAAACTCTTGAAGGCATCATACAAATAATAACTTAGAACAAACCTCCTCTTCATGACTCTTCATCTTATCCCAACTCCTAACTTCTCATTCTCCTTCTCTTCTATACGTAGCTTATAGATTCTTCCACCATAAGGTAGTATAGCCAGTAAACTCTCGCACAGCAAGTCTCACCTTAGTGTTATTGGGTACTTTATGACATTTGGACTACTTCTCAATCTTATCTACCCAGTCCAAGTAATCCTCAACATCATTACGCTTAGAAAAACTAAAGATATGCATCCTCAACCCTTCTACTCTAGGAGCTCGAACATTCCTCTCCTTGAGTTCATAATACTCTTTCACTTCATCACCTTCTTCCTCATCATCTTCTTCAATCTCATCTAACATGAGTTTGCATCCAACAACTTTTCCTACTCCTCCAGCTTGGTGTAGTCGAACCAGGGCATTAGCTTAGGCGTATCGATCATTACTTCTCTTAGACTATTCATTGGCTTATCTTCGGTAGGGATCATTTCTAGCTCATCTATCTTCATTTTTGGTAGTCACCAGACTAGCCACCAGGTTAATAAGTTGATTTAGTTAGTCATCTGTAGATTGGGGTATAGAACCCCCTTGTTGACCTTACCATTTCAAGCACCACTCTCTTAATTACCAATGGCTCCTATAACATTAGAATCGAACATTGTTGACTATTATAGTAGATTAAGAGATGAGATAACCTAAAATTTTCCTTCCATAAACTACAATAAAGTAATGCTTAATACACCAATAGCTATTACAACTAACATACGAAAAATTCAATCTAACACTAATATTATGTTTTACAAACAAGAAATAGGGGAAAACAAAGCACTAAATTTCTTTAACACTATAGACCTTCCAAACTCTCACAACAACAATAGAACTTCTAAAAACACATGAAAGTAGTAATAATGCACTTAAAGTACAAAGTGATAGAAATTTACTTGAACATAGCCAAACTTTGATACCATGATGATACAAGCATGTAGATGAACACACGAATCGCGATATCATAGGTCTGAACCTTGAGACAGTTTGAAGGATAAATGATTATCAAAGGTTTAATAAGGGTCCTCATGTATTGATAGTGCATATGATACACTAATGTCTCATTGAGTTCAAGTCGCACTTGATATTATGTATAAGTGTGGCCAAAGGTCACTCGTTACTAGTCTATGCTCAACTAGGTTAGATGAGAGTAGTCGAGAGTAAGCAATGACACTTAGCCAACGAAGGAAGAATATGCCTAAATATCTCTTATTAACTATTGTGGCTACTACAATTTAAAAGTATTTATATAGCCCCATTAAGGTAAATCCTAGGTTAGTATAAATTACAAAAAGATTCTTATTGAGAAAAGGAAAATGATTAATTTACAAGGGTAGAGTTGTAATAAGACAAAAAGAGGAATATTTGGTTATAAAGGATAGTACGGATGTTAGAAAAATAAGGAGTGTGTCAACTGTCCATTCTATGGTCCCAATGATTTGGTTTGTCGAGTAAAGCAAGTTCTAAAGAGGTTAGGTCGGGGCTAGCAACTCAAGTATTTTGGATTAAGAAAAGGTTGGTTTAAGAGGTGCTCTATTGTCAAGTTGGCTATGGTTAGTTGGCTTAGGAGTAGGTTTAGTTATGCTTCAGCCATGTATCAGGTTAGTAATATATAGGTTTAATGCTTAGCCTTAGATTAACACGTTGTGGAGAGGTTAGCTCAGCAACAGGTTGGTTACCTCGACAGTTTCTTGGATGAGGTAGAGAGTAAAGTAACCTGGCAAGACGGGTTAGAGAATGCATTGCTCTTTAAAGTTAAACTCCCCTTGGATAGCCTTACGAACCATGTGAGTGAGTTCTTGAGCTCAGGAGTGCTTAATTAGTTCGTGGTCCCTATCATCTATTCTTTCCTTGTACTTATTATTAACATTTATCTATTTCCTTTTTCATCCATTGCTAATCAATAGAGATTCCATACATACTTATGGTTAGGTATTTATAACTTAATTTTATAAGTCATGTAATATCTATTGTACAATCATATGCTATAGAAGTGAAAGAACATAATGATTCAATATCTTAATCTACCTCTAGTTGGATTTACTTATTTTCTATTTCTTAGGCATTTACCCCTGTTTTACATACTTTTAAGCATAATTACGTATTATAGACATCTATTATCTCCAAAACAATTAAATAAAACTTCAAAATAAATATGTACTCCAAAGTAATTAAATAAATATCTAAAAAATAAAGGCACCAAATAATATACTATCATGTAAATACAAATCAAGATCATAAACTTACTCATAAGGTCAAACCTAGTCGATATTCTACCTACCCTCTCCATCTTACCATCCTCAGATCATTTTTCTAGTTTATTTGTAAAACAATAACTTATGGTTTGATACCAGTCTTAGTAGTAATGCCCTAAGCTTAGGATGCTACAAACTGCTACATATTCCTAATATCTACTAATATGTTAAGCATAAATATTTGACTAAAACTCCAAAAATTCCAATAAAAGTCTCCAAATATCCACATGAGATTCAATTCTTAAAATTACATTTTAACCTCCAAATAATTTCATAAAATTCAATTCTCTATCAATTTTAGAACAACAACTAAATAAATCACTTAAATCTTACAAAAATAAATGCTTATCATAAAGTAAAATTCTAACTAGTCTAGCTTAGAGGTCATCTTCTTAACAATAAAATTCATTATCACTCCCTAAACTAAAGTCTTGGTGGTAATATCCAAATTCAATAATTATGATAATTCCCACTTAAATAATTGCTTCTAAAAAAAGGTAAGGAATGAGCTAAAACCTAATATAGAAACCAATAACCTCATATGCATGTCATGCATCACACACACAATATTACAAGAATTTATGCAATCGGAATAACAACAATCCATTTAATTATCTTTTATTAGTCAATGAATAGCATAGCCTGACATCATTTACAACTAAACCCATACTCACAATAACTCATGACTTTACTTACTTCACAATTCTTAGGTCAAGACACTAGCACTGTAACCCTTATCTAAATAGATATTAAGACACCAGTACAGTAACCCCTAAACATCACTTAACCTAACTAGTTTTAGGGAACTAGTATTGCGACCCTCATACGTCAATATTATCTACCTTGAATCATTTCCAAAGAAGACTCCACTAAGGATGTTGCCCAAGCATAAAAAGGGTACTACCTTAAGGACACTGGTATTATGATTTCCTAAGCCTAATTAAGCACAAACAACAATCATACTTTATGTTTTGAATAATTTTTAGTCTAGTTTATTTTGAATTATACTAAACAAGCATAAGCAACAAATAATGGTAACACATACCTGAATCGACAACGAAAAATTTTACTAACACTGGGCTCGCAACAAGTTATATTCCTGAAGTTATTATAAAAAAATAAGTAATTTATTAGAATCATATTTCTTAATTTCTTGGTACTACTCTTATTTTTATAGGTTTCTATTTTACCATATGCTTATAGTTAAGTTAGTAACTAAGAATTTTACTTATTAAGTGGTTAATTTACAAAATTAAAATTATATTTATTTATTTGCTCGGTAATATTTATGAAATAGGGAAAATTATTTAATTAATAAAATATAGATTTAAGTACATAACTTAGTAATACACAACTTGTAAATCCAAAGTCAAAAGTCCCACCAACATTATACGGTATGTACGTATACCACATTCATATGCCTTCCAAAAACATTGTATACAACATGTACTTGAATGTACATGCTGTGTATCTCTATTGCTATGGGTATGACATGTACATGTTGTACTTGTGTATTTCCCTTGTCTAACGTTTTTGGTTCCACTTGTTCCAACAACCTACATTGACTCCCAACTTCAACCTATACTAGATCGATTCTAATCCATTCCATAGTCATGAATTTTGATGTACTTAATCTTTTATCAACCCTTACCAATGGAATACTCAAATGTGCTCCTACAATCGTTGAATTAGTAGGACTAAAGATCATACCTTGTTCATTAACTTTGTGATTATACTGATAACACGACGCGAAAGATTTGTATGCTATACATCAAATCACATATTTAGTAATCATAAACCAACAAATTCTTTTCTTCTATTAAAGAATTATCGATCTATTATTGATTTATGGTTTTCTAGGATCCTAACATTCAACTTACTTTTCTCTTAATTCTATTCTTCTCTACAATTTTGTAAAATCTAAGACTTAGGTAGAATTCAATCAATACTCAAAACTACAAAATCTAGTTAGTGAGATCTTACCTTATCTCTTGTCTATTAACACCTAAGAGAATTTGATCGATCCATAGAGAATTCTTTTAGAGGAGACAATACTCACTTTTAGCAATTGTGAGAATAGCTTAAAGTTTTGCCTCAACCTTTCAAATAGTTTCTCGGGCTAATTACTAATATGCCCCCTTTACTTATCCCTCCCTTTTTCTTAATGCCTTATGGTTTTATTTCCTTTTTATTATAAGGGGTTTTACACAAACCCTATGGGTAAGATATTTCATATACACATACTCTTATGCCCTCTTTCTCTCTTGCTCTCTAATCCCATATTACTAAATTAAATATCAAAGTTGCCACGTTGGTCAACCCCATAGCATTCATTAACTATATTCTTCTTTTGCAAACATAAACTCACAATCTAAGCCCAAAACCAAGAATCTCTATCGACGAAATTTATCCAACAACAATATGAATGCTCAAGTCTCTACCTACTGTGCACATAGAACATGATTTTAGCATCTTTACCTAATGTGCCTATATGTTGGGTTAGGCGGTCCAATTTGCATCGTATTATATGAGACATGTGGAAGTGTCTTTAAGTACTTGAAAAAATAGGTGGTGATAAGTTGAGATGTAGTTTTTTTTTTGTCACCCATATAGCTGCAAATGGCAAAAGTATGATGCCTAATACTTAGTCCTTGTTAAAAAAGAAAAAAAAAAAAGGTATATCTTCATTTTCTTCATTGATAATTAATACCTATCCTAGGTTCCAAGCATCCTTGTTAGAAATGACCCTTTCTTAGTGTTATGAAGTGTATACTTTTTTTATTCCCCTATCATTTGGCATAAGAGTTAACATTACGAATAGTATGTAAATCTAGTTAAAATATGTAATTTATTACCTATACTTAAAAAAAGAATTTGTTAGCTAATTGAAGTTTTCGTTATCATTTTTGCTATATAAACAAATTCTATTAATTCCTAACATGAATATAAGAATGAATTAAGAATTGACTCATGTCTATCGGTTGGTCAAATGACCAACTTTTTGAAGTGGATCACAACCTACTTTTTAAAGTGGACCATGATTGACTTCGCCTTAAGAGGTTAGTCTAGCCACTTTAGGGTTGAGGAGTGACTAATAGCCACTTACTAGATGGTCATACAAGCCCCTATAAGCAGTTACTGCTCAACCCTTAGCTTTGGAGTGGTCAAAATATTCAAATCTTGATTCGCCTTTATGTTTGTGTAAAAAAAAAAAAAAAAAACTGACTTAAAAGAGATAGTTTAGGTAGTAAAAATGACCATAAAAAATTAATTAGGTAGTAAATTAATATTTTCAAAGTATCAATAGTAAGTTGTGCTCCCACATTAAAGTTTAGATATCATTTATAAAATTATCCCTTTTACATAATACATGTGAATAAATTTTGTCATTTTCCTTTTCAGCCATTACACATTATACTTATATATTTTGTGATCATTGCATTGCAATGAAAGAATTACCTTAAGAATTACTTGAACCCTTTATTGGTATTAAATCTAAGTAGATTCAAGTCCTTACTTTGAGAGTTCAACAGCTAAGATGGATGGATAAATCAAATGTTAAGAGGCCCAAGTGCAATTTAATTTTGGTTATTTAATAAATGCAATTTATTTTCTAATTACTAAGTTAAATCTCCTTAAATACATTCTCAATAAATAGGCTAACTCTTTAGATCCAACCACTAATCTAAATACTTAGTCCATAAAATCAACTTAGGTTAAAGTCCATTACCAAATAGGACACTACAATTGAAGTTTCATATAATTGGTTACTTACTTCTCTATGCACTATTGCAAGGAAATTGGTTAATCCAATAAAATTTAAATGTGTGGCCAATACAATAGGCATTGAACCATTGACTTCAAAATAGGAAAAAAATGAATTTAAAATACGTCATTGCTTAGTATATTCAATCTATATTAATTTACTTAGTACATTTCTAAAACATAATTGCACAACGGGATATGGATAACTAGCACAACATACGATATATATCACCACCATAATCTATTTATATTAAGTTGCGTCTCACAAATAGGGAAAAGCTACAAGCTTAGGACATATCTTGATGAAAGGTGAATAAGTATTAATGAAATCTTAAGTGTAAGAATAAGGACCAGTGAATCTTTTTTCCATAAACAATGCATAAAATGAATGGAATGTTCAAAGATATATAAAAATAAGTGCCAAATGACAAAACATAGATTGCCTTTGCATACATGGATTCACGAATTGTGATGTTTAATCAAGCAAAAGATGTGCTCTATTGAAGTCTAAAAGAAAACTAGAGCTTCCATGGAAATCGATGATTCGCTTCTTATTGAAAAATTTTCTCCTTGTTTAATGCCGTATGGTCTTCACTTTCCCTTGTTGCTTACAAATGTGAGGGATCCAATAAGTGAAGGGCATAATTGCCCACTAGGGAATTTAAACCTCCTACTAACTCTCACCTCTTAATATTATGCTAAACATATCCCCAATACCTCTCCCTTATGTTAACATTTTTCTCTTCTTAGAAACTATACAAGAAAGCTTCTAAACACAACTCTAGCCTTGGATTAGCAATATTTAAGTATTAAGGAGTGAAGAAGCTTCAAGAAAATGCAAAGAAATGACATCTTTAAGTAAGTGTTTTGCTTGTTTTTCATGGAATTTCATTTTCTTTAAGGAATGGTGAGAAAATCATAAAAAGAATTCGTTTTGCAACGATTAATCTATTATTTTTCGAGTGGGAGCACTCTTTTGTAGGCAAAGTTTGAAGAAAAACCAAATTCTTTGTATGTTCTTCATGTATCCTTGTTCGATTCTTGTTTTCTATGATGAGTTGTTTGTAAAATGTGAAGGAACCTATGATTGTAGTGTTAGAAAGGTTGGGTTCATGTTTGGAGTATGATTTCATCAAGATTTCAAGTAAGTCACCTTTATCCTGATGATTCTTAAAGGTTCCTTTGAGTTTGGTGTTGTTGTGTTAGGTTGCAAATTTTGATTCTTAGAGAAGTTTCATGGTGTTAAGAGAAGAAAACATGTAAGATGTAGTGGTGGAGGCATTTCAGTGTAGTGCTAGATGATTAGGTAGGTTAGAAGCAAAGTTTTAATTAAGGATGGTTGGAAGAGTGTTGGATTGGTGGTGATCAACATATTGGAGAACTATACGCGTCATAAGGTGTTAAGGATAGGAGAACATGACTTATACATACGCCGTATGTGAGAAACTCTAGAAGATACGGTGTATGTATGCAACATACATTGTGTGTTTGTTATTGTGTCTATGTAAAGTACAGTATATGTCATATATAGCTAAGTGGGTACACATAGTGTGCATACCTTATATATGCTGTGTATGTGGTGTACACCATGTCCTTTTCCTTTTTAAAGCTTTAATTAAATTCTACTTTCTATTTTATTTATTTACCATCCTCTAAAATCAATTTTAATGATCAAATTGGTTCACAAACCTTATGATTTTGAGTAAAAATTGAAAATAGGAATAGAGTAAGATTGTTGTTGGAGTTGAGACAAATAGAGGTGAACATAGTAATAGAGTTGTCCTTTATGTGGATAGATCCTAAGCCACCGGTTGACTCAATTATCAATGGTTACTTAGATTCAAGTAAAAGATGCATGTTTTCCTTTTGTACGTATTAGGATAGTAAATGTAACTAGACTTAAAATAAACTCAAACAATAATTAAGTGTGCTACTTCTGCTTGGCTTCAACCTTATACTGTTAGGGTCCAGTATAGTTGGTGAGCACCTAGTGATCTTTACATGATGCTATCTCCAGTGAAGTCCTACATTAAGATGACCCAACTAGAATTAAGAGGTTTACTTGGATGTTAGGGAGGACTAAATACCAATACTTATGTAATATTATATATTGATTGCTTATATGGGTCATGATACCTAAGTCTTAAGATGTTGAGAACGTAATGTTTATTGGACTTGTTAAATAAAGATAATAACTGGTGTTTACTACTTTTTGATTTAAATATTAGTGTATGCATGTGTGAGATTGTGATTGATTGATCATGTGTATGTAATTGGTATCCTATACTAGGCATTAACTCACCCTTTAAGGATTGTGTTTTTCTACTACAATTTCAAGTTATGAAGGTACTACTAACTATTATTATGATGATGTTGGTTATGATTATTATTACTATAATGAGAACAAAGATTATTACTACTTTAATGATAGGTTAGGGTATACTTAGAATAGCTGTTAGAGATGGATTGTTTTAGTTGAGACTCATTAATGGGTTTTAGTTATGTTCATTATGTTTAATTGACCATGGTATTTGTTGGAGCTACAAGACTCCTTGGTAATAGTTTCATACTTATATTATGTGGAGCTATGAGCTCTTGACTTATGATGACTGGATTGATACTTGATTCCCATATGTTTGGAGTGGTAGTGGTATATACACCACTCTTTGTTTATAAAATTTGAGGTTCTTTAAGTTATGACTTGGTAGATTTACCAATATTGGTGGAGATTAGACAAGGTATAGGATCCTTGATGCCTTAGCGTATCCGTCTCTAGGGTTAACACGTGAAATGGTTGTGACTTCTTGGGTTTCGAGGCATTACATCTTTGGTATCCTAAAGTTTGGGGTAACTCATTACCTGAATCATAAACATGTACATAAACTATTATAGGTACTTAGTGTTAGGTACTCCTCAACAAATATAAAGTCAAAATCATCCTAACATCTATGTGGATCTATTCGATACGCAACTTCACTCGGGTCAATGCTACATACGATCCTTGATTGCCACCATAAGATCACTAGTAGTCTTGATCCCTTAGGCCTACTTATGCACACTTAATCCCTTAGGTCCAGCCACGTACACTTAACACATTTAACATTAACGTTAGATATGAATTGAGTTCTATTCAACTTAATCCCTTGTACCTGAAACTGTAAACTTGGTTAGCACTTAATTATTTCTAATATTGTTTCCAATACTAACACCTAAGCAATGAACACCAATTGTCTAAGTATTAGAGTCCAATCCTTATGTTAAACACCAAATGTCCTACTACATTTAGAAACTTTGATCCTTTTCAATTACACACCAAACAATCTTTATATAATAATGTGTTCTTTATTTTATTTTTATAGAAAAAATAGAGATTATTACAATAATGACAAACGTAATATATATATATGAATATGTTGTTATGTTAAAGATAAAGAATCTTACATCTACATATCTATTAATTAAAAAATGAACAAGCTATCATCTTTCTTAGGAATAATAATAATGTTTATTGACAAATTGCATTTTTTTAATAAATAATTACGTCTTATTAGGAAAGATAATATAATAAACAAGGAAAGTAATCTTCAAAAGGATAAGAAAAGGAAAAGAAAAAATATGCCTAATCAGTTGTTACAAGGTAGCAAGCTAAAATGATGAAATGAAATAGAATGCTTGGATTGAATAGCTTTAAATGGATGGTTTACATTTGCGACAATACGATGTAGTCAGCTACTTATGACATCAATTCCCATTAGAAAACGCATATTTGTGTATTTGTGTATCCTGCAAGAATATGAGATAAATCATTGGCGAAAATGCGGCAAATGCAGCAATGTCCTGCACTATATCCAGAATTGTCCTTCGGAGGCTCAACCACAGAAAAGGGATAAAATGTGAAGAATTACTAGAGAAAACGGAAAAAAAATCAAACCTGATCACTGCTTCAGTGCAAAATTACAGCAACAGTCCATATCATGCGTAGAAGGTATTAGTTTGTGAAAGAAGGTTCGCAAATTTTTGACGTGGTCTACACTTAGCTAGAAGTGGCTGAGCTTTTGGCATTGTCAGATCGTTACCTTCAGTCAAGTCCACCAATTCCTTGCTAATCCTCTCCCACTCAAAACAATGAAGCAAAGATCCCACTGTCAATCCTATCATTTTCAAAGCCAAATTCTCCCCTGGACACCCTCTTCTCCCTGACCCAAATGGCATCGACTTGAAACCATCTTTTACTCCTTCGAAACCCTCAAACCTCTCCGGCTTGAACTTGTTCACTTCGGGCCATATTTTCGGGTCATTCTGTACAGCATAAAGATTGATCGGTAACACTGTGCCCGCTGGAATGCAATATCCTCCGACCGAGCACTCCTCGGATGATTCATGTGGGACTGATGATGGACCTACTGGCTTCATTCGTAATGTTTAGTTTATGATGCAATGTAGGTAAGGTAGTTTTGATAAATAGGATTCGTTAACTAGGCGATCGCAGCCTATGACTTCATCAAGCTCATTTTGTGCCTTCTTCAAAACTTCCGGATGGTTTAGAAGGAGGGACACTGCCCATTCCATTGTGTTGGCTGAAGTATGAGTTCCTGCTGCTAGGAGAACCTGCAAAATCACATGTTAACGATTACTTATTATTCCGTATTTCTCCAATTAACATATCCGTTATAAAGAAAAAGAACATGTTAGTAAAATAATGATGCTGATTGATATTTTAAACAAGGATTTTCTCGAAATTGACTGTATAATGCAGTCAGCATAATCATAACATGACAATAGTTGATTACGAGACCAGTAGGCCAATAATTTATGAAACAGAGAAGCCGAAGTAGACTAGATCTTAATGTGGTTGTCTAGAGAAATGTCACTGTCCTCCTAAGTGCCCTGTTCTTATGGCCAAAAAGACTGCACTGTTCTTGACCTCAAAAGAGCCCAGACGACAATTAAATCTCATTAAATGTTTACATAATTTGCACCGTCCTAAAAACAATGATCACAAGTCATACTTGACCCAACTTCAAAGTCAGATATTTTACTCATGTAACAATAACAACTGTGTGCATTTCAAAAAAACATTCGAAAACTTTTACGTCTTATATACTTATTGATAATTATATATTGCTCATCAATACATGGATGGTAAGAAAGAAAAATCAGTATATAAGATATATGAGTGTCAAATAATCCAAATATTAACTAGAAGCGGTATAATGAAAAGTATGAATTATAGCTGGTATAATATGTGAATTCTATACCATAAATTTGTCAGGCAGTTTTTGTTTGTACAACTATCATCAGGAAGTTACTAGCACAGAAGCTATTCCAACATTAGAAGAATCCGACGTAAATAGCAGTAAATGCTGGCCTATAACCATTGTTTTACCTTTATGTTGCTAGAAAATGTGTGCAATGAAATGATGCTATGTTTTCTCAATTATTGTAATAGTGAGCATGGATGATTGTGTCCCTAATGTCTGCACTTTGGTTCACATATGTAGATTTTTATGCAGCTTCATTAACTTTTTTCCGGATAAATTTAACGGCAGCTCTCAAAGCCACATGTTCACATTCCGCACGGATTTGATTGGATAAGAAACAGAAAGTCTAACATGACTGAAATCCACATTGTGCAGGCAACCGGTTACAATGTTTTCCTTAAAACAAGTCAAAAACAGAAATCCATGTTTACATATAACACATTTAATAACAGGAGATTTCTTTCGTTATCCGGATATTTCATTCAAACATAAAAAACTTTTCCGTTTTCATCTAAATTAGACATGCCCAATTTATAAATGGAAAAGTTCTCCATGTGTATGGTTTGATTTTTATGTTCTAAATATTTTTTACGTAGTTAATTTTTATATACGTATCGCGGTTGTAACTACATGTCATAAAATATAAGCAAGTAACACTGTAGAAGTGGAGGGACTAGTAAAAACCAGCACGAGACTCTTGACAGTTTCGTCCTTGTAAGTCTCCGACTTTGTCTCTCTTATATTCAACAAAACCTGAATCAAGGTCTTCCTCTTCCTTTCTTCGTCTTGGCTGCTCCCCAACTTCCTGTGCTCTTCAATCAAACTCTGCATGAACCCATCTCTCTTGGCTTGCAGTACCTGCATCTGCTTCTCTATACCGTTGATCCCTAGTTTCCTCAAAAAGCGCAAAAATTCCCCGATATTCGTCGCCCCACCAATCCAAAACGTCTCCAGTTACGATCTCCCTGAACTTTCTTGCCTCCTCCACGTTATCTCCTTAGTACCTCTTCCTTGCTATCATCCTCATCATCACGTTAAGCATCAACTCGAAGAAATACGACTTCATGTCAATAGGTTTGTTCTCAAGCTTCCTTATTCAGCTGATCAATAGTTTTACTTCATCGGACCTTATGGCAGAGAGCATATGGAGGTGGTAGGGGTGGAGATATATACATATGTATATACATCCATGAAAACACATACGTATATACATAGAAATATGTACAAACAAATTTTTACAAATACACATACAAATATAAACATATAAAATGTATAATTCGGAAAAATACAAACTTATATATTTGTGTAGTATAAACATGTACATATGTACACAAAAATATGTAGGTACAAATTTATACAGATATAAGGGCAAGGCAAATATATACATAAATGTGTAGATAAGATAGATACATTGAATTTATCAATTTTATATCATATGTTTGTAATTCTATATATAAAAGAATGACAAAGGAAAAAAAAAATAACAATATACTATTAACAAATCTAGAAGGACTTTCCATTAGTAAAAAGTAACTTCATTTATTACATAGAAGATGAGAAGAGAAAAGAAAAGAAAAAAAAATCCTAAATTTCACCAAATGGTGGGAATGAAGAATTTAACGAGTAACCACCACTATGATTAAGCGGAGGGGGCAAGGGCTAGTATTAAAAGCATCGCTATTGATAATATCCTTGTTGCTACCAATACATCTCTTCTAATCTAGTCTCTTAGCAATCATGACATTCTTGCATCTTTGTCATTCGAATCGTCATGTTTATATTACTATCCCGAACATCCTTAACAATGGTTATTATTTTGCTAAATCAATCGAATAAATCTTCCATTATGTAGTGGTGGGGTTCCTCCTGTTGTTGTCGGCATTTGTAGGAGCCTCCTCCTCCTTATTCTAGATTTCACAAGATGATGTCATAATTAGCCATACTTAATTCAAGATGTTCCTCTTCTGAGTGTTGTCGTTTGTAGTTGTTTCATTCCTATATTAATTGTCGAGCCTGATTTTTCGGTTTTTTTTATTTGAAATTAATTTCCTCATTTCCGATTAACACTAAACTCTAACCCATTTAATATTAATCTTCGACTAAAGAAAATGAGAAATTCTGGTTTTTTATTAAAAATAATTTTTAGAGTCGCCACCCGACCGAAGTCGAGAAAAGAAAAAGTAATTGTAGCCAATTGGGTGGATTGATTACGATTTAACTACCGGTCTTTAATTTCAATTTGAATGAAGAATCAGAGGTTTTCGAGTTCGGGGGCTAACCTATTAAGCCTTAATGGGTACCACTATCTATTTACCGAAATTAGTATTATTCTTCTAATTATAATATTTTTAAGAATAAATAAATAAATAAAATCAAAAGAAAAAGAACCTAAGTTTCTATATATTTTATTGTCACCTCGAAGGTACCTATGTACTTGCTAGTCGGGATCAGACGATCATAGTTCTTTTTGAAAACTTTAATGTGTTGGTTCTTTTATAAAAAAATTGATTGGTTGAATTTGTGTTTTTGTTAACCATTTTGTTCCTTAGAAGCCTAATTTTTATTCCTAATTATAAAAAAAAAAAACCTAAAAATCTAATTTTTGAAAAGTCCCAAATTAAGATTTTTATTTAAAAACAACTAAGTGATAATTTTTTTTATTTTCAAGAAAAACCCAAAAGACCTAAAAATGCAATTTTTATGAAATATGTAAAGTTTTATATGATGAATCTTTTATATAGAAAAGATGCTTAAAACATAAAAAAAAAAAGAAAAAAAAATCTTAATCATAGAAAAGACATCTAAATCATATAAAAAATGTTTAAACTATAGAAAAAAAATCTAAATTATAAAAAAGATGTCTAAACCATAGAAAAAAAAACCCTAAACAATGAAAAAGATATATAAACTATAGAATAGAAGCCTAAATTATGGAAAAGATGTTTAACCATAGAAAAGATGTTTAAACCATATAAAAAAAACCTAAATAATGGAAAAGACATTTAAACTATGGTAAACAAGCCTAAACTATGGAAAAGATGTCTTGCCGTAAAAAAAAAAAAAATCAATTAAAGATTTCTTTTTTATTTTATGAACATCAAAATGATTTTTTTTATCTAAAAATCCCTAACTTGCCTAATACAATTTTTCTAAATTAATATAATATGCAAAGAACGAGATTTTGTAAAATATCAAATTTTATAAAAATGTCATTTTGAAAATATGAAATCTAAAAAAAATAATAAAAAAAAACTAAAATTTAGCTTAACACATGTTTACTAGACACTAATGCTATAACTAATTACTAGCAATTAAAGACATGATAAAAAAAAAAATTAGTACAAGTCTTAAAAATAACTGCGTATATAAAATAAATAAATAAGATAAGCTATAGACAATAATTAAAAACCACTATAATATACCTACAAGGCAAAGCATGCAAAACTGATGAAAGGAAACAAATTGAATCCCTAGTTCTATCGCGAGCATAACTATAGAATTGGTCTAAGGAGTAGGTTCGAGCGTGTTTTTAACAAATGTGTTATTGTTTTTTTTTTTTTTTTGGCTTGCACCAACTCCTATTTATAAAACTTGAAAACAAATCTTTTAAATCGATTATAATCAAATTAAATCAAAAAATAGATTCGAATCTTACAAATGTTGATTTTATTAGATTTAATATCATCGTATTAGATTTGCTTTTTTTCGACAACTATTTAGTCAAGATTCCATCAAATTATTTTTTTTTTGAATTTTTTCTTTTTTTAGTTTTTAGTTTTTTTTTTTTAACAATCTTCTATTTTTTTTTTGTCTTTTTTATCATTTTCAATTTTTTTTTATTTTCTAAATTACGATCCTAAAAACAAAAATTATAACTACTATGGGCAAAAATTGAGTATATACAATAATGTAGCCCCTTATTCACTGAATTAATTGAAAAACTAGATTTGTCCATCTCTGCTACATAATCTCCTCAGTTGAAACTGTATGATAAAAGTATAACTATAATTAATTGGCCATAACTAAGGTGACAATCTCATTGCAAAAGTGTCTAGATGAAGTAGCGGTTGACAATGTTGCTAATATTGTCCCATCTCCTTTCCAGTATGTAGTTAAGGATGAAAAGGCCCTTCTTAAAGAAAAAATCTGTGTTTGACCATAGCACAATTACATGACATATCATATGGTAGAGGATTAGTGTACGCAATAGAAACTTGGGACCTTTGAGATGCCTTAAATGTTGTGATGCAGTCTTGTCCGAACATACCAGTCATTTGAGCATAAGCTGTAGAGCTTCTAACATGTCACATTGCATTGGCATGCAAGCATTACCCTTATGTTCAAACATGTTAATATAATTTGACATGACACTAATGACTCTACCAATCATATATGTCATTAAATGGCTAGTTTCATCATTTGTAACACGCTAAGGATATATGTTAGGGTCCTTGTAAACTACATTGGTAGTGACATTGGAGTAGAAAATGCAGACCCAGTTTGCTTAGGTACAATTTTCTAACTCTACTAATCCTAGAAGATACCCTTGTTGTAAAGCTTTACGAAATGGGAAAATGTGCTCCAAGTCATCAAAGTCATAAGATCGTGATGGTAGCACATTACATATGTGGAAGCGAGTTCGAAAGCGCTCTTACATAACCTCTATAGGAAAGTACTAGTCTAAAGGAGATGGGGGTGAATTTGAACAAACTCGAGGGTGCTTAACGTTTTTGTCCTTGGATTTGGACTTAGCACGAAATAGGTTAGAAAAGCTTTGCCTTTACATCATGATGGATTTGTAATAACAAAGCAAGAAAGCATGATTTAGGGATTAGTATGCTTAGAATTCTAGTGAAAGCGCTTTAGAGGATTAGTATGTGTTATGACAAATAACATGAACACGTTAAGCACCATTTATAAGCACATATATGCTAGATAAGGAACCAACATACCTACATTGAAGGCAAATATAGGGACATTAACTCCCTAATGTTCAATTTTTTTACTATTAAGTGTCTAATATGCCCACGCTCACCTTTAACATAGGTACATTGATACCCAATGGTAAAAAAATTTGAATGTTGGGGAGCTAACATCACTATGTTCGCAACCAACATGGGCATTTTAAATCCAAATGTTCAATTTTTTTTTTTTATTAACGTTAGGAAGCCAACGTAGGTATGATGGCTCCCCAATGTTCAAAAAATTAAACATTGGGCACCAATGTCCCAACATTGTGATTCATCATTAGCATGTCAACTCCCTAACATTCAAAAAATGGAATGTTGGGCACTAATGTCCCTATGTTAAAGTTTAACATGGGCATACATTGCCCACATTCAAAATTTAACAAGTGGCAAGGATGTTGGGTAGGTTCAACGTGGGTATATCTTAGACCAACGTGCCTATGTTAGACTTACCCAACTGTTTTTTTTAAAAAATGTTCTGAGGTCAACATACTTATGTTAGAGAATAACATGGGCATGTCTAAACCAATGTGGGTACATTGAGAGGAAACGTGGCCACATTAAAAGAAGTTTATAAATACTGATCCATCCATGCTAAATGCATTTCACTTGTCCTATATTTCTAACCTATACCTATGTTCCTCTAAACACCTTCCTACTCTCCCAACTCTATGTTTAACTTTCTAAAAACCTACATATTTTCTTAGAAAAATTGTTGGATGAGGAAATCCATCAAATAATCACAATCTTAATGAAATCGAGGATTGGATCTTTACTAATTCGTACAGTGAACAACTGTACTTTGTGTATCCTAATTTGGCATTTACCAATTTGTTGAATCAAGTAGGAAACCCTACGTTTTCTACACTTATGTCTAGGTGTTATAATACTAACCTACAAATGTACAATGCACCTATAAATCCTAATAACAACCTACAGATGTGTAATACACCCAGAGGACCAGACCAATGTGGTTCATATTTTCACAAGTTGGTCCTACACATAGTATACAACTACCTTCTATAACTAGTGGTAACTCAGTTAGAGTTAGATACGTAATAAACATTTCCTTCGAGGTTATTATTAAAATAAGTAGAGCAAAAATGATACCTAATTGTTCATTTGCATTTTTGCTATGTAACAGCTCCAACTCAAACTTAATCCATCGATGCTTACATAGAAGCTGGTTTTGTCTAGCCTACACCTAAATCCTCTAGCAGAAGAAGGAAACATAGAAAGCATATTACTATATGCTAGCAATATATGCTAATCTAACTTGATGGTGTAGCTGCCTACTGCATGACCTATAAGAATACTTTATCTAACAAATCCAACTCTGATACGGGTCACCTAAGACAACATGTGGAAAAGCATGAGAAGAAAGGTATGACATTAGTCAAGGTTAATGAGAAATAGGATGGGTAAGCAACTAGTTCTAGCAACCTTGATAATTTTGTTTTCAATAACAAAGAGGCATGAGATAAGCTTGTGTAAATGATGGCTATTATAAGTATATCATTCCACGCTACGAGTCATCTTTGCTTTGGAAGGTAGGGTGATGAAAAAGTTATAGCCTCGGTACTAACACACGAGTCAATAAATGTTAAAAAAAGATACAGTTGCAATTTATAAAGAATTGCAATAGGATTTAATAGAAGAACTGTCGAGCCTTCAAAATAAGTACGCAATCTGCTCAATTTTATTCACAATCTTAAATTACTTTTTTCTATTTTTATTTAACTATATAATTGTCGTGGTTTTATCATGCCTTTATGCAACGTCTCCTTTACATCTAACATTTGGAAGTCACTAGTCACCGCCATCAATAATAGTTACATGTGCATTACTGCACACTGAATCGACAATGAGTGACTAGTGCGAAAAAGAATAATAGCATTCATTTTCTTCCTTGATTCCTATACTGAGCAAGCAATTGTCATCAACATCATTAACAATGCCCAATCATATAACATCCAGAGAGTTTTTAGCATCAATTTTGACAATGCCTCTAATAATACAACTTCAATTCGACACTTGAAAGCTACATTCAATCTAATTTGCAAAGGTAACTTCTTTCACATCTAATATATCTAACATGCAATCAACTTGGTCATGAATTCCAGTCTAGAGGGTTGTGGTTTGAACCCTCATCTAGCATGGATCCAATGTACAATAAATGTTATGCATACTTTTAAGAAAAAGTTCATAGAGTTTTTACAGATCTATACAGCTAATAAGGACAATGAGGATCAACAACTTCTACCTTTGGACTGCACAATGAGGTGGAATTTGACTTACAAGATGCTTTCACATGCATACAAGATGACGATTAGTCTATCGACATTCTACAATTATTTTGTAATTAACAATCTTGGCATTACCCTTAGTTTGGTGATAGAACAAGATTGGAAGTTATATAAGGGGATGAAGGAACTTTTAAAGGCCTTCCTAACAACAATAAAAAATCTATCTAGTTAGTCCCACCCGACGAGCAAGCTCATTCTCCCCAACTTGGTTAACATTTTGGATATGTTGTAGCAATACCAAAGTGTTCTTATCTTACACTCTAATATTCCAGGTATGATTTAGAAACTCAAGGACTATTTCATACAATTTCCTTTTCTCTTCTATGTAGCTACTACATTAGATCTATAGTATAAATTTTCTACCACCTATGGTCTCCTTGAAGAGTTCTTCCAAAGTGTTTGGGTTTAGAATGCTGAGCATCATGTAACTGTGCTCGATTCTAAAGCATAAACCATGCTCGAAACTTTTTACACCTTTCATAGTCAAAGGTTACATCATTTACCCCAATTAGCATAGCCCAACAATCATGTACCCAGTAAGCGAAGCAAACAAATTGTAAGAAGTAGCAGAAATGTAAGGAGCACCTTCAATTCTTGCAATGAATTCAGAGAGTTACTAGTTTATGAGGTACAACAACGAGAGGAAATAGAAGAGGAAGATTGTAGTGTTCTCTCTTGGTGGTCTAACAAAGCGTACATGATGCCAATCCTTTCCCTAGTGGTTCAGGATGATTTAGTACCTCTAGCTTCAATGGTCCTTTTCGAGTTGGCTTTTATTTTGGGTAGGCGACTCCTTAACCCCACCGCCTTTCAATGCATCCAAAAATCATTGAAGATTGCATGTGCTTAAAGGATTAAGCTGATGTGCTAAAGGTTTGCAAATGGGTTAAATGGGCCAACTTAATCTAGCCCATGAGTGAAACAGGCCAAGCTCATTTAGCTTACCTTTGAATGGGCCAAAAGACCTTGGCCCTAACCCATTTAAAAAGCAAGTTAAACAGGCTAGCCCATAAGCCAAATGTGTAAATATATTAAATGGGCTCACTCAAATTGGCCCACTTTAGTTCGCAGGTTAAACAAGTTAGGCTCATTTGGCCTACTTTTAAACGGGCCAAAAAACGTAAGCCTAAACCTGTTTAAAAAGTTGGTTAAACAAGTTAACCCATGAGTTAAAACCCACTTACACACCTCTATAATGTGTAGATATGTGATTAAGGAGATCATCCATAATCCTGGTAGTAATAGCAAGATAGGTCAAGCAATTCAGATGAAACATTAGGCATTATATCGGGTGAGGATGGACGTGATGATGGTGAAGATGATGAGGAGAATTATGATTGACTTGTCTTCCTATAGGATTTTTGGAGATTTCTTTTCCTTTTTTATTTTTTTGTCAATATTATAGTAACCTAGACCAAAATTTGACTTGCACTATGAAAGTTTATTAATGATAACGTCATATAATGTTTTCCTCCAATTTACTTTTCTTGTAGATGGATAATCTTAGAAAAAAAATTTAATGCTTTTAATATATGAAAAAAATAAAATACAAAGATACATTTATTAATTAAGAAATAACATTTGGATACATCAAGTGAATAGTTTAAAAAAAAAGCAATAACTCATTAAATTATATTGCATATTTACATTTGCTAATTAAGTAATTTATTAATAATTTATTTATTCAATAATTTACTATTTAGTAAATAATTTACATAATTTGTTAAAAATGTTATTATGCATTTATTAAAAATTTAATATTTATTAAATAATTTATTATTCATTGAATAATTTATTACTTATTGAATAGTTTATTATTTATTTAATAATTTATTTATTAAAATAACATATTATTTAGTAAATACCATGTTTCTTAAATAATTTACATTACTTACAATTAATAAAGGCTCATACATGCTACTTATATGCTTACATACTTATACTTAGGCGACCTAACTAATAATCATCCCTAACATGCTCGGGCTTTACATGCTCGTACTTTTGGATTTTTTTGCATGCTCATGCCTAGGTTACCTAAGCATGAGCCTATGTATTCTTGGTCGCACGCTTGAACCCATTTACCACCCCCTAGGAGGCAATGGCTAGATATGATTTTTAAGGAACTTATACGGTGGAGGTTATGCTAATGATCATTGTAGGGTGAATATGCAAGTGAGGTGTAGTTTTAGCCGATGAATTTTCTTGCGACGAGGCTGGGTTGGTTGGTGAAAACATTATTGTTAGTGGTTAAGTAATCCTTGGCGATGGAAGGGGAAGAGACAAGGAGGATACGGTGGGAGCCAAATTGGAGAAGGATGATAGGGCTATGGTAGTAGGTGAGCCTTGTAAGAGTTTAGTGGAGTGGCTTTCTAGGAGGTAGAGGTGATCGATCATAGGAAGCGACAAGAAAGGACTGGGTGGGAGTTTCCTGATCTTGTGGAGTATGTGTTTGTTGACTGAATATAAGGCTACAAAGAGAAGAAAGTGGGTAAGAAACTTCATTTTTGGTACTTGTGCTTTAAGGTTTTCTAGTATCAATTGTTGTTAAAGGTTATCTTTCCCCAACTTCTATAATTTACATTGAGTCTTTGTATAGTCTAATCATAAATATATAGTTTCGAAAACTCTTTACTTTTTTATAATATGTTTTCATAATATATTCAAGCAAATCATAATGTTTTTTAATATTTATTTTCCATTATCCATTAATATGGATAAGTCCATATTCTCTGCATTTCTCTTCTATCAAGCTCGGTTTTTTCCTAGTTTTATAAATAAGTATTCTTTAAATTGATCAATATTAAATTATACCCATTTAATACTAATCTTCGACTAAGTTTAAAGAAAATTGGTCCTTTTATTTTTACAATATTTCGAAGTCACCACCTAACTAGAATCGGAAAAAAAATTAAATTATAACTAATTAAGTGGATTCATTATAATTTGGATTGGTTATAATTTGGTTATTGACCTTTCAATAAAACCAAATTTATTAAATGGTTTTGAGAACCAAAAGATTGAGCCTAAGGGTTAGGATTTTAAACCCTTACGGGTACCACAACTTTCCAATTTTAGACTTGATTCCTAAAATCGCCTTTTAGAATAACAATGTAACCTATTAGAATGACTTTTAATTAAATAATTCTAAAGAGAAGAAAATTATTTTTCATTAATTTTTTTGCCAAATCAAAGTAAAAGTGGAAAAAACTAACTTTTTTGTTTTTTTATCGTTGCTCCGAAGATTCCTACGTATCTGCTATTCGAGATTAGACATACATAGTTCTTTTAGAAAATATTAGTAGGTTAGTTACTTTTAATTTGAAAGAAGACACTTGGGTTTATGTTTCATAGTATGTTTTTTTTTCTTTTTTTTTTTTGAGAATTTTCTAAAAGGGACCCTAATTGGTTTATTTTATTTATTTGGAAAGATCAACTTTATTTTTATTTATTTTGGAAAAAAGGATTTTGTAAGTGTTAAAACAATTTTTATTCACTAACCTATTTATTTACTTTATTTTTATACTTTTATTATTATTATTCTTTATGCTTTAATCGAAAATAAAAATAAATTTTTTCTTTTCTTTTTATTGCTTTTTCTCTTTTTTCTCTTTTTTTTTGTTTTTCATTTTTTTACTACAATTACATGAATTAAAGAAATAAATAAAATACACAAAATGCAAAACACAAAGGGTCGAACTAGCTAGAGTCTTCGTAGGTTGGTTTAATTGTAAATCAAGTCGGATCTTTGGGTTAAGGTTAGGTCAACCTACTCGACCATGTGCTGTGTACATATGTAATTGTAAACAAACAGCAGCGGCTGTGAAGGGTGGTTAGGGATAGTTTTCGATGGCCTTTGAAGTGGGTAAACCTACTTTCATGAGTACTTTATTGACCTTAGTAGGTCTAGGAGCTGCATCATAGTGTTTAAGGTCAATTTAGGGGTTAGTGTAAGGTAGTGGTTGCAATAGATGTCAAGTAACCACAGTAGTGGTTTCAAGGCATCGAGTAAGTGTCGAGTTCTTGGTTTTTAGATGTTAAGAGCTCAACTATGGTGGCAATTTTTAGTCAAAAGTGATGGTGTACGGTGCTCTAGATGGTAGAGCTACGGCGGTTAAGGTTTAGTGATAGGGAGTGCTAGCAGTCATGACGCCAAACAAAGGGGGTTGCATTGGAAAGCTTAAAGCTTTGTGGTGTTAGCCGTATAACTAGCTTTGCTCAATTTGCTTCAAGCGCAACTTTAACCTAGAGAGACATTATGATCACAGGTTATAAAGAGAGTATGAGATTATTAGTAGGAAGGAATTCAAGATTGACAGAGTTTTTTTTGAATCAATTGATTTCTCCCCTATTTATACTTTACACAACTTAATTAAGCTCGGAAAGTTGAAATCAAATTGAATAGTGTAAATGCATTTTGACCTACGAATCCCACTTTTTTCTAATTTCTAATCCAAATTCTAATGCGTGATTGGTTGAATCTAAATAGGATATTGGTCAAAAACAAAACTAAGCCATGCCTAGTTTGTAAATTCACCATTAATTTGGCTAGACTACAATAAAAGAGGATTAAATTTGCAATTGAAGAGGGTTGATTGACTTGGTTTGCATTAGAGAATTATAGGGAAAACATCGAAAAGGGGGAGAAAGAGAAAGGAAAAGGAGAGAAAAGGGGCTAACGTAGCATCACATCAATCGTATTATCTAGTAACGTTATGCCATGCATCTTAGTGCGACACATAGCAGCTAACTTGGTGAGGGTCGTTGATGTATCAAGGATACATGGCATGCCATGTATCATGCCACATGGCTTGATACATAGTGCTATGTCAACCCTCACCCAATCAACGAGCACTACGTATTAGGACATGTGACATAGTAAACTCCTAACTTGTGGCGATGTATTGTATGTGTTTTATGGCAAAAGAATAGAAGGTATTTTTATGCCTTTGGTGAGGTTCAAACCTAGGATCCCAAATTAATCTAATATCAATGTTTAAGTGTTTATCTATTAGGTCATTGGCTTGTGCCTTTTTCATATATGTTTACATGTACAATTAGATTGTACATATGGATAAGGTTAGCTTGAGATAGATTTAACTCTAAGCTTAGATTCAATGGCCCTCCCCATATCTAAGGCCTTGTAAAAATTTAAGAAACTAAAATTATCTAAAATTTATTATTTTTTGAATTTTCCTAAATCCTCTAATTTGTATTGTGTTTTTTTCAATTTTTCTATTTTTTGTGATTTTTTCTAATTCTCCTATATTTTTGTATTTTTTCTACCTTTTCTGTATTTTCTAAATTTTTTATTTTTTTCTAAATTTTTGTATTTTCTGAATTTTCTAATTCTTTGATTTTTCTGTATTTTCTAAATTTTCTTATTTTTTTTGTAAATTTTCTAATTTTTTGTATTTTTCTATATTTCTTAAATTGGAACCATTTACCCTATCCTTAAAAAAATTTGAAAAATAAAAGGGAGAGCAAAAATATGGTGTCTATACATTCCATATCCTCTTCTCCTTCCATAATCAACCCTCTCCTCCTTATCGTATCGCATATCTTTCATCTATATCAATATAAAGTATTACTTAATAATAAACAAAAAGAATAAAAGATGTCATTTAATCTAATTAGGTAGAATTCATATCCCAAACTAAGAAAGATAATTCATGGCCTAAGATGTATGGGTATTTCTGATTAAATGTCATGTAACTGTAGTTTTCTTTTCTTTTTTTTTCCCTTTAAGACTAAACCATTATAGATTTCTTTTATTTGCATTATTTTATGGAGTCAATTAGCTTATGTTATTGTAAAATATAGTGAACTCTATGGTAGGAATGATGATTATATACTATCGATGGCCGTATGGAATTTAATGTTGTTATCACCATTTTTGTTGGTAATAAACTTTGACATGTAATATTTTATACCTTTATTTTTTATTAATTTATTTCATGTAATTGTTATTCCATATTTTTAAGTCTTTTTCATTTCTTTTGTGCATCATTTTGGATTATGGATTGTTTTTCTACTAATTAGATTTGTTCATGAAGTTGAAAAACATTATATTTATTGATTTAGGAGTAGAAATCCTTTATTCATATTATCCAACACCTTGATTTGTATATATCATCTAAAATTAATAATACGCTTTTACATTAAAAGAACATCCAAAAAAATATATTTAAGATAAAAATATGTTGCACTTAATAGCATCATTTTATGTACACATTTTATCTAGAGAGAGAAACAAGAGGATCCAATGGACATATAGAAAGACAAACATGATGACGCATGAGTTAATAAGTTGTATGTGGAAAAGTGAAAAGGAAGAGCACCATTTTAAAGCACCTTCTATTTCAATGTATTCAATAATAAATTCAAAGAACTTAGAGTGAAGAAAACCCTCTACATTATGCATTGAGTTTGTTTGTTTTAAATTTGATTTAAATTTTGGTAGCTTGAGATTCATAGCTAATGGTAGTATTATCAACTAAAGAACTTGAGAGCTATCCTTTTCTTTTCCCCCTTTTTAATGGTTGTGTAATACTTTTTCCTTTTACTCAATAACATGAAGTAGTTTCACTAAGAAGGGGAGGTGGGGGCAAGTTTCTTGCATTTATGATTTCATTTTCTACATCCACTATGTAAAATTGCTAATAAGTTATCAATTTTATAATTTCAATTATTAATTAATACCTTCAATTTAATATAATCAAATTCTATTGATTTTTAATATCACATTTACTTCCGATGTTGTGGTAAGAAATTAGTAATATTGAATGTATCTATTTATTCTTGCTTAACTTAGAAAACTTCTACCAAGCCTATAAAATGTAAAAAAAGACTTTTTTCACTTATTAACATTTTCATTTTACGCAATCTCCTTCCTTTTTAGATTGCTTTTAAGTTAATTGTATCAGTAAGACCTATTTTTCTACGGTAATGCTAGCAAAAACGTATTATCGCAATGCTAGTAAATCTAAATTATTAATTTAGTAAAACTTAATCTACACATCAATCCTATTGAAATATATTAACTGTTACCTAAACGGTCAGTAGTTTTTATGAATAATTAATTAAATGGGAAATGAGGAGAGAGCAAGCATTATGGTTACATTATATAAATAGCATTACTGTAGAAAAATTCAAGATGTGTAAATTCATTTAAGAAAGATTTATCTTTATATTCACAATGCCCCCTGGATGAATGATGCAACAAATTTTTCCATGTTAAAATACACTTATTCTATCTATTCCCATATTTTCAAATTTATAATTTTACATCTACAATGTTAAAATATGACCAAGCCTTTTAGATTTGTGTTTCCTTTAATTTTCATTTCTTTTTTGGACTTAATCCTTTAGTGCTAAATTTTGTTTTGATCACAAAACAAAATCAAGAACTTAAATTTGCTATTAAAAAAAATACATAGTTTCCAATTTTGTAAATGTGCCATTATATAATATAATTTTGCTTCTATAAATAATACATGATGAAACATTTAAATTGCCAATTCAGATACATGAGTTGTACGGATATAGATTTATTTTTAAATTGAAGTTGAATACTACAATTTAAAGAAAGGTATGAAACAATATTGAATTGACAAGTTGTTCCTCATTATTTATTCAAGTGAGAAAAATGCATTGTTAAAGGAGATATTCTTAGTTAGTTACTATACATTTGAGATTGACTTCTTTTTTCATTCTTTTATAAATACTAAATACTAATTTTATTTCATCTTTTACTACATAGATGATGTGAGGAAGGAACAATCAACTTAAAGAATTATCAATCAAACAATCACCGTCCACTTCACAAAATATTCTCTAGAATTTGAAGCTAAACAATCTCAATTGAAGAGGAAGGATCACGATGATATAGATAAAGAATAATTTAACAATATAGCTAAGAGAATAAAGATGGAATGATTTATTTCTCTTAAAATTACTTTTTTTTTAAAGAAAGTTTTTCTTTTCAAATCCAATGTTCAATATTTAATAAATAACATTCACTTCAAAAGCATAAAGTAAAATGGAAAAAAGAAGGAAAAAAAAAAAGAACATTAGATCTCCATTCATTCATAATAGTATGATATTTTTCCCCTAATAATACATAAATATGATTTTAATATTCCAAAATTTATATTTATCAATTATGATTGTTTAAAAAAAAAGATATTTATTTAATTTTTTTGGTAGATTGCATAAGCTCTTGACTGGTTTGTAATGATTTATATTGTGAATGGTTCGTATCCCATATTTGTATCTAAATGGTTAGTGTTTAAAAAATCTTCAACCTGTAATGTGACCCATTTATTAATTGTGCATGAAAATCTAAACCTTAACATGACCCATTTAATAAGCATGTCTCATATCTGGATTAGAACCATTTATCGATGAAAAGTTAGAAATAAATTTATAAAGTACTTACAAATACAAAGAGGAAAAAGGTGATAATAATATTTAAGTTCTACATACACAACACTTACATAGGATATTAATGCTTAACATAAGGCTATAACCGAAACAAAAGTTGTAGTGAAATAAAGCTCAAACCAATATAGGAATCCTAAAATTCAAGTTATATAATATCATCAAATTAAGTAGAATTATGGCTTAAATGAATATTGCCACCAATACCGATTTCTAGATTTGCCACATTTTCGATCATATCTTCAAGAGAGAAAGTTAAACAATTCAAATGTAAAAAAGAAAAAAAAAATCATATCAATGAAATACACTCTATTGAAGTTTTTTAAAAAATAGTCTAATTTACTATGTTCTTATCCATAGCACATCCTTTGTACATAAAAGGGATTCTACAGTTTCTAGTATCAATAAGCTGCTGTATTGATAAAGGATCTAACCTCCAATATTAAATGTGGATTCTAAAGCTACAATAAATATTGGTATGATTAAGACATCATGTACCATTCTTGCAACTTAAGGATATCAGAATCAATTGGTTCTCCAATAACTCAACACATCCAATTCTTGTGTATCACTCCTCATCCAAATATAGCTCTAATTCAAATTTGGTAGCACCTAAGGATTTGCATGCTTTAAAAGATTTAAATTGATGGACAAGATAAAAAAAATTATAAGAAATCATATGAAAATAAATTAGCTTCAAAAAGTGTAAAAACGATAAGTAATTGTAAAAAAAAGTTACTTAGAAGTCATTGCCTCATTCATCATTCATATATTCCTTGATTTTTGATTTACTAGTTACCAATTCTTTGATTTGAAGGCATACCATCTTTCTTCACAGATTCATCAAAGAGAGACAATAATACTCTTTTAACTTTTATAAACTTAATTGAGTCACTACCATAAAATCAAGTTTATATCATCAATCTAATGTAACAACAATTACCAAAATTAAATTGAACTCAGACTAATATTTTCAAATTTCAAATACATCCTAATTATTATGTCTTTCAAATATGTTTCACCTCCATCATATAATATATTATATATTTATATAATAATATATCTCATAAGGTGGCAATTTTTCTCTTTTTTAATTCAACTTGATAAAAACTAATTGATATTGTCCTTCAATTGATCAAATTGGAGTCTAAATCAAGCTAAAGAAATGTTATGGGTATAAATGGTTCCTTTTATCATGAACTTAAAATCTTTACATATTATGTAATATATCTCATAAGGTTTCCCATAATTTTGAGGATTAACTTTATTGTGTAGAAGTAAAAATTGTAAATTACTACTAATCTAGATAGTACTATTAATGATAAACGAGTTCACAAGATGAATTTGTGACCTGTTTATGATATCTATTAAATAAATAGGTTCCTAAATGGGTTTGAGACTTAGACATAAATTTAAATGTATTGTTAGTCCATTTGTTATTTGTGTTGATTTTTGTTAACTCAAATATGTTTATTACCGTATCATATCATAGCTAGATTCATGAGTTGGATCTTAAATTGCCAGCACTACACAAAAACATGATAGAGGAAGAAAAGCAAAGGTAAACTTGATTATCACATAAGGAAGACGATGGTGCAAAGTAGGATCATCAAGGAATGCCCTTCTGAAAAGACCAACATATGCGATTCGGTTAGACCTCTTAACTTTATAGATCGTACGAAAGAAGTGAAAAGAGCAGCTTCTATGGTCTTATCTCTTATTTTGATGGGATTGGTCTAACCCTTTCATCCTACCATTAATATACATTCCTTTAAATCTATATCCTTAAATTCATAATTAGTTGAATAGTTTAGATATATAGAAATGTAAATCAAAGATGAGACTAAGAGATGGACTTGTCTCATAGAAAAATAAGAACAGAACCGTAAAGAAGTATAGAAATTTAATGGGAAACATCAAGCATATAAATCCTTGAAAAACGTTAAGGAATGTTCTCCGGAAAGTCTTTAACCCATATGGTTAATGGTAATAGCTCTTAACTATATCTTTGGATTACAACCAAGAATTAGAAGGGTAGAAATTTGAAGGGAAATTAAAAATAAAGTGCTTTGTTAAGAAAAAAAAATCAACAATAGCTAAAAAGGAATTGGAAAGAAAATTTATATCCTCTAATGAAAAGATATATTCAAATTTAAAGACATTTTCATACTTTTAATAAAGTCAAAAATGTGTACAATTTACCTTCCTTCCATATTTTCCCTTTCCATACATTTTTTATCCAAATAAAAAATTCACTTCACTTACTTTTCCTTTTTTTTTTTTTTTTTCACTTTCTTACCTCCTTCTTTCTTTCTTTCTTTCTTTCCAAACATAGTATAAAACAACAATGCAACATGGTAAAGCTATCATAAAATTCCTACGTCCTGAAACCATAAACGTAATCACTTATAAAGTAATTAGTTTCTTGTCTTTTTATGCATGTATATTTACTAGTAAACTCGTGTGCAAACCTAGCAACATTATACATGAAACCATTAATGATGTTAGATAAATATAATTATTACTTTATAAAGGTTCATATAAATACAAAGATGATGGTGATTTATAGAATCTAAAAAGCATAAATTACAATAGATATTAGTAAATTATAAATGCGGGATGGAGGAAGAGATGAAAAATACAATCTAAAAACAATTTTAGGAAGATTTTAGGTAATAAAATAAAATCAATACACAACAAGATTTTAGTAAGAAACATTGATACTGATTTAAATATAATTTTTTCTTATGAAAACACATAATTCATTTATTCACCAAATTAAATACATTTAACAACTTTTGAAGATTTTGGATATAATTATGGAATATTATTATGGCTATTAAGGGGCTCTTAAAGGTGTAAAACTAAATTCGAAATATATTTATCAAGTATAAATAAGGGTTATAGGAAGATATAAAGAAATAGAATGTATAAACAATTTACATAACTTAAAATTTTGGATAATTAAATGAAATCAGTGCTTGGTTTTGGTAAAAGAACATTAATGTTGCTTTAATAATATAAGGTTATTATAAAAATTTTGGATAAATATGAGGAATACTATCATAGTGATTAAGAAGCTCTCGTAGGTACTATAAACCCTATGAATTTGAGAAATAATTTAAATTAGGCTTAGGTTCAAGCTCTCATCTATTATTCCTAAGGATTAACTAACTTAAAAACATAATTAAATATATACAATTTAGATTCATAATCATCAACAAACATAAAAACTCTAAAATAAAGAATCAAAAACCCTAGTTCAAAAATGAAAACGCTAAACCCTAAGCCTAAAACCCTAAACTTGATAAAACCTTAAATGAATTTGGAAACTTTAAAACTTTATTATGAAATTGAATCAATAGACACAAGAATCAATCTAAGTCTTAAATTACTTTAACCATTTTTTCTTAAATAATTTTATCAAGTGTAATTTTTTGGGGGGAAAAAAAAAAACAAGAAAGGAGCACCATGCATGTTTAACATTGGCCCCTAATCCCTAAATCCTTTCCTCTTACATTTACTTAAGCTTAACAAGACAATTAAGGTGTTACTAGCTATTTAGGAAAATATTTGAATAACTTAAACAAATCCCTAAAATGATAAGACCTAACCCTCACAATTTTCTAAACAAGTCTTACCACCTTTGATAGGTTGTCATAAGGCACATTTTCAACCAACCAAAGAAGGAAATTCCAAGATTACAAGCCCCTTTCCCTTGGCTTCCCTGTGCTGTCTACCCTCCATCACACCACCCTAAAATCAACATATCAACCTTTTCTTAGAAACACCCAAAGTACAAGAGAAAATCCACCCCATGCCACTAAAAAAAAAAAAAAAAAACAGCCAACAATGTGATACATGTATTGGTTTAAGACTCCAATACACATAAGCGTACCTCATAATAGAGAACTTCACTTGCATTATTCACTTTTACATATGAATTTAAAGCATACTCCCTCACTCCCCTACAAGATTACATTGGTTCAAGCCCCCCTATACACTCTCCATATCTCCTTCTTCATTTCATCTTTCAACTACCTAAAACCTACCTTCACAAATCGCTACTTAGGATAGTCCTTCTTAGAGATATCAAACCATCACTAATTCTCAAGTTCACAAGCTCAAAGTAAGGAATCAAGGAACTTAGTGAGAAGCATTTGGAAGAAACTAAGACAAGGCTAAGGAAATACTCCATTTAAGCACTACACCCTTACACTACAAGTATTGTAATGTTGCCCTCTTCACTTTAATGTAATCTTAGAGTGCCTATGTATAGGATTTCCTCTTTTCTTTCCCCGTAGTATTTCTTATAACTGTAAGTATAGTAAAGTTACACTCTTCACTTTGATGTAATCTTAAAGTACCTATGTATAGGATTTCCTCTTTTCTTTCCTTATAGTATTTATTGTAACTCTAGGATCTTTTATGTTAAATTAAGCTTGTAACTTTTCTTAGGAAGAAATCGTGTAAATAGTGGTCCAAAGTTATCTACATCTTATAACTTAGCAAGCAATAAGTGTATACTTAAAGATATTTGAGGAAAGCTTTGTAACTTAAGAAAAACACAAAATAAAGTCATGTTAGATCCTTACAAGTTGCTGGACGTAAGCTACAAAATGCCTCTAGAAGTGTTTTCTTAACTGAACACAAGTTATTTATGCATAAAAATATAACTAAGTAGTTATATGGTAAGTGTACACAGCACTGTTAAGGGAAACACAATTAAATCTTAAGAAAACCCCTAATAAGTCATGACCACAAGATTTCCAAGTCAATCACAAATGTTTTTTGTATAATAAACTAACAAATAAGAAGTAAAAATAAAAGATAAACACGTATTAAATTGGGAAACAAGTAGGTTTAGGGCCTTAAGTTAGTATGTTGGATAAAACTCAAGAAAACAAGTTTAGGAGTGGACCCTAAACCCAACCAACTTGATTTGAAAGTGAAGGAGAAAACATGGATAAAATCTTAATTTATCAAGTTTTATGCCTAAACATGCAAGTCTAATAAAGATAATAAGCCTTACAATAAACGAGCCCAAAACCCATAATTGAGCCCAATAAAATCCTATGACCAGTAGATAAAAGAATAATACAAAGATATAAAAGAGGCCAAGTAAGAACTTCCTAAGCCCATTAAGACTTTTGGAAAGCCTAGTCTAAAAATCGAGCTCAAATGTGACATAAAGGTCCACTTAAGAACTCATAAAATAGAAGTTAGGCTAGGGATAAGAAACAAACATGATATTCAAGGAACCTAACCACACATGAATAATAATGCACAAAAAATAATCTATAGCCCAAAACAAGCTTAAATTACAAATAAGAAAACTTAATAACTTGAAACGGAACTAAAAGAAAGTGAATGGTGAAAATTCATCACTGTTTAGACTAGCACCCAAAAATGCAGGCCTCACCTCTCAAAAATAACCTCACTACATGAAAATATGTCCAAAACCAATGGAAATCAACTATAGGATAATAAAAATTGGACTTAAAACGAAAAAGTTATATACGATTGAAGAATTAAGCTTAACTAGGAAAATATGAGAAACAAGTAACTAAATGAAAAAAATAACCTTACTAAAACAATTAGATTGAGACCCTAAAATAATGAATTCTTCTTTTTATCTTTTATAATTATTAAGTGAGATTGATTTCGAGGACAAACTATCACTCGGTTATTACGATTAGAAAATATGGCAGAATGAGTAACTTTCGATGACTCTATGTTTAGTTGTGCTAATAGTTATGATATATATACATAAGTGATAAATTGTTGCATGTAAGCTTAGGAATACACATGTGTGATGTTACCTAGATGTTAAAATACTTAATGTTATTATAAGAACCAAAAGTTGCTTGCATGATAGTTACCAATAGGGATTGTAGATGTATGTGAAGATTGGATGGTAACTTAAACTAAATGAATCTAATTCCTACTAGGCTAATAACCTAAATGGATCATGCATTTCATTCCATTGCATTAATTATACCGACTGCAACCTTACGTGAGAAGTAAGAAGGAGTTTATAGGAATAGGAGCTCCTAAAAGGATTATTTTTTAGCACACTATATTTATCATATTTACTAAGTCCCTATTCTAGCTTATGGGCTTACTAAGTGCTTGGAGATGTTAACCTTATGGCTGAGGGTTATGCTGTAAGACTTCCACTTAGGGCATGTGCATAGACTACGAGGGCTACTACACTACTAGCCCTAAGAGTTTTTTTATCTTTAAAAAGCATATTATTTTCCAAAGTATTAAAGTTATAGATATATATATATATGTATATGTATGCACATTAGGGTGCTTGTTGGATAAAAACTTAGGTGCTAGAATCTAGTTGATGATTTGTATCGATTAATAATCTCTAACCCCAACTACAAATGGTGTAATTCTGAGTTACATGTAATTCCTACACTACTATGTGTATTTGCTTTGCATACCACTTATCTCATGCATTCATATGCTTGATAATTTATTGTTGCTTGAAGGCATGGTAAGAGAGGGATAGCTCTCTAATTGTAAGCTCATACCTTATAGATTTTGTTGATGAAGGGTCACCTTTTTGTCAAGCTGAGCCATGGTATGCCCGTAGTGAATGCTAAAAATATGGAAGGTTCTGTAGGAATGTTCGAGAGGTGGAGTGGACTTAGATTGGATATGAAGACTACAGTATTTTCTATTTGGAGACATTTATGTTGTATTACTATTATTAGTAGCTCTTAAGGAAACTTCATGACTTAGACTTATATATACTTTTGGGGATTTAGTTTCCTATTGAACTAATTCATGATTATGATTTTTCAGTAAATTTATATTGGTAAATTATTTTGCAATGATATTACTTGTCTAAATGGCCTCAAGTAACTAGAAGTGGAAATAGCCTTGTCCACTATATGAAAGGGTGACAATTTAATCCTCATTCTTCTTACGATGTACAGTAATCTACTACGATTAGAGGATTGAGCAGGTTGTGTCGAGTATACAACTAAGATTAATATTAATAAGGTATAAGCAAGTGATAGAAGAAGGGATTAAAAATGGAATAAAGAAACAATTTGCTAAGTGAAGATTTTTAGTATCTTAATGGAAATCAATTGAATGCAACATAATACACTTTGATAATAACTTATTCATTTCTAAAAATCTTAAATTGGTAAATAATTTCACAAAACATTATCATTTTGAATTTGATTAAATGTGAGTCATTTTGTAATGTATATATTCTGATAATAGTGTTGATTATCACTAAATGCTTATTGACTCTTAGTTGTTTCTATTTTATTAAAAGTGCATTAGAGTAGTTTCTCACTTGTAAATCATAATAATGGGCAATTCTTTTTAAGACATTAAATTATTTGAATGATTTCTTTATACATTACATAAATCATTTTCCGCTATAGATATATGTTTAAATACCAAGTTATTTTGTAATTTATAATCCACGAATAATAATAGCCAAGTAATGAAACATTATAAATCATTCATTCTCTATGAACTTGAGTTATTAAAACTATCTTTGGATCCATTTTAAATGTAATGAAATGAAATATAAAATGTAGTAAAATTTTCAATCTTACATTTGATAACAGCAATAGTATAAAGTTCCATTATAATGAACTAGTTGAGCTTAAGTATGTATGGAGTGAAATGAAATATAAAATGTAGTAAAATTCCATATCATCTTAAATTTTATTTCCACATATTCATAACTTGTATATGGTTTTGCTTTTTTTATAATAATAATGAATTTACAATAATTTTTGTATTTTACTATACAATAATCAAATATGGAGTGAGTTTTGAGATGTATCTATAAAAGAATTTATCGAATAAAGAAACCAAATCATGGCAAAGAATGAGAAAAATAAAAAAAAAATTGATAAATAGTAGCTAGAAAATGAATGGTTTTGAATCAAATTATTTCTTTAATATATGTAAACCTTGTAATTTTTCAGATTCAAACTCGAGATCCTTAGGAAACACATATAGGTAGTCCCTAGAACCAACAATGGTGAATAACTTAAAAATTGAACATTATAATCAAGAAACCCTAAATGATGGATTCAAAAACCTTAATGCAATCGACAAACCTTAATTGAATGATCAAAACCCTAATCCTAAAACCATAAGCATAAACCTTAAAACACAAAAAATCCTGAAGTGAATCCGAAACATTTACTAATCCAATAGTTAACCCATTTGAGCTTTACTCATTCATATTTTTTTGCATTGATGTTGGTTTACATTTTACACTCAACTAAACATTATCAATAAGTGCTTAAATATTTGCTCATATTCTTGAATAGCAATATATAAGTGCTCACATCACTTCATGGTGTCTTTGTACAACTTAATGCTTATGTATTCCCTTAATGCACTTCTAAATCTATGAAAATTGGTTGGATCAAGCAATTCAATATGCTTCATATTGCATAGTTGATGTATCCTCAAGTACTCACAAAAACAACATGATAAGTTAAGATAATCTTTTCCTTGCCCATATAGCTACATGGCAATGTATGATGCCTAATACTCCTATTAATATTCCCTTTTCAGCTCGACACTTTAAAGGTCTAAGCCTAAGTCACCAAGTCTGGTTGACATCCCCAAATGGTGTTCCCTTACCAAGTGTATGAAACAACTCGAGTCAAGACATAGGTAGTGCCCCACCATACTAGATGCCATGTGAAGGGCCAACTGACCTCTAAGCATACGTCGAGCTCTAGAGCTCATCCCTAACCTCGGATAGAGAAAGAGGCTTGATGCTTTTCATCAGGACTATCGACCATCAAACTCTTTAGGTTTGAGCTCCAAGCACTTAGTAGGCTTATTGTAGCTACGTCCACAACTTGGCGACTTCCACCCAACCACCAAGTCGGACTGTACCCATTGCCCATAGTGCAACTCAAAAAATGCTTTGATGGATAGAGTTCAACTCTCCATTGTTCTCTTACCTCATTAAATGTTATGTGACATCTTAGTATATGACCTAAGGATCTAACCGTCTAGACTATGGCGACTGCTCACTTCAATGTTATAGACTCCTTCCTCATGGCTTACGAACCGATAGGGTTGTCTTTGCTTGTACTAACAACACCCTTACCTTGGATTGCACATAAGCTAATCATCAAGCACTATGTGGCCCTACAGGTTAACTCCCCACCATTCGATTTTATCTCTCTTAGCTTATCTTTGTGTGCACTCATAATCTTTACTCAATTCCTAATCACTCTATGCTCTTCACTAACTTAAGTGTTGAAGTGCTCTCGCTGGCTACACTGTAAGCGGCTTTTTGCAAGTTTATCATCACCCATGACAATTGGACCACCATGAGTGCAAGTAAGGACCACCTTTGTGATATACACCATCACCAACTCCTATTTCTTTTTCACCTACATTTCAAGTTTATGCCTATCCTGGAGTTCCAAGCATCTTTGTTGAAAGTAACCCCTTTTTAGTGCCATGGGATGTACTAATTTTTCCCTATCGTTTGACATAATCCATGTGCATTTTCTTTTTATCTTCTCACATACTATAAACATGTATTATATCATTGAGGCATTGCATTGAAAAACTTAGGAAATCTATACTTTTAATTCTCAATGTTTATCTTGTTGTTTTACTCAATTCCTCCATAATATAGTTTTTTCTTTTTCCTCCTATTGAGTCCTTAATGTTTTTAAATTTTTATGAAAATGAGACTGTCAATTACATTAAAATTTCCACCCATCTTAATATGTGTTAGTTTTTGCTTTGTCTTAGAAAATTACTCGTTGAAATGGCAGAAAAATTACTTGCAAAGTTACTAAAAATATGTTTATTATAACTAAGGGTTAAACGGCTAAGATGGATGGATAAATCGAGCAAAGAGTTAAGGAGACCCTAGTATAATTTACTTCCAAAAAAGTTATCTAATAAAAATCTAAATGTACCAACGAACTTTTTCTGATCTGATCCGACGAAGGAGAAAAGTGAAAAAGAAGACGCGGTTGCTTCTTCATAACGTCTATAGAAGATCATCGAACAAGGATGAAAAGCACCATGAAGGTAAGATATAGGCCTTCTGATGCCTTTTCACTTTAGAAAACGACTAAGTAAAAATTAACAATAGCCTTAGCATGCTGTCAATTTTGTGAAAGAAGGTTCGCAATGTTTAGACGCGCTTTACATTTAGCCAGAAGTGGCTGTGCTTTTGGCATTGTCAAACCGGTACCCTCAGTCAAATCCACCATTTCCTCACTGCTTCTATCCCACTCAAAACAGTGAAGCAAAGATCCCAATGTCAATCCAATCATTTTCATTGCCAGATTCTCCCCTGGGCACCCTCTTCTCCCAGACCCAAATGGCATCAACTTGAAACCATCTCTTACCCCTTTACAACCCTCAAACCTCTCCGGCTTGAACTTGTTTGCTTCAGGCCATATTTTTGGGTCATTCTGTATTGCGTGAAGATTGATTAGTAACATCGTGCCGGCTGGAATGCGGTAACCACCGACCGAGCATTCCTCGGAGGATTCGTGAGGGATTAACAACGGACCTGGTAGCTTCATTCGTAGTGTTTCACATATGATGCAATGTAAATAAGGTAATTTTGATAAATCGGATTCGTTAACTAGACGATCCGGACCTATGACTTTGTCGAGCTCGTCTTGTGCATTCCTTAAAACTTCAGGGTGGTTTAGAAGAAGGGACATTGCCCATTCCATTGTCCCGGCCGAAGTATCGGTTCCTGCTGCTAGAAGAACCTGCAAAATCACAAGCCAAGTTTGTATATTAAGTAGATTATTGTTTACTATACAGCATTCTCTGTTAAAGCTATCACTTACAGAATGAGAGTGATTGAGCTTTCAAACAAGGATTTCTTGGCATTGACATTATAATGGAATAAACAAGATTATGAAGTGACGAGAGCTGAATTGGAAACTAGTGGGCTAATATATGTAATGATTCAGAGGAGATGAATTAGCATTATACTCCAATTAATAGAGTTGGTTTTGTAGAAGAGGTTTCATCTTGAGTCTTGACACTTAATTAGCAAACACCATTAACCAACATCTAGCAAAGACAACGGATAAGATAATCACAAGTCAGAGAACAAAAACGAGCATGTAAGAGCAGAAATAAAGTAATTAATAATTACCAGCGTGAGGTTCTTGATGGTCTCGTCCATGTTAGTCTTTGGTACTGTTTCTGTCAAATTTAACAAAACTTGAATCAAGGTCTTCCTCTTCCCTTCTTCTTCCTCGCCATTTCCCACATTCCTCTGCTCTTCAATCAAAGTTTGCATAAAGCCATCTCTCTTGGCTTGCAATTCCTGCATCTGTTTCTCTACACCTTTAAACCCTAGCTTCCTTAGAAAAGGCAAAAACTCCCCAAGATTCGTCGCTCCACCTACCCGAAATGACTCCGTTACTATCTCCCTGAACCTCCTTCCCTCCTCCACCGCCTCCACGTTCTCTCCGTAGTATCTCTTCCCCGCTATCATCCTCATCATCACGTTAAGCATCAACTCGAAGAAAAAGGACTTCATGTCAATCGGGTTGTTCACAAGCTTCCTTATTCGACTAATCAATAGTTTTACTTCCTCCGACCTTATGGACGAAAGCATCTGGAGGCGATGGCTGGAGAGGATTTCTACGGAGGCTATACGGCGGAGGTTACGCCAGTGATCGCCGTAGGGTGACCATGCAAGGGAGGTGTAGTTGTAGCCGATGTATTTTCCAGCCAGGAGGTAAGGGCGGTTGGCGAAAATAATGTCATTGGTGGTGAGACATTCCTTTGCGGCGGGAGGGGAGGAGACGAGGAGTACACGGCGGAAGCCGAATTGGAGGACTATGACAGGGCCATGGCGGCGGCTGAGTCTTGTTAGGGCTTGGTGGAGTGGCCTTTTAAGGAGGTAGAGGTGACCGATGACAGGGAGAGAAGGAAAAGGACTTGGCGGGAGGTTCCTTATCTTGTGGAGCATGTGTCTGCTGATTGAATAGAAGGCTATGAAGAGAAGAAACTGGGCTATCATCATCGTGTTCTATGTTTTCCGTTTTGTGGCGTTGTTTGGAAAGCAAAAAGATGGAAAATTTTCATTAAATTAGCATTCAATCCTTTCCATCCAAGCATCGTTACACTTATTATGAGGACGGTAGAGAAGAAAATAATTATGGGAACCCAATAGCTATTTACACTTCATTTATTATGTACGTTGTTGTATATGAACAGCTAACAAAGACTTCAATGAAATTGATGATGGGAAATTTTAACGAAGTTTTCAAATACATTTATTTGCCACCTTTTCCATCTTGATTTATTCTCTAATTTTTGACATTCCTCACTGGCCTTTAAATATTAAGACATAGAGCGAAGAGGAAAGTTGCAGGAAGGAAAATCACTTGATCCTAAATGTGGTAATTGTTTCGTGCTTGCGCTTGTGCTTGTACTTGCATGTGTCTAAAACTTATATACTTTACATGTGCTCGGGAACAATGTATATAGAAGTGTTTGAACTTTTGATTACGACTAATTTAGTATCAAAATATTTAAAACTTGTATTTTAATACTTGAAAATTATTCACTTAAGTATCTCAATTTTTTGTTTTAAGCATGTTGGTACCCATCATTTGTATAATGTTTATTAAATGTAAATACTCAAATGAACAAAATTTCAATTTTCAAGCACTAAAATTCAAGTTTTGAATGGCTAAATTGCCTAATGTCAAAAATTCAAATACTCTGATATGCATTATCTCCATGTGCTCATAGTTTTGCATGCCAAATGCACATGCTCAAGAGTTATCAGCTAGCAAGTCTATAGGCACTTTTTTTTTTTCCACCCATAAGTTGCTTATATGCCTCTAAATTAGCTTGATTGCCTATTTATGGTTTTTTTTTTTCATTTTTTTCAAAATGTTCAATGCTTTTCATAGGCATTACATAAAGATGAGTAGGTACATGATAGGTTGGGTAAGAACACCTACTTGTATCCTCTATTATAGATACCAATTTTCGAATTTTTTACATTGAAATTTCTGTTATAGCACTATGAAATTTATACCCTACAAGTATAGGGTACAAGGTTCTTTGTGGAACCTACAAATTTTTTTCTATTTTCCATAAATTTCAATTTAATACTTTTTCTCAAAGCACATACTAGTTACAATTTTTTTTTTTTTCTCATCAAAAGACCGCTTTTCAAATATTCTATGGAACCTAAATATTAAATGATATTATTTATTAGCAAAACAATTAAATGGCAAGCACGTAATGATGCATCCTCAAAAAAAAAAAAAAAATGGAAGATACAAGCTCTTTAAAACTAACAACAAATATCACCTCTTGAAGTTTCAAAATTGCTATTTTTAAGGTTCTAATTAATAAAAGAAGTATATTAAAATATGAACATAAAGAATAAAGTTTAAGTTAGCAAATATAACCACTTTTTTATTTTAATGGATGCAAAGTATAAGTAAACTAAGTTTAGCAGTATCATTTCACTTTAGGGAAAAGAGTTCTAAAGACGACAAGAGAGATACATTATAAAGTTACATTACCAAGAGAAATACAAGATTTAAGTTTAGGATTTATATTGGTCTTAGGTCGGTTGTTTTTTACATAAATATGATATTGTCTTTATTCTTTTAGTTTTCTTGATAAGAAAAAAATACGCAAAGCATTTTTCATTCATTAATATATAATATATTATTTAATAAACTATATAGGTTGAGTATAGGGCATCGTAGGACATGTACATATATGCTTTAGAGTATAAGTTCTATGGTTGATACATAGTACGAAAACATAATACTTGTATCATATTTTATAAAGTTCTAAAAAATTGCTACTTGGAAGTCATCTTGTAACCTTTAATAGCTGCTAAAACCTATCTAGTCAAGTAAGGTGTGGATAGGTCCTTCTATAATGAGATTATCTACTCACCCATAGTATTATACATTGTTGTATAAAATATGTGTGGAAAATAATATTGGAATATTTTATTTAAATTTTATTCAAATACATAAATTAGTTGAGAAGTCAAATCATGAAATGAATAAACCAATATATTTGAATTTCACATGCCAATGTTAATGATAAGTTAAATTATAGTTAGTTGTAGTTAAAAATATTTTTAAAAAATAAAAAAAAAGAGAGACAAATTAAATTTTTCAAATTTTACTAACTTTTTTTTTAAATGTTAAGAATTTGATATAATTATCAACTTGAGTATTTGTTATAATAATTTTGTTTACATTCAATAACAAATTATTTAATTACTATATGATTAAGACATACTTAATTCATTCATAAGGTTGACATCACATGTGTGAAATGTACTATTATATAAAGATAAAGTCAAATTACAATTGACAAGTAAAAGCTTAGACTAAAGAACCCATGCAAAAGAACAATAGAAATAACAAAGGATAAGTAAAAAAAGAAAAAAAAATCAAACTTTATTATATACTTAAATATTTAGAATTTACAATGTTGAAAAAATAAAATTAAAAAAAAAAAGATTAAATAAGATGAAAAGGTGAAGGTAGAGACCTAGGTTGTAGTGATGCATCAAATGTTTCACCTTGACCTTCAAGATGTGAAGTCCATGATGACAATAGATAAGCTTACTCATTCAATTTGAGTGTCATGAGTATTCATCTTGCATTTTTGTTTTTTTCGAGCTTTTTTAGATTTAACTTCTATAAGTTATTCTATTTGATGTTGCTGTATAGTCATTGGTCATTATTCAATTTAGATGCTCCAACCATGCTTGCATTTGAAAAGGGATGAGATAAGCATGGATACCAATAGTTCTGGCCGTTGTGCCTCATCCATATTTTGTATGAGTAGATCACATAAATATAGGTGTTTCAAGTGCTAGCTTATGTATTGACCTCATGGTTTTTTTAATATATTTTTCAATTTTCTTATTTCTCATTGTTTATTATAATTTCATATTTATCAATATTTAATAGAATATTATTGTTTTAGTCATCTAAGCCACTAACACCTTTTATGAGGTTTAAACTTCCAAGAAAAGATTAACTCAAGCTAAATCCAGAAGTTCGATCCAATATTTTGATCCAATTTGTTGTGTCTAATTTTCTTGATTTGGGGAATTTGATAATGAAGAAGAGAATAATGTATTTTGATCGATTCAATTATGATCATAGCTCAATTTTTGTTGAAAAATATATTTTGATAAATTTTAGCCCCTAAAAACTATCAGACAAGATTTTTAAGTAAGAACACTTTAAGTATTTGGATATACACTTTAAATGTTCATCAAAAACCATTTGGATATTTTCAAACCCATTTCTAAAAACATAAAGAATATTGATAAGTTTAGACTAAATACTCAAATAAGCCCCTCAAACTTTGCATCTTGGGCAATTCATTCCCTCATGTTCAATTTGTTCCATTAACCTCTCCATGTTTTTGACTTGTTTAATTGAGTCGTCGCTGCTAAAAATTGTTAACAGGATATTAACAGAAATATGACATGGACAAAGATTCAATAAGGTAGCATATGTATATTATAAAATAGTGACATGTCAGATTTTTCATATAATAGAATAATAAATAAAAAATAACCATGTCAGTTAACACCTTTATTTTCTGTTTCACCTAATACACCGAAACCCTTTGGCCTTCGACCTTCAAGCTATTTCATCAAATCATTGTTCATCTTTCGTTTAAGGAAGAGAACACAGAGTCTACAGTAAGGGCAAGACATAAGCCAGCACTTGAAACGCCTATATTTATGTGACCTACCCATACAAAATAAGGACGAGGGACATCGACCACAAGTAGCCCCAATAGTAGCAACCCCTATCAAACGCAAGCATGGTTCGAGCATCTAAATTGAATAATGAATATACAGCAATATTAAATGGAATAACTTATAACGATCTAAAAAGCTTGAAAAAAAAATTTTGCAAGATCGGACTTAAATAAATAAGTAGAGAAAAATAAGAGTATTATTGTCATCAAGCTTATCTATGGTTATCACCGCCTTCAACTCTCCAAGATCAAGGTCAAGGTCAAGGTCAAGGTTAAGGTCAAAATTTGATGCGTCATTAGAGCCTAGGTCTTCACCTCTACCTTTTCATCTTATTGTAGCTTACTTTTTATTTTATTTTTTCAACACCTAATTGTAAATATTTAACTATCAGATTTTTTTTTTTACTTATCCTTAGTTACTTTCTAATATTCTTTTTCATTTTTTTAACTTGTCGAAAGTAATTTGCATTTAAATTGACTCTATCAAACAAGACAATCTTCAAAAGTATTAAGAACATAAAATGCCCCGCCTTCTAGGTATTTACTTAAAACTTTTTCTCATCTTTTAGTGGCTGAAGATGGTTCGCCATGTCATCCCTGAGTTAGAAGTAAGGTAAAATATGTATTCAACCTATCATTCAACTTCATCAAATACTTGTTTCCAAATCTTTTCTTACTCAACATAATAATTTTATAGAGAAAGTATTTATAAAAATGAGCTAAAGTCAAAGTATTGCAACTATTCATTCATGTACAATACATGATTATAGCAAGAAGTCTACACATCACATTTATGATCGTTATATCGAGTTCTTATAATGTAATATATTGATCTCCCTAAATAGCCAACTCTAAAACTTGAATCATATCTTGTAGCTAACCGTTTCTTTCTAAGAAACCCATCTCTAACTAGCACCTTAAGTCTCTTGTCTTTAAGATATGATGCCCCATTTAACTCTCATTAACCTAAGGATAAAACAACTTATTCCCTCAACTTACAATAAGCTAAGTGAGATTGGAGAAACAAACAACAACACAAGCATAACCAATGCCACAACACATTGACAAGTAGTTAATCTACTTTTATTATCTTATTATATACCAACCATAAATCAATGGAGATAATATATTCTATACTCATGCATTAGACATGTATTAACGTGTTATTCTATCCTAGCCTAACCATTTGGTCAATCAACTTCAGTTCTAGTATCTTGACACAAAGTCTAAGAGCCCAGTATTGCAATAAGGTGTTGCTAAAACCCAACCTAACAGTAACAATGAGACCCTATAAAATTTATAATTAAAAACTAGCACTTAAATGTAGCAAGATTATGGGGTTTATCGAGTGAAGTGAATTATAAGCTTTGTACTCTAATAACTAGGTCCTAAGCATTTAGTTTTAAGGTATTCAAAAAAGTAGAATGTTTATGTTAATATACTACAACTGAGAAAGAAAAGAATATATATAAATATAAATATATACACACACATTATATAGATATGTAAATAATAAGCAAAGTGACTTGTAAGTTTAGATTTTGTAAATATAATAGTAAAATTATAAAATGCTTAAAAAGTTAATTTTCACATACAATATTCATAATTCATCAGAAGCACATAAGATAAGTTTCAATAATTAATAAGGCCTTAGAGATAAATATGTGTGAGACCAACAAATTAATAAGTTGGAGTTGACATCTAAATTATAGTGTGACCATAAAATTAAGAAAAAAAAAAAGAAGAAGAAGAAAAGAAGAAAGAAAAACAAATAACCAAAAAAAAAAAAAGAAAAGAAAAGAAAAAAAAAATAGATCTAAACTTAAGGTTAGCAATGGGGCTATAAAACTGGACGAAGTAATCTTACGAATTTCAATTTTGTGAAAAGAATAATAAAAATATAATAACAATAAGTAAACAAAAGTAACATGGTTAAGAAGTAAACTATAATAATACTTGTTATATCTCAAAATAGTGAAAAACGAGTTTTAATAATTAACTAATTATTAAATATAAATTATTTGAATATTGAATAAAATAACATGACAAGAAATAAAATTTAAGGAGTAGTCATATTCAATAAACATATATATAAACTAAGTGTGAAAAAATATACATGTACTCATGGATTAATGAAGCCGTTAGGATATGCGCCTATATTTATGTATGTGTCATTAGTAGACAAATGATTAAACAACTATTAAATAGAGGCTTGAAACCATTGCATCTGTAAAGTGGCATTGCACCATACATGTAGGCTGTTGAAGCTAATGAGTGGAAATTAAAATCACAAGCTTGAGACACCTAACATTGACAAATTAATTGATTAAATGTAAAATGAGGACAGGTGGACTTTCATACGAGAGTTAACCGACCTTGGCTCTATTAAACAATCATCCGTCATCCCATTTAAGGTCCAGAGATATGGCTATCGAAGTGTAGAAATATTAGGAGAAATCAAAGGAAAATTAAAAAAAACCAAGAATATATATTATGCTATTGCATGTGGTTGGAGTATCGAATGGAAACCCGAGATTAAGCCTTGCCATATAGAGCTCTCCTATTGGAGCTTCTATCATACCCAACCCGCCGAATGGTGGTTAGAGATTATAATGCAGGTGAGTTCTTATTTTTCCTCTTAATCTCAATTAATTTCTAAAAAGAGTCGACCATGCTAGAAAATACTAAGAAAAATTATTCTTAAGTTATTTTATATGTAGAATCATGGAAAAATGCTATTTTGGTGAAGTTTAGTCGTTTTATATATTGTTTAAGAGAAATCACTAAGGTAGAATAGATTTTGAAGTTGTTTTAGGACACCATAATGATGCGGTTTTGGGTGTTGTACTTATAAATCCATTCTAATTAGTGGTTTTGTATCCACAATGAATTTATGGCTACTTTGAAATGTAATTTATTGAATGCCTAAACTATATAACTTTATCATTTAATTGTGGGAGAAAAAAAACAATTATTTAGTATTTGCCTTATCCTCCATTTCACATATGTATGTATACACACACACATACACACCGTCACGATTTAAAGGTAGAGTCGCAACAACCCTTCAATGCGAACCATCTTAGGATAAAAACTAACCTCATAACTGTTATCATAAACTTAGTTTACATGAGGTGAATTCAACTCAATCCCTTTAAAGCATCTAATTCTAGCTATATATGATATGTATCTCTAGATTTATTATCAACTAAATTTTGGCTATAGAGTCTTGTAATTTATTATTTAAAAAAGGTAAAAACCTATGGAATATGCGACCTTACGAATTAGCAACTAGAACATTAGTACCTAAATCAAGGTGTTAGTGAGAGTTTTTTCTTTTTTAATAAAACTTGGAATTAACAATGGGGTCATAATAAAAATAATATATATATAAGTGACCCCATAGATGTAGACCTTGGAAACCGAAAAAAACAAGATGCTAATATTGTCGCTAGATGAATTTGAGTTGGAATTTGTTCATACAATGATAAAAAGAACTAAGAGGTACCGGAGCTAATTCGGTGTAGCCACTTCGACACCTAAGTAAATAAGTATTCTAGAGAAGAGTAGAGTGATTGAATATTGAGTTAAAGGTATTAAAAGAGTTCTTACAATACTGTCTCTTCATATTTATAGGCGAATGTCAAGTGTTTAAAATAGCAATTGATCAACACATGAAGATCTCGTAATCAAACACATGCCTAAAATATAGGAATAGTAGGTGGTTATATAATGAGATCATACCAAATCATAACCGTTTATGCCAATTTCCTAAGTTCATACCAAACATATTAATAGGCTGGGCTCTAAGGCCCATCAAACTGGTTAAGCCTTAGTCAACATCAACCAAAAACTGAGTCACTTCGCTTCTTATCAACTGCATGGACATATAATATCATAGGGTAAAAACCAATCATCAACATTTACGCTCCAACTCTTATGGTCAAGAACTTGACTATAGGAGTAAATAAAGCTCATTGTTCAATTCGTGTGGTTAGATTATAAAGATTGACATGAGTTTTCTAAATGCCAAGTGATGTAGGAAGTTTTGATTTTCATTTTGAAACATAACGGATTGTATCCCAAGCGAAAGGTCGTAACCTTTTAATTTTCTCGCCTTTTTACTCTTTTGTGGTAGCACATACTACAACTATCATCCTAGCCATCATTACACTATAGGTGCTAATAACTGTCAATGGCACAACAACCGTGAGATCTCTAATTCATAACACATGTCATTAATCCTCATTTGACTATCTAATCAATTCATCATTCCCATCAAAAGTGTGTCATGGTTACAAGGGGAAACCATTCATATACAAAGGATTTTCCATATTGATAGAAGATTTCTTCACTATTATTCTTATCCGTATTCATATGTTCTCATTCACTTTCAACATCTCATCTTCGTCTTCCAAATTTCCATAAGTTCATGATTTTGTCATATAGCTTCAATCAAGTATGGTTTGGAGCATCATTCATAAACTTATACATTTAGATTCTAAGGCAATTGAGATCGGGGCTACTTCAAACCCCACCCTAATCCACCCCAAAAAAAAAAAAAAAAAAGGAACAATTTAGCGTGTTTTTCAAGTAACTTAGTAGATAGCACAATGGAGTACTCACTCACATTAATGTTGTTCCAGTAGATCATTATCTAAATGATAAGGAAGGAAGGTTTGTAGCCAAGTACTGGTATAACAATGTAATTTATTTCATTGATTCTCTTGATGGAGTGGCAAGTGGTGCCGTTAAAACAATAGTTTCAAAGTATAACAAATACTAGCAAGATCTTCCTAAGGTATGAAAGTTGTATTGGCTAAGGGAAGAGGAGAGGGTATGTTTTTCAAAAGAGCATGAGTTTCACAAATACTTGAAATACCTTAATTTTGGACTATGCTTCCCATTTTCGGCTTTCATCAAATAGTTCTTTAATTACTTCCAAGTTGCGTTAAGTATGTTTTTACCAAACACTTATCAACTTCTCGTAGCGTTTGAGATAATCTATAAGGAAGTTGATGTTACGGCTACGTCCCAATTGTTCAGGTATTGTCACACCCCGAAGCGATAGAGTCATAACAACTCCATCGTGTAAATCATTCTAAGATAGAAGTTGGGCTTACAACTGCTATCTTAGACCTAATTTACACAAGACATCTACGACTAACCCACTTTAAAGTAAACAGTTTGTAATTTAAATAAATCATTTACTTAAGAAAATGAGAAAATATATATGTACACTATAATTCAGTTATTACAATTAACATTTACAACCTTTCACTGTAATATATTTCCTAGTTATTACGTTATTCAAAAATGAAAAATTCTAAAATAAAAGCTTAGACCTTAAAAATAAATGTTTGTTTTTCAAATGTTTTTCCTCACTCCCTAGAATCTAGCAGTTGCTAGCTTCAGAGTAGTTGTAAGCCGCTTCTTAGCTAGCACCTGTACGATGTCTATAAGGATGTGAGCAACCATAGCTCAGTAAGTTGGGATGAAGGACTTAAAACTACACTACAAACACAAATAAGGTTATCAACCAAATCATTTGGTGCAATACATGTTTAAGCAAATGCCATCGCACGATGTTGTCCGGCCTATCGTGAGATTAAAGAAATTGTGCCCACTTTAATTCAGGTTGAAGAGTTGTCATTAATGCAACAGCTCACGACCAAACCCAAGCTTATGTAATGGAGACACTGCTCCTCCCACGACTACCTTCGAACCATTGACTTCACCCTTACCGTGACCTCCTTACTTGTCACTTACTTTGACAAAGAATGAAGAAGGGACCCATTCTGCCTTCCAATGCTATCCCTTTCGAAAGGGTCAATATTTGGCTGGAGAATCTTAGGTTTCCCCTAATAGGTTGCTATGTAGGTTTGATTTATGTTTACAAGTCATATCTTTGTTAAGTTTAATTTAAGGTGATCGATCACTTCATACAATGCAAGCCAGAATAACAAATAGAATCATAGCATCACTCATAATCAAGTACATGCACACAACCAACTATCTAACAAGCACAACCAAGTATAATCTCAAACCTCCAAAATACAGCATCGTATTAATTCCAACTTATCTAGACTCCTCGCTCACTCACTCAAGGTCCAACTCACTCAAGCCATCGCTAATCATCTTTATAACATAAACGTGATTTCAATTTTTCATATAACTATTATAGGTTGGTTTTATCCTATAATGCTTATTGTTATCTTTTGTTTAGGGTTTATATACCTAATTATCTAGGTCTTGAGTCTTTTACAATTCTTCTTGAATCATGTTAAGTTCTGTTTCAGTTTTCGCATCAATTTCTATATTAGGTTTTAACTCAATTTTTTGTTAAAGATTTATATGTACACCCTAAGAAATCATTGTGACCCATAATCTAAAATTAATTGCATTATTTTCTAATATCCTAAATATCGTTTTTAGTCTCTAATTAGTGTTCTAGTCTGTGTAGTATATCCGGATCCTAGTTTAATTATTGAATTAACTCCCATTATGAGAAAATCTTGCATTTTTATATAATTACCCTAATTTAAGTTTCCTATCAGATTTATTGTATATTTCTATTATTATCATAATATCAATTTTTATTCTAGTATCTTCTATTTATTATATTTCTAATAATTGTGTATTATATACTATTACTTATTATATACATGATACATATCTCATATTTTTATCACTTTAATTACCATCTCCCAACATTAATTATCATTTCAAAATGTCTAAATTCATCCTAAATCAGATTTTACACCTAATTACCTTAATTTACAAAATTAACTTAAAATTTATTATTTTTCCTTATTACTGATTTACTACATAATTAACCTAATAATTACATCTAACACCCTAAATGCTATAAGTATCATACTTTATCAGATTTTAACATCCTAAAACATATAATTATTCACTAAATCGGTAATTAATTATTTAATTACTTAATTAACCCTAAATTACCCATTTTATGCCTCATTTTAAGGCCTAAAAATCATCTAAAAATTTCAAAAATTAATTTTAGAAAATAGGCTTCATAGCACTTTTCTATATCATTTAAGTAATCTATACAAAAATTTTGAGCCTAAAACTATACTCCTAAGGTCATTTATTTTTAAATCGAAACATGCTCGATTTTGCATAATTTCTTAAGGACCATATATTACGGAATATATTTTCATCAAAATAATATTTTTCCTAAAAACTACATAGTAAAATATTTCAAAATAGTAAAATTCATAATTTTCTAAGGATATTTACTATCTTACAAAATTATATTTTTAGAAAATTACACAAAATCAAGCTGAAAATCGAACTCATCAGTTTAGGTGACTCCAGCCACTGTCGGTGGCCATGCGTATATCGGCCCACTTGGGCGCTGCCACCACCGTGTGGTGGTGCTGGCCTTCCATCCTCAGCTACTCGTCATGTTTGGGTTCTCCTTAAAAGCCCCAACTATATAGATTTTTTGTGATTTTTTCTAAAACTCTAATTTACTCTCAATTTTGTCTCTCTTTATTTTTCTCACTTTCCAAACTGACCAAATGAGCTTCTAAAATTTTCTTGCTATTTATAGAGTATTAGGAAAATTATTATGCATTAAATTGATTTGACAACTACCTTATCTTCTTCCAATTTACCTTTTGTGTTGTTCTAATTTAATTGGCTAATTTTTTTTCCCTAGCTACTACGACCCAAATCCAAATCATTCCTTATTTTTTCTAATTTTTCTTTACTTTTCCTTAATTAATTATGGATTTTCTTTAATTAATTAGTATTATTTTAGCTCATTTCACGTATTTTAAGTAATTACGCATATTTCTACCTACATGTAAATTCACATATTGTGTAAACAAATATTCCTAAATGTTATTTTGATCATTCTATGATTTTTAGTATATATATAATTTATCTTTTGTGATTCGTTAATTATCAAAATGTATTTTATGCATTTTCGATAAATAACGAATTATATACTTAAAATTTGAAAATTTTATATTTTTTTATTTTATTACTTATTTTCTTAAATTCGAATTTACAAAATCATTTTTACTAATATTTCTAGTTTTTTTTTTATAATTTTGGCTCGATCGGATCTTTCAACCGATCGGAACCCTAAGTGACTAGTTATTGGGCTTACAAATATTTTTTCACGATAGGAAGGCAATCCAATGGTTAGTATTTTGCAGCTACTTATCATGGTCACAAATTTATGAATGGGTTGAAGTCCAAAATCTATAAGTGGCATGATAAGTTTATTTCTATTGTGTCAAAGAAAGATCTAGATTTTTGGATCTAATGGATCGAGCCTATTCACACCAAAGATATTGTGTTAATGCCAAATGATGCCACTACCACTAAAAAGATATAAACAAAAAGGAAGAACAAAATGTTCTTTTAGGATGCTGAGAAGATAATATGTCGATACAAGAATAGGGATCCAATCTTTTCTAAGAAAGAAGGTAGGTACTAGAGTAGTCACTATGCTAAGTAGAGCTATAAGAGGAAAGTCATTCTTGTAACTTTGGGGAGAGAATAATTGCTTTTGAGTTTTGCTTGGCATAGATGTCATAAGGCATTGATTTTCCTCTCTTCCATTTTTAATATTGCTATCATTTATTGTAGATATGGGTGTAAGCGATGTTGATCTTGGGAAGCTACTGGCTTAAGCAAAGGTAAAAAAATTAAAGCTCGACAAACATGCAGGCACCAAAGCACAGATCACTCAACTAGTTATGCCAAAAGAGGTCACATAAAAAAAGCCGTGAAATAGGATGTTGTCATAAAAAGGGGTGCTTGTCATGGTAAGAAATGTCAAGGTATTAAACAACTTAAGGCCGCTAAGGCCACACTTGAAGCAATCCCCCTTACTAAAAACATTCCTCAAAAGGAAACGCCAGGTGACTTGCACTATGAAATCGACGACAATAATAGCACTGAGGTCATTCCTTATGGAATGGCTAAAGGCCCATTAAGCCAGACTTACAATGAGTCGATTCCCATGAAAAGGAGTAGGAAGGAGCTTATCAATCAACCTTCGTCCAAGAAATCCAAAACCTTGGACAAAAGGACAAAGGTTGCTATGGAGAACAAGGCTCTCGACATCAGTAGTGCCAAGTTCGTCCCTAACCGCAAGGTAGACAAATACTTTGCTCCATGCTAGAGCCAAAATATCTTGCACATTAAGCCGGCCTTAGGTGGCAAGACAAAATCCCTGGCCTTGCTGGAAGGAGTTAATCTCCCTTAGGATAGGGAGATCGTGAAAAGAGATATTGACAAAGTAGGTCGTTGTAATGAAGGACACATTACCTCTAAGTTGTATGATGTAAGTACCAATCACCTTTTTACTTACGGCACGCGTTTTATTATTGACATAATCTCATCTACATGTAGATTAGTAATTGCGTCTTGATTGCTCTGGATGAAGCCAACGAGGAGATGAAGAAGGTAATATTTACATGTTGTTGCTCTGTTGAGGATTAAATGACTTATTTTATCTTTGTCAACATATTGCAGAAGATTGAGGAGACATATAACTCCTCAAAGGCTCAGATAGTTGCAATCGAGAGTACAAGGATTATGGTCGAGATTGATGCTAAGAAACTTCGAGAAGAGCTATTAGCTTAGAAGTTAGCACATTCTTTAGTGGCCAATAAAGTCTTAAGCTTCAAGGTAGAGAGCAAGGAGTTATATCAGGAGATTGAGGACCTAAAGGAGGAGCTTCGCATGAAATGAGAGGAGTGTTGGTGGTTAAGCCAAACAATTAGCTTAATGAGTGACGAATAAAACAGGTTGAGGATGCAAATAAAAGAGTTAGAGATAAATGACTCTAGAATGCAATCTCGTATGGTTGAATTCAAGGAGGTAGTAAAGAGGAGGCCCTTAGTTGACTAAGCACCAAAAATTGTGACTTCTAGTCAGCAATACAAGAAATTGCTTAGGAAAAAGCTTTTATAGGGGGTTCAACAAGTGAGAGGGGAGATTTTGAAATTTCACCTTGACTATGACCTTTTATGTCTAGATTTCGCCGACATTGATGATAATGACATTAGTAATGGTGATAAAGAAGTCGGTGAAGAGGCAGAGACTAAGGTTCATGGTCAAGGTGACAATGATAAAGTCAATGTCGAAGCTCCTATCGAGGATGAACAAAGATCATCCAAGGAGACCCTTTACATTTGCAAGGAAATATCCACCCGCTTCAAAACCCCTAGTGTCAGAGAAGAAACAAGCTCTTAGAAGGTCTTATTTTCTTTTGATAAAGACAATACTTTGGCTTAGTCAAAGAAAAAGAATGCTTCAGATCCTTAAAATTTTGCTAATTTGTACTCTATTTATGTTGTATGGACTAAATATGGTCAGGATGCTAATCATTTATTATAATGTGATGTTTAGCCTTCAAGTATTTTGCTTCTAGTACATTTCATTTCACATGTAAATTACTAGTCTTCAACACATTTTATTTCACACGCAAATTGTTAGGCGTCTTTTCAAGGACAATGTTCATTAGTTACATAGGACGTGAACTAGTATGTCTCTCTTTGAGTTGTGAGATTACCTATTATCAGCAATAATAGGGTTCGTTTTTTCAGCTTCTCAACTTATTTCAAATAAGAATTGACATTATAAGCCAATAATTATAAAGTTTGCTAACCATTATAGGCTTAAACTCATTAAATACTAGTTTGTTTGCTGTGTAACTAGAATTTTATTAATCTGTTAATCATAAAATGATCAAGGATGGAGATGATGAGAAATAAAAACACATTCTTGAAAAGAACATTTCATTGTTAGAAAAAGATGTAGGATATCGTTTTACAAAGTTTATAGTAGAAATAAACCATGGAATCAATGTGACTAAGTAAAATAAAGCTTCAAATTATTAGCATTCCATGCTCAAGGGATGCTTGTACCATTTAACCTTTGTAGCCAATAGGCTCCTTCGCCTACAACTTGCTAGATTTTAATAGGATCCTCCTAGTTTATCTTGAGTTTCCCTTATTTATCTCGCATGTTAGTTGCCTCTAACTTTCTACCAACTAGATTACTAGGCAAAAAGACCTTATGTTTCACCTTTTTATTGTAATATTTAGCTACTCTATGCTAATATGCAGTAACTCTCACTCTTGCAACACCTCTAATCTCTTCAATTATATCTAAATTGGCTATAAGACTGACTTGTTTAGCTATTATATCAAAGTTCTACATACAAAGATTGGGTAAATTCAATTCAATTTGTCGCATAGCTTCTAAACTAAATGCCAACCTAAAGGTTCTTTCTCCTATAGAAGTCCTATAGGTAGTCTTATTCCCCTACAAGAAAGTTAGCAGTTCATCAGCCCATTTACTCTTAACTTGGTCAACTTTCCTCTTTAAACTATATAAGATGATCTTATTAACGGCTTCCACTTGCCCATTAGTTTGATAATGAGCTACTAACATGTAATTCAGACGAATGTCATGTTTCTCTCAAAATGCCCTAAATTTATCGTTATCAAACTATGGTCCATTATTAGTGATTATGACAAATGAAACCCTAAACCTTGATATGATAAAGTTGAAAACAAAAAATTCAACCTTCTATTAAGTAATTCTAGCCACTACTTCAGCCTTCACCCACGTTATAAAGTAATCTACTACAGTTATGACAAATTACCATTGGGCTGCAGACTTTAGAAATGGTCCAAGTATGTCCAATCCTCGTTAAGTAAAGGGCTAAGGACTAGTGAGGTTATGTAGTTTAATAAAAGGCATAAAGCTCGGCACCTCATGTTTCTAGCATTGTAGACATTATCGAGTAAAGAATCTCACATCTTCTTTCATAGTCGACCAATAATAGTCAAGTTATAATATGTGAACATACAAGGTTTGGCCCTTCACATGGTTGCTACAAATACCGCTATGTAATCTAAACAGTATTCATATTATGTACTTTGAAGGAAGGCAATGAAGATAAGGCTAAGAAATACTTTGTTTGTATGATTAATTGTCTCTCAGCATGTAGCTTGCAGCCTGATATATCAACCTTTGAGCTTCTTTCCTATCATCCAAAAGAACACCATCCTTCAAATAGTCTATGATTGGGTCTATCCAAAACTTCTCCTTTGGGCAAGGAGCTAATTCGCAGCTCTACCTAATAGTTTGTAAGCTCTTATTGGAAAGATATTCAATGAAGAGCTTATCATTCGAATTAAGGAGTATCATATTGGCCAATTTTGACAGCTTGTTGGTAGCAATGTTCTTGCTTCTTAGTATTTTCTCAATCGAAAATGACTAAAATTCTTCCATACATGTTTGTACGATTAGTAAGTACTTGCTCATCACTTCTTCTTTTGCCGCATAACTCCCTTTAACTTGATTCACCAATTAAGCTATGAGTTAGAAGAAACTTCAAGTTTCTTGGCACTAACTTCTTTCGCCGACTTCAATCTAGCTATTAAGGCTTCATACTCAACTTCATTGTCACTAGTTGAAAACTTAAATTTCAAGGCATAGTTAACTTTCACATTGTAGGGGCTTTACAGAATGAGACCCACACTGCATCCTTCTTTAGTGGAGGAGCCATCGACATATAGATTCCACGTTGACTTCTTTGTCATCTCTATGTTGGCCTCTTCATGTGAACTCAACTACAAAATTCACCAACACTTGAGCTTTTAACGCCATTCTAATTTTATATTGTATGCCATAAGCATTTAGCTCTAAAGCATACTTCATGATTCTCCTTAAGGAGTCCGGTTACTATAAGGCTTGCCATAAAGGCTAATCAATAAGGACAACAATTTGATGTGCTTTGAAGTATAGCTTTAACTTTCTTACTGAAAGAACCATTACCAATACAAATTTATCAATTTTTGTATATCGGTTTTCCAAACCTTGCAAAACATGACTTACATAATAAATTAGCCAATACTCTCCACCTTTAATATAAACTAAGATAGAGGAAAGTATTCGATTGTTAATTAACAAATATAGATACAAATTTTCTTTCGGATATGGTGTTAAGAGTATTGGTGGTGATGCAAGAAACTCCTTAAGCTCACTAAACACTCTTTCACACTCATCTGTCCACTTGAAATCTTTCGGATTCTTTAAAATTTTGAAGAAATTCTATACATCTATCAGCAATTTTGAACACAAATCTATTTAGAACAACTATCTACCTTGTCAACTGCTGAATGTCCTTGATAGTGTAAAGAAATTTCATCTTCTGAATTGTATCAATCTTTCTTGGGTTTGCTTCAATGCCATGTTGGGTAATCATATACCGTAAAGATGCTAACTTTCTATCATGCTTTTCACTATCATATCGTTGACATATACTTCGATGTTATGATGAATCTGAGGCTTAAACATCTTGGTAACAAGTCATTGATAGCTCACACTAGCATTTTTTAAGCCAAAGGGTTATCATGTAACAGTATGTCCCAAAGTTGATGACAAATAACATATGAACTTCATCTTCTTCATCCATTTTGATTTGATTGTAGCTAAAAAATGCATCCATAAAAGATAACAAGGCATGTCTAGCAGTTTAATCAACCATTTGATCTATTCTCGACAAGGGGAAGCAATCTTTGGGACAAGCCTTATTCAAATCCGTCAAGTCTATACACATAAGCCACTTGCTATTAGACTTCTTGACTAACATACAGTTGGCTAGCTATGTCGAATATGGCTCTTCCTTAATGAACCTTGCCTTAAGCAGCTTTTGGACTTCTTCTTCAATGGCTACCTACTGTTCAGGAGTGAAATGCCTCTTCCTTTGTTGAAAAACCTTTGCATTAGGATTGATTTGAAGTTCAGATGTCAAAACATCTCTAAGGATGCCTGGCATATCTAAGAGAAACCATGTAAAAACATTGGCATTATCCTATAAAAAGTTTATCCAACTTTAACGGATGTCTACTAATAATGGTTTCCCTATCTTAGTCGTCTTTTTAGGATCATTTCCCAGTAGAATATCTTCTATCTCTTCCTCAACATTTTCTATGCTGATTAGCTTTTGTTTCGAATAAGTTTCAACTTAAAAAATTTCTTCTCGATGTAGTGCCCTTATATACAAGGATCTTGCTAACTATTAGTCTCTTTTACATACACCAACTCTAGTAGGAGGGACATTTAGCCTTAAGACGTGTAATGGAAGGGACCATGCCAAATAAATGCCGACATGGTCAACCCATGATCATATTATATAGACAACAAGAAAATCTACCTTATCTTTCACAATATGTTCATCATCTCCAAATTGGATGGGGAGAGAGATTACTCCACTAACTCGAATGGATTGATTACTGAAAGCATATAAATCATAACCATAAGGTCTCAATGACACTTTAATTTTGGGCCTCATCAGCTCAAAAGCGTATTGAAAAATGATATATGTCGAACTTTTGGTGTTAACAAGAATCTTCTTGACCTTGAAGCTAGCAATTCTTATGCTAATTTCAAGTGCATCATTGTAGGGTCTTTAAACACCCTCGAAATCCTCTTCTATGAAAGAAATTGATTGTCAACCTTGACCTTCTTACCCTACACATTAGAAATATAATGTATGGCGTTAGTCAAGCTCGAAGAGCTAGACCAGCCTAAAGTGAATGGTCCACTGAGAATAGTATTTATGATACCATTCAATGCCTTGCTACTACTTCCATCTCATGTATCTTTTCCAGCTTAAGAAGGCCGCATGATATTCTCTTACTCATCATGTATCCTTTAAGTTGAGCACTAAATATTTTTGGCATCATGTACAAAAAACTTGCTTAGATATGCTTGTTAGATTGCATCCTCAATCACATTTTTGAGTTAGATATACTCGTTCATATTATGGCCTTTATTGTGATGGAAATCACAATATTTATTAGAATCCTGTCTTGAAGGATTTCCTGTCATCCTTTCTGGTCATTACAACATGCCTCTTTGACCGCGCTCTTTCATCAATATGTCCGTAATCGAATGATTAAATGGCGTATGAACAAAATATGTTGGGATGTATGGCCTCTTTTTGTCAGCATTATATCCTTCGAAAAACTAGTCACCATTTGTTACGAGTTGATCTTTTGCACTCTTCTTCTTATTGCCTTTCTAGTCTCCTTTACTCTAATCGGTCTCTCGACGAGCTTTAATGTTGTTCTCTTTGCATATGTATGACATAGTCTTAGCCTTCAACTTAGCCGTATTTTTGCTAGAGACTTAAAGAAGTCTCCATAGGATTTAACACAATCAATGACTACATTATGGGTGATGCTCATGTCTAGCTTCGAGATTTAGATCATCTTGGCCATAAACCTAGCTAAATAATCCTTGATAGACTCATCCAATTTTTGCTTAATAGTGTTATGGATAGAAGAATCCTTAATCAAAAGTTTACTTGCAAGGAAGTATTATAAGAACACTTCTGCCAAATCTTCAAAATATGAGATTGTGTTTAGCTTCAAATGTTTGAACCATGTCCTAGCCGCGTTCCTCAATGTTGAAGGAAAAGCTTGGTAAGCCACGGCATCACTTAAGTCATGAAACTTAGCCAAAGTACGGTAATACTTAAGATGGTCTTCAAGGTCTCTTGTTCCCTCATAAATCTCAAATTATGGTAGCTTGATGTGCCAAAGTATTACTTCATCCAATATTTCAGAGAGGAAATGACTCTTCATTATTTTGAATTGTTTACTCATCATAGTAGGGGTGCTAACATGCGAAGGTCCCACATAGTGCACTTACTGTGGTTGTTTTCCTTTGTCACTTTTCTTTAGAGCAAAGGTTGATGGTCTAAGTGTAACTTCAACTTGCTTTCTCAGTAATTCAAGAGAATAGATTAAATCATCACTATTCTTGGCATTGTTATTGTCGTGTTCTTGGTTTTTACTCAAGTAGACATTTCTATGAAGAAAGTTAAGGATCTTATCATGGTTTTTTGTTGAGTTCTTGGTTCTCTTTAGCTAAGTCAAGGCAAAGTTGCTTCAACTTAGCCAAATACTATTCATCAATATGCCTACTTTCGCTCACTTGGTGATGGGGTGAAGAGCCAGCAGCTGCAATTTTCATCAATTAAGTTTTCACCATATGGGTGTGAAATGAAAAATAGATAGCACCAAATGTTGACGGATGATTCTAGCATTGGAATTTGTTCCTATAATGATAAAAAGAACTAAGCGGTACCAAGGCTAATCTAGTATCCTCACTTTGATGCCTAAGTAAGTGTTCTAAAGAGAAGTAGAGTGATTGAATATTGAGTTAAGAGTATTAAAAGAGTTCTTACAATGTTTTTTCTTCGTATTTATAGGTAAATGTCAGGTGTTTGAAATAATAGTCAATCATTGGTAGTAGGATATGTGAAGATCTTATAATCAAACACATGCTTAAAATATAGGAATCGTGGATAGTTATGTAATGAGATTATATCAGATCATAACCATTTACACCAGTTTCCTAAGTTCAACCAAACGTATTAATAGGTTAGGCTCCAAGGCCCATCAAATAGGCTAAGCCTTAGTTAGCATCAGTCGAAAATTGAGTCACTCAAGCTCTCATCAGCCAAGTAAATGAATAATATCATAAGGTGAAAATTGACCATCAACAAATATAATCATAACACTAAGTATATCAATGCTACTAGTTATATGTTGTAGTGTGAAGTTCAAATTTTAACAAATATTGAGCTCTTACAATTATATTATTTGAGTAATAAAGATAATAAATAAAGGGGTATGCATATTTAATTAAAATATAATTGACATCAAATATATATATATATATATATATATATATACATACTCGTAAATTAAAAGAAAGAAAAAAGCTCAATACATATATATATTATAACTATATTAGCAAATACTAAAATGAGGTCTAAATGTAAAGTATTTGTAGGAGTATAACGTGTCATATTAAAGAATGTAATGCTTGACACCTGTAAAGCAATTAACCTGAGGGCTTTGGAAACCATGTTTCGTTTTAGTTTGAACTTTACAACAAGAGTACGATAATGAGACAAAATGGGTCCCTAAGATTCGTTTCTTTTTTTTTTTTTAATGAAGTTTATAAAAGGTTTATTTCATATAGACATAAATTTATTGATATGTTGTGCGCATGATTGGAAACTTGAAATTTAAATATTGTAGACAATGGAATTTAAATTGTTTGATAAACCATATAGCTATATTAGTTTTGAGTAAAAGGATCCTTGAAGAGTATAGAAACAAATTTAAATTGTTTGATAATTGGTGTATCTAGACATGTAGCGATAGGTAAAATAAACTCTTTAAACAACATGGAATTTTAATAAATCTATTTACTATTAAACAACACCATGGGAACTTAACGAATTAGGAATTGATAATAATAAGACAAAAGCTCGTAGTCGTTACAAACAACAAGAATACTTTAAAATCTAGGAAATAAAAAAAAAAAAAAGAACAAGAAAAAGGACCCATGGCAATTTATAGATGGAACACTTACCATGATAAATTCCTCAACATCTTGGCAACTGGACAGCATAAGAAATTCATACAAGTACAGGTGTAGAAATTCAACTACGATGAATGAACCGAGTCAGTGTCATATATATGACCATAACGACTTCGATGGAGCAATTTGAGCAAATCACTTTAGTAGTTCGATAAATTCTTTAGAATGAGTTATTCAAGGTAGAGAGCTAGACTGACTGGATAAGTTCGAGGGAAATTCAACAACTTTGTAAGAGGAGTAAATACCCAAGGAGTGAATTGAGAAAATTGGAAGTTCTTTATATCACCTTATCATAGGACTTGGAAAATTGGAAGATATATCAAATATTGTTCTAAGGAAAAAGTGAGCTTCATTTGACCTATATTTGTACTTAGCAATTTTGTAGTTTCATAATTGAAAATAATCTCGGTGCATCCTTCCTTAACTAGAAGGATTTTGAAGGGCTATTTTGTTGTTTCGATTCCAAATTATATAGAGCAACTTGCTAGATATTGTTTTTAATATATGTTGAGTTATGAAGAAGTAGAAGTTGAATAATTATTGTATTTAGTAAGCCGTTTCTACTTATTATGGTTAATAATTGGAAATACTAAATATTATATAAGGAATCATGTTGTAAATCAAGTAGCTTATAATGTTTTTAGAGAATATCAAATTTACGATGACTTGTCTAAAGTTTGGCTCCAATTTATCACTACAAACTATGTCTCTTTATGAGTACAATAAAATATATATGTATCTATCTATCTATATATATATTAAATAATATTTGATCACTCATCTCAAAAATTACTCAAAACATAGTATAATAATAGAATTTGTGTCTATAAGAAAACTATATCTATATATACATAATATATGCAAATATATATATATATTTATATAAGTGGAAACCGCTATTTTATCAAGTATATGATTTTAATATTTCTATGAAAATCACTAGAACTAAATGATTCTTATGAAATAATATGTGTACAAAGAAAAATAAAAGTATGTTTCGATATTGGTCTCAATGGAAAAAAAAAATGTTATAAGAAAAAGTTTTGCAACAGTGGTTAAGTGGTATATTAAATATGATATTGTGACAAGAGGACCAAACTTGCAACCCAATGCAGTTAATTTGCATGAAGAGTAAGAACTCGGAGTCATGTACTAAGTTAGCTTGGTGGAAAGTGATGAAATATGTACTATAATGTAGAGTTTTTAGGAGTTCTTTTCTTAAGTGTTTAACTAGGTCAGAAGGTGAGTCGAAAGTCTATTAGATAAAAATTAAGACTTAAATGCATTTAGAAGATAAGTTAGAAGTTTCCTTAAATAAGAATTCCACATCAAAGTCCACTAAAGATTAGGTCAAAAGGTTTTGATATAAGAATTCTACATTTAAAAAGGCTCAAAGAGTAAATTAGAGGGTTTCTAGCTACAAGAGGTAAATAAGAGGATAACTCAAAAAGTGTCTTAGAAGGTAACCTTAGTAATAACTTATTTAAATGAACTCAGTTCTCAATCATTAAATATAAGTATTCTAGATATAGATTTTATAAACTCCATTTAAAATATGGTAAATAAATTACTCATGTCTTACAATTTGTGTAAAACCTGAAAACATTAATTGCCATATAGGAAGGACCAACAAATAAAAAGCTTGAAATTTGCAAGTAACATGAGCAACAGGAGTTCTAAGTAAGTGTGACTAATGCATCATAACATTTTGAAGTATTTTAAAGTACATAGAGGCTTTGGTATGCTCTTGGCATATGATTGTAATATAGCTGTTTGTGTGTGTGCTATGCATGTGCCTAGATATTGTTTTATTGCTGCTATGGGATAGAGCTCCATGTTTTAATTGTTCTATGCATTCTATTTTGTTTAGGATTGTTTGAATTGTTTGATCATTCCAAAAACTAAATTAATTCAAACTCGACCTAACTCCTGATCTGACATGTATCATAACCCATTAGAGGAAATGACTATGATTCTCAGATCAAATATGGACTCCTTCGATGAGGATAGCTAAAATAGTTATTTCCTTACTCTTACGAACTATGCGACAAGAGAGGAGATCGTGATAAGGTTAAAGGCCATTGTTCGAAGGGAATCTTTGGTGGAAGGTGTTTTCTATTGTATAAGCCTCGATTTGGTTTCGATTCATAAGTGCGCGGCATCAAACACCTCAACCCAAATTAGAGTGAGCATAATTTTTCTAATCTCACAATAAACCGATTAATATCATGCGATGACATTTGCTTGTACATATATTGCATCTAACTAACTTGGTTAAAAACCCTACTTATGATGCGTTGAAAGCTTATTACTGTCTCCGTCCCACTTACTGAGCAAATTATTGCTCATTCCTCTATAGTTGTTTTACAAGTTCCTAGTAGATTTACAAGTACACCACCTAACATCAAAAGACTAGAAAATGAGGTTAGGAAGTAAAAATCATGAAGAATCAGCTAAACTTTATCTTGGATGTTAATTTCACTAACCTTAGGAAATTTACTAGGGTTTCTTTAAGTGGTCCTCTAGTTTTCCACTACTAACATGTATGTTGAGTTTTGTAAACCTATGGTCTTTTATAAGTCTATTCTTAGACTTATGATCTTTCCTTTGCAAATATAATTTGTAAATACTTGTCAATTTTGCACTATTTTGCCAAGTATCATTTATAAAACTCAATTATCTTAGGATGATTTATTTATAGATTCATTTTTAAAGAATTACATCACAGGTTTACAGTAAGTAGACACTGAATCGGGTGCTTCAAAGTGGTTGAGTTGGGCTTACCTTATACAAACTAACTCTACGATATCAATAATGAAATTAGCTTTTATCTTAGGATGCTTCACATAGCAGGATTATTGCAATTCTACCTACAACAGGATTGTTGCAACTTTACCTTCTTTAGACATGACACAAAGTTTGCCTTGATCTTCTTCTTTATGTCCATCATACTTAAACTACCTCTTTTCCTTGACTCTTTCACCCCACTCCAATTTATCCAATGTTGTTTTCTGCACTCCTCTATCAATCCCTAAAGGAAATCATGGTAGATCTTTTCAATCTTCCTTGCAAATACCATTAACATAGGAAAAGCTTGGGCAGAGTAATCGATGATACTTTCAAGGGCTGAGGAGATGACTAATTTTCTTCTTACCATACTTAGAAGTTTGGATTTCTAACCTATAAGTTTCCTCTTAGTTTTTTCCAGGATAAAAGAGAGGTCAAATTCCTTAAGTTTCTCGCATAGCTTTACTATAATGCTCATATATTTTCTAATGTTTGCATTTGGCCGAATTCCAAAAATTTTACACATTTCTCACTTTACTTCTAGGTCAACATTTCTTGAAAACAAGATGTACGATTTATTATAATTTACTTTCTACTTAGATTACTTATTGAATCCCTCTATTGCCTCCATCATCTGTTTTGCATTCTTAATCAAGGCTTCACCCATAACTAGTAGATCATTAGCAAAAAATAGGTCTGACAGCCATATTTTTGTTCCTCTCACCTTTATTGGTTTCCATTGGCCTTCGTGCATGCATGCATTAACATATTTACTCAAAATTTCCATGACACAAATAAAAACATATGGTGAAAGAGGGTCTCCTTATTGGAGTCCCATGCTTGGTGTAAATTATTCCAGCATCTCATCATTCAATACTATGAGACAAGTTACTAAGGCTAAGCATGAACCAACCAAATTTATCCACAAATTTGGGAAGGCTTCAAAAGGTTAAACAAACAAATCCCATTCCACTCGATTGTACACCTTCTCTAAATCCAACTTGACTATTGTCATGCCCTGAATAAGAAAAGTCATAATAATCCTATCATGTAAACTAACTTAAGATAGAAGTTGACCTAATAGCTGCTATTGTAGATACAATCTACATAAGGTATACACCACTTAATTAGCTTGAAGTATTCAGTCTGATACTTGTCAATAATTAAACTTATGGTATAGCTTTCTAAAATACATGTTCAAGATGACTTATTGTCTAATAATATAACAGTAATTATATAAGCATTTCCACACATAGGATTATAATTTACATTAAAAGTTTACAAAAGTCATAAGTCTTGAAGTCTATTTATAATAAGATAGGAAACTAGTCGGTGTCTTAAGGATTCCCAGTTAGTTTCCTCAAAACCAAAAAGAAAAGTCAAAAGCTTAGATTCAGTGGATTCTCCTTTCCTCACTTTCTTAGCCAACTACGCATTAACTTGAGGGTAGTAATATTTATACATCTTAAATTTTCACTTGTCACCTATAAAAGAGTCTACAAGGATGTAAGCATAACTAACTCAATAAGCAAGATGAAGTCAGAAGAGTACCATACAATCACAAATAAGGATATTAATTATAATGAAATGTAATGCAATCAATCACTCGAAACATTGCACAATGCTATCCAGTCTATTATAAGGTTAGAGAAATTATATCTACTCCAACTTGAATTGAAGAGTTCATTGTGACTCAAAATTAGACCAAACTTAGGCTTATGCAATAGAGAACTACCTTCAAACCACAACCCCCACTTTTGCCGTGACCTTTTCGCTTGTCATTTAGTTCCACTAAGGTGGAGTAATAACCATTTTAACTATCCTCATCAAAGGGAGTCAATATTTAGTCTAGCACTGCTAATTGTTCTCTTAACGATTACAATGCATGTTTAGTTATGTTGGTTGTTAGATCATTATTAGTTCCATTTAAGGGTAGTTAGATCCCTATTAATTCCATTTAAGGGTAGCTAGACAAGTTCACACAAAACATTACTATGAAATCATGCAAAACAGTACGCTAAGGAGTTTAACTCCTGTTAGAAACACAGTACCAATCACATACATAATATGCGCATAAACAGCTAGTTTACAACTACAATCAAAGTACTCTTAAGCCTTCAAATACTTTGATATAATATCTCAACAAGTAATAAAGTCACGATCTCAACTTACCTATGTTGATGCTCACTAGAGTATGTCTAGACTGTCAATGATCTGCACGCTAGGAAACCCTATATATATACTAAAACCTAGATTTAGTTTTCATAAAAGTTACGAAAATATTAGAGTTTTATTTATTCTTTATATCATCATGAAGTTATTTACATAAATATATATATATATATACATATTTAAAGTATATTATTATTCTTTTATGGGGGGAATAGTTTTATTTAAATATGCATTTATTATAGTTTTATTATATAAGTTATATTAAGTTAGTAAGTATAAATAATATATATAGTTATGTTATTACTTATAATATATCGTTTTGATTATATTGAAATATATTTTTAATCAATCAAGTTACGTTTCGATTATGATAGAGGTATCATAGTACATAAATTTTTATAATATTATAGAAGTATTGGTTATATTACCAAAGATAATCCAATTAAAGTAAAAGTAGAATCATCAAGTTCATATGAACTTGACAATACATACTAGTATCCTTTATATAGGTAGTGGGGTCATGTATACTCATGGGATAGGTTCTATCATGAGAAATGATTTTTAAAAGGTATTTTTAGTTTCTATTATACATATATGACCTTATAAAAATCATTATTAATGCTCGTATTATATAAATAAGTTATATTTTATATTATTTTCTAAAATAGCTTAGTAATATATATAATATCTAACCCTAACACACGTATATTGTAGCCTAGGTCAGTAATCAAAATACGATGGGGACTTATCCTAATAAGATTTGATCAGTAGGGACATATAGAGGATTTATTTAAATATTTATCATAATTTAGCCTAACATTACCTAAAACTGTATCCTAATTGGTAAATTAAACTATTTTACTATTAAAATTCGCAATAAATAGCTCAAGTCATCAAATAATTCAATGAAAATTTCTATGGATTCATAAAAATATAGGGAATTCAATCAACAAGTGGTTTTATGCTATCGGGTTTATTGCCTATATACACATGACTTGATAGAGGACAATAAGGCTTAATAGCAAAATACTAAAGGGTTGGGGAACCATGTTAAGGCAATGTGTTACTCTGTTTTTCCTATATTTTTTTTTATTCCGTATTAATTTCTTTTGAATTTTTCTTTGGATGCTCTAAGTTCTAGAGCATTTAATCTAACATCCTAAGATCTATTTATAATGTTTAGCTGCAGCTAGGATTTTTCTTTCCCTTTTTCCTCTTTGTTTTTCTTTTACTTTTCCCTAATTTCTAAGCATAAGGTAGCTAATTCTCTTTGATTTGCTTTAGATTTAGCAATTCCATGAGTTTTTGAGGTTGCTACCGTGAAATCCAATAATTTCCAATCATTTTTTGATATTTTTTATTATTTTTCAAGTTAATTATTGATATTTTATGTATATTTCATTAATATTTAGTTAGTTTACTAATATATAATAAGTAATTACATGCATATAATCATGTTTCTAGTATGAATTTTATTTTTAAGATATATTTCCTATTAAATTTTGCAAACTTACCGCTCATTACATATAATTATATAATTTTGAGTTAATTTACTAGTATATTTATTATATATACCAAGTATATCCATAAAAATATATGTATATTGATATAGTATATTATGCTATATTATTTTCTTTTATAGCTTAATTAACTATTATATGAGTTTTAAGAATTACTTCAACTAACCTTTTTAACTTAGTTATAAAGTTTGGGCTCAATAGAGTAAGTTTTTCCTGGAGGCCCTAAATCTAAGTACAATTGTCCTAAATACGATCTTAGGGGCTCACAACTATCATCCATTGTTTTTTCCCTTTGTACTTTTCAAGCTTATAAAGAATTTCCTAAAAATCAATAATATTATCCTTTGAGAATCTTCCTAAGATGAAACTTGATTGCTCCAAACTTATGAGCTCATCTAATAAAGGTTAGATTCAATTAACCGGAAGCTTACTCACTATTTTATAAATTATAATGCATAAGCTTATAGGCTTGAATTCTTTTACCTTATTCACGCTCACTACCTTTGGTATTAGAATAAGAGTTTTGTTAAGTTCTTCAAGCATAATACTAGTAGTTAATATTTGTTTCACTGTTTGACAAATGGTTTTACCCATGTCCCAGTAGTATTTTAAGAAAATGACATGAAGTTCATCAATGCTTAGTGGTTTGTGATTTGTTATACTCTAAAGTGCTTTCTTGATCTTGTCATCTTGCGAGGGCCTATTCAAGATATCGAGCTCTTCTTTAGCAGGGATTTTCTGTTCTTCGAACCAAAGAGGCATAGAAATATTCACACAGGATTTATCAATGGAGAACAGGTCTTGGAAGGAGTTAGTGAACAATTCTTTAATCTTATCTGGATTAGTAATCTAGTTTCAACCGTATTGAGAAGACCAAATACATTAGATTTTGATCTTCACGATAAGATACTCGCATGACAAAAAAGCAAGTATTACGCTTCTCCCTCCACAATCCAAGATGATCTTGCTTTGGTGGAAGTCTATAATTTTTCTTCATAGTTCAAAACTAGCGAGAGTTCATTTTGTAGAAACTATTCCCTATCAATCTATTCTTGGGATGGATTTGACAAAAGCTTTTTCTTGACATAAATAATATTTTCCTGAATGTTCTTCTTTTTGCCATTCAATAATTCAAACAAATTCCTATTCCATGTCCTCATAGATTTAGTAAATGACTCTAAGTCTTGAGGATATCTAAAGGATGGTCATGTCTAATTCCTTTAAACAAACCTTTTGAAATCCAAGTGATCTAGCTACATGGGCTGGAACCGAAACGGGAAACAATTTTTGTGATTTCTTTACGAAGAACATGTATTCAATAGAATCGGCAAATGGTCAGATTGATAAGAAGACACGTAAAATAATTTGGCCTCAGGGAAGGACCTTCTCCAAGCATGGTTTACCTAAACTCTATCAATACAGGTTTGGATTAGCTTAGACAAGTTTTTTTATCTTTTCTCACGTGAATTTCAACCCAACAAAGCCAATGTTTAACATGTGGAGGTTGTTCATGCAAGCTTGGTAATTTTCTACCCATGTTTAATAGAAATCATCTCCACCTACTATTCCTCTTTTGTCAGAATCTCATTAAAATCATCCATCAACATCCATGCTCCACTTATATGATTAGCCTAGTTTCTTAAATCCTCCCATAGGGTCAATCTTTCATGATAACAAGGACTTGCATAAACTGTAGATAGATGCCATAAAAAAAAGAAGAATTACATACCTAAATACTCATTAGGATTTGTTATCTTGTGATAGCACATTCATGAATAATTTTTTCTTCATTATTCCAGAGTATAATAATCCTACCATTAGCACCATTTGCTTCAGCACAAAGCATGTTATTAAATTGCAAAAAGTCTCTCGATTCACTAGGTGCCACTCAGCCCATCTTTGTCTCAATGAGAATTAAGATTTGTGGTTCATATTGTCAAATCAGATTCTGAATAGCAGTCTTTCAACCATTTGAATTTTCTTTCCTTGCATGGAGATTTTGAAAGGCTTTAGCCTCATCCTTGGGGAGAGGGTATCCACCATGTTCGAAATTATCATGATAAAAGTAACTCTATACCATTTCTCTTCAAGGAAGTCTTGCTAGAAGAGCTGAACCTCAATTCTCCATTAGTACGACTTGAATGTTGTTCGTGCCATAACCATATGTAACTCTATTGATAGGAATAAAACCATTTTTTCCTAATCCTCCATCAAAGCTAGCATGAAAGGCACCCACTGGATCTCTGGTAGGAAGTCCAAGTTTATCATCACACTCTCCACCACTTGTTTACATGTCTACTCTAAGATGTCTAATATCTTCCCTCCTGTTAGATTGGGTCGGATCATTGGCATCTTAACTGCTGGCCATCCTTCTTTCAAGATTTTGACTACATAGCCTTCTTGCTACATCATCCTCTCTCTTTGAACCCTTAGTCGAAATATAATCTATGGGACACTTGGCTTCTTCTATTGTCCTGTAGGCATTATGATTCCTATAGCTTCTACTGCCATTTGCTCGAAAAACGATTCCATGGTCATCTACCGTATTCTCAAGTCCAGATGTAGTACGGGATCTTGAGAATCCAGGTGAAGTAACTAAATGTACAGATTGACCTCCAACATTACTACCATATTTCTTACAATCCTTTTCAAAGAATTTAAACTCTTACTTTGTTTAGAGTTTATCACCTTCTCCTTTGTCCCTCTTAGGAAACCGTTTCTTTCCCTTTTGCACTTGTTTTAAAGTTATAAGGGCTATTGGTTCGAATCTCAAAGGTCGCGCCTTTCCCCTTCCTCTTCAATTGTATTAGTTCAACTACCCCCTTTCAATTCTTTCTAAGTCATTAACCATCACGTCTTTTCTTTCCATTAAGGGAACTCTCGGCTCCCTATAAGAGCCCTCTTTTGTTTTTAATATGTTACTTTGTGCAGTATTTAATTAGGCTTTACCCTTTCTTTTCTGTACATTTCTCCTATTTCGGATCTTAATCCATTTCCCATATTATGATTTTGATTAATTCATTGTCTCCTAATTGAACAACTGGTAGCAATTTACTTACAATACTTAGTTGATAGCCCATCTTTGTGTTTAGTTCCTCATCAGTTCCTTTTGGATATTTTCTACTCAATTCATTATTAAGATTTGAATTAATTCCAACATTTGTTTGCTCTTTGTCTTTTCCACTTTCATCCACTACTCCTTCATTATGATGGTTTGATAGGCTTCTTTACTGCTTTGCTTCTTATCATCATTAATGTTCACATTTCTCGCACTACTCTTGTTTAGACAATTCAATTTATTATGGTTAATTCAACCACAAATGTCAAACTAATTGGGCAAACCTTCAAGCCAAATCCTATATGGGATTTTATTCTGTATCATGATGTTCTTCAATGGTGTCTTTATGTTAACTTGAATACATATTCTAGAAAAATGCCCTCTCTCAAGACCCATAGAATAAGTCATATCTCAAGACTAGACACAATTTTTTCCTCTATACGACATATTGCTAATGGGGAAAAATACTCTACTGATAAACTAGTGGTACAAGCCCAAACTACGATTAAGGCAAATCTTGCTACATTAGGACGAAAGTTTGGCTCCTACCTCTTTAATGGCAAATAGAATCTGTTTTTAAACCACAACTTGTTTTTTATAATCCATTGAAAGTTTGTAGCATTTTCAAGGGAGATGAGATAAATTCTTGATCTAGCATAAACTAGTTTAATATTTGTAATCATTTTTCAAATCCTTTTCAATCTGTCAAGTAAAAATTTATACCATGGATTGGATCCCATAATTTTTGCAATGAATGTATTTCTCCAAGGAGCACTTAGAGTATCTTGCTCCGTCTCGGAAAAATTTACATAGCACACCCCATGCTCAACCACTTTATTCAATCACTCTTCTTCATCTTTTGATAATTTATCATCATGCTCCATGTCCACACGATCTACACTCTCTCTGAAGCGGAACCTTTCGTAGGCACTAGGGATATTAGATAAGACTATGTCTTTGAATAAGACTTTATTCCAATTGTTTCCAAGTGAAGGTGCCCTCTCATTTATTCCTACAAATGTAGGTCGATCTTCCTCATCCCCTATAATACGTTTCCTATTTCGGTGAAATAGATCACCTTAATCATCATTGGTCAATGAGTCACCAATCTCTTTAGCGTTTCTCATTCTCTATTCTCATGAAAGATACTTTTTACTATATCCATTCACAGTTTGTTACGACTTTACTTTATTCCTTTATAATATTTATAACATTACAATCTTATTTCTATCAACAAAGTGGGTGGGTCTTTAAACATTTTAGACTAATGCCTCGGTTACTAAGCAAACCTCACAAGCTATCTTAGATTCAATTGAAGAATCGTAATTTTTTTTTTTTAACACTCTTAACTCTTTTTTTCTATTTTTCGTTCTTTTAGCAAGTCATAGCTCTATTGGCTTATAAAGTTTGGATAAACTACAAATTCACCTCTTTATTTTAGTTTTATGTGCATTTATCTCATCACTTTTGAAATTCAGTTTTTACATCCTTAAATCTCTAAAAAAACAAAAAATGATTCGTAATCCCACTTTACCATTTAACCTTAGGAAAATAATTAAAAAACATTTTTTCCCAAATATTTACTGGTTTAAATATTCAAATATTAAAACAAACAAATTAAATCCATATAAAGCAAACACGTAGTATTGAATTTGCAAATTTTGATAGAAGTCAACCCCGTTGATGCATACTTCGATACCACAATTTCACATCAGAAGTGTTTATATTTAATTGCGGGTGGATGAAAACAAGTACCACCAACACAATTATGGATAGATAAGTCCAAGATCTTGCTGGAATAAACTATGTTGCTTATTGTGTCATGGTGATGTTTATTAGGGATGTAATTGAGCGGGTTGTAATAGAGTTTCTGACCTAATCGGCCCGATAAAAACCTTATAAAGTATATCTTATTTGAGTTTTAGAAAATATTTAAAACTCTATAGAGTTTTGAGATGGGTTTTGGGTTTTTTAAAAAATCCATTGGAAAACCCACAAATCAATAAATAATAACTCAAGTATTATATATTATAAAAGATAAAAATTATTGGTCAAAAAACTAGTAAATTCATGAATTTCATACTTTTAATTAAGTATGGACATAATGTTATTAGGTTTGATTACAATAAATTTAATATAATAAAGTAAAAAAGTTAATCATTTTAAGTTCATACTATTATGGAGATATTACTATATTTTGATATGCAAACGTCAAATTTGCTTTATTTGTAAAACTGATTATTTTATTTATGGCTTATTTATTTATTTATTATTATTTTCCTACCAGAAAAGTATTTTCCCCCCTTATTATAGGGTGAAACTATGTGGATAATAATTATAAAGACATTCATATTATAATGTATGTCATTCTTTTGTTTACATGGTATAAACATATTTTTTTTTCTTAGTAGAAAAGTAATGGGATTTGACTAATCAACAATTTTAGAGGTTTTCTTTATTTATAACAAAAATGAGAAACTCACTATTTGTTGAAATAAGTTGTGGACAATTTATAATTTAATATTGCACTTATTCTTAGTACTATTTTGCATCTATAGATTTTTAATGCTTTGATTTTCCTTATCTTTACATTCTATACTTATTTAATTTGCACAATTAAATTTACATAACTTACCATTATGGAAAAATAAAAAAAGAGGAAAACAAGTTTCAAGTTTAGAAACTAGGTTTTCCAATGAGTTTGTTGAGTGGGTTTTTGGTAACACAGTTAGAACCCTATAGGGTTTTAGAATACCATACAAGTAATAAAATGGATATTGGAATTATCATATCATTTCTAAACTCACTCCAATTGCATCTCTAATCTTTATCAGCACTATAATCTTTATTATTAAAGGATCTACGTTTTTCTAATAAATGTATATATATACTTATATATAAATTATATATAATAGTGTATATAAATATATAGTTTGAAGACAGTTATATTACGATTTTCTCGCCATCCAGATTCACTTCATAGAAGGGTGGTTATTTATATATCATATTAAAGGAAATAGGACCATTTTAATATCACACTTGAAAAAAAAATAATAATGCCGAAAATATAAAAGGTACGGTGTTGGTTTTTGTCTTATTTACAATTTGACTTATAAGTTTTTGTAACTTTCACTCTAAATTGCAAATACATAATGGATAAATTTGTATCCCTACTTAATAGTTAATGCTGCAATTAATTAAGTGAAATAAACATTAAAATAAGTAATTTTTATAATAAAAGTTTAAATAAAGTAAATGCTGAAATAAAAATTTCTACAAATTTTCTATTCCTTATTTATTCCATTTTAAAAAATAACTGAATAAATTTATATATTCATATCTATTCAAAATTAAATTGTATAGAAAACTAATTTCTTATCTTTATGACACCATGTTAAAGATGCCTTGCGTGGTCAACTAGAATTTCATAAAATCATACTCTTCCAATTTCAAAATCCGAGTAAAAGAATACAGTCGTGAAACATGTGCATTTTAATTAAAGCCCCCACAAATATCCACCCTAGTCTTACTCTTAATATAACTCTTCTCCAACTTCTCTTCTTCGTAACTGAAGACCATTGGCACATCCAGTTCATTCACTTGCCACTCCATCTACATATCTCCACACGTGCGCATCTCTCTTTCTCTCACTTGCTATCTACTTCAACATGAGCTGGTGGTGGGCAGGTGCTATCGGAGCCGCCAAGGTACACAAATTCATACCGTTTTCCTCTTGCGTTCTCTTCTTTGTGATATCCGAACGTATGTCTGTAATTTGACCGGCTATCTAATTTTTAAATTTTTATTTCTTTTTAATTAATTATAGAAAAAGCTCGAAGTGGACGATGCGGCAAAGAGCTACGAGAGCGTTGGGCTAATTCTCGGGGTGACAGGTATAGTAGGAAACAGCCTCGCCGCAATCCTCCCAGTTTCGGACACCCCGGGTGGTCCATGGAAGGTCTACGGGGTGGCTCGCCGTCCCCGCCCCGCCTGGAACGCCGACCATCCCATCGAGTACATCCAGTGCGACCTCACCGACTCAGAAGACACCCTTAAGAAACTCTCTCCTCTCACCGATGTCACCCACGTGTTCTACGTCACCTGGACCAACCGGGTATCCGAGGAAGAGAACTGCATCGTCAATGGTTCCATGCTACGCAACGTTCTACGCGCCATCATCCCCCACGCGCCTAACCTCCGCCACATCTGTCTCCAGACCGGCACAAAACACTACTTGGGTCCCTTTGAAGCTTACGGAAAGGGGAATTTCCAGCCACACGATCCACCTTTCACGGAGGACATGCCGAGATTGGACTATCCCAATTTTTACCACACCTTAGAGGACGTTTTATTGTTGGAAGTCCAGAAAAAGGAGGGCTTGTCTTGGTCCGTCCATAGACCGACTCTTATTTTCGGGTTCTCGCCATACAGTATGATGAATTTGGTGGGCACTTTGTGTGTTTATGCTGCGGTTTGTAAGCATCTAGGGTTGCCCTTAAAGTTCCCAGGAACAAAAGTTGCTTGGGATTGTTATTCAAACGCTGGCGACGCCGACCTCATTGCTGAGCAGCAGATATGGGCATCGGTGGATCCTTATGCTAGGAATGAGGTTTTTAATTGTAGCAACGGGGATGTGTATAAATGGAAGCATTTTTGGAAGGTTTTGGCAGAGCAATTCGGGATCGAAGAGTATGGTTTCGATGAGAATGCGAGTGAAAGATTGAGTCTCGTGGAGTATATGAAAGATAAAGGGAGTGTTTGGGAAGAGATAGTGAAGGAAAACCAATTGCAAGAGACTAAATTGGATGAGGTTGGTAACTGGTGGTTTTCTGATTTGGTGTTAAGTCGTCAGGCTGCATTGGATAGCATGAATAAAAGCAAAGAACATGGATTCGTAGGGTTCAGGAACTCGAAGAATTCATTCGTTTATTGGATTGATAAGATGAAAGGTTACAAAATCGTGCCTTGAAATCTGGTGGAATTCTTCCGTGCAGGGTAATAAATTCAGTTCATAATGATAGTATGCTTAAGCTTAATGCTCGTATTGTTGTAAAAGGTTATTTTTCTTTCCTTCAAGGCGTGAATTTGTGCAAAAATGGGTTTCCACGGTCCATTGTCTGGCTGTGGCAGCATGATTCTAAAAAGCTATGTGTGATTATTATTATATTCACATCATGCGGATTCGCATACTATGTTGGTGTGTTGTATTTGTAGTGTGACTTGTGAGGTTGAGGTTTTATGTAAGTAGAAAGAGCACCCTATTAAAAAATTGAATCACCAAAAGAAGAAAAAGAAAAAGGAAAAAATCTCTTGTAATTACTGGTTTTCTTTTCTTTTTTTTTTTTTTATAGAAAATAGAGTTATTGTAACTAAAGCTACAAATGCATCAAGCTTGAACTCTATCTTAAGCTCATAGGCCTACTCACTTAAGTTCATAAGTTGGTTTATTTAAGCTCGTAAACAAATTTGTAAGCTAGTTCATTTAGGTTTATAAACAAACTCACCGATTTTGTGATCTCAATTTACCATTTACCCTTATGGCCCGTTCACCTTAGTGTATAGAATAAGGAGGTAATTCAATTAAACTTGAATAGGAATGTAATAGCCTATTACATTATTTAGTTGACATATACTTACATAGTGAATAAGGCTGGAATAAGAACAAATTGTCCGTTGTACCCTTACAAATACTACTGTCATTTTCTTCTTCATCTTTCTACACCAAATCCATTATCTAATAACCTTCATAGACCTATATAGATTTTCAAATATGAACACAATCTTCATAAAGTTTTCAATTGAATTTTTTTTATCAAAACTTCAACTAAAAGAAACATTTCAAAAACAATGAACAAGGATAAACGAAAATCCATTGAAAAATCCTCAATAAATGCAATTCCAAAACACCCAAGTAAGATCAATATTAGCCCAACCATATCATCTTCTAAAATCAATTAAAAGGGTTCTTATTATGATATGTATGTGGTAATGGTTGTCCTTGACATCAAGTAAGTCAATTTCAAGAAGTGCCATTTCATCTTCCTTAATAATACTAGTTTTAATGTCCATGGAACAATAGAGGCATATGAAGAGAAGTATGAAACAAAATTAATAAAACCAGATGCAAATAAAGGAGATAGCATTAAAGTCTCATAAATCACTGCTTATCGTCTATCGCAGGTATAGTTTGGTGAGTTTAGTTCGTGGGTGCATCAATGCATAGGTGTTTTCCATGGTTAAGGTTTATGGGTATGGTTTATGGGTACTTAGGTGTCTACAGTAGGTGTGGTTAATCTATTGTCTGCCATGTGTATGGTTTGTATTAAGGGTAAGCATAGCTTGATTTGATTTGATTTTCTCTCCTAAACAAACCATAAAAATGTGGTTTTGGTTTTTATAACTTTAAACCAAATTGTATGGTTTAGGTTAAGAATTTTTTCAAATCATAAAAGTTTAGTTTAGATTACGAATTGAACCATATCTTTTATTTTTAGGAAAGTATATATGCATAACATGTAATCTCATATGAAAAATATTAAACTTGTTAATGGTTGATCTTCACTCCATAGATTTGTCAATCACTTATAAGACAAAACATGGTTAGTGAGGTGCCAAAGTTTGCTCCGATGTATCCACTCTAATAGTTAAGTAAAGGCAGTGTTTAAGGGAGTAAAAACCCTAGGTAAGAAAGAGAGAGAAGGAGGGAAAAAAAAGTCATTTACCTAGGGGCTTCATCTCCTATTTATCAAAGATGAAGCTAGGGTTTATCTAGAGTAAGCTTATTAATAACCTTCGGTCAATTGGTTTGGGCCTGAAGGACTACAACATAAAATACCCATCAACACTTATCCCCTAATTTCTTTGTTGATGTGTTCAACAAGGAGACTAAGTGATTCTATAGGCTCTCAAGGTCCAAAGCCGAGCGATTGAACTGTAAGAGCTTCTCATAGATGTTTCCAGCTTTACTTATGTTTTGGTGAGTTGAAGTCTTGACTTAATCAATGTGATGTGGCATGTAGGGTATCGGATTTTCTTTAAGTTTTCATGCCAATGAAGATAACCAAACAGTTTTAAGAGGAGAGCCGAATCTTCCTTAAGCTTATATGTGAGTAAGAATGATCCAAGTAAGATCAGTAGATTTTCTTAAGTATGAATGCTACGGGATTATTTATGAGAATCGAATTTTTCCTAACATAAGTACCATGGGATTATCTAAGGAAGTAGGTTTGCTAGTGTAGGCTTTCGATGCCTTTACTAGGGTTTTTCTAAGCTTTTGACACGTTAGAATCGTCCTTGCTTAGGATAATTTGACGATCCAAGCATATGTTGCCTTGAGTCCCTTTTAAACTATCTGAGCTTTATAACTGTACGTTTTCAATCACCTGAGCTTTATAGCTTTGAATTTTTTATTTAGGCATAAACTTATAGATTGTCGAGCTATACCTTAACATTCAGTAACCAGGCTTAAAGCCATGAGCTCGTAATTTACATTGGGCTTCTTTACCCGTGAAGTTTTCACAATGCTTAAATGTTTTAGCTTCATGTATAGGCATTCTTAAGCCTGGCTTAGGGACCTAACTCCCAAGGATCATCAAGGGCTTTAGTACCTTAGAATTTCCTCAACACTTAAGTACTTTAAAATTATTTAAGCAATTTAGATTTATCCTATAGGATTATTCAAGCAATTTGGATTTTTATTCGCCCAAATTAAATTTTTATCCATGCTAGCAATGCTTGATTACAATGAGAATGAAAAAAAAAAAAAAGAGAGAGGGAGAGAGAGAAAATAAAAGTGGTAGAATTAAATATAAGAAGAACTAGGCTCACACAAGGGAGAAATTAGATCTTGAGAACCTGCTCATGAGTAAAAGCACTGATAAGAGAAATCTAAAAATAATAAGTAGCTAAACTTATGTCTATGTAGTTGAATATATACATATCTTTGCAATAGAATTGACACTACTCAATCAAAGAATATGGCACTACTCATACTTTACAAGTTGAAAGCACAAATCAAGCTCTCGATCCCTTTGCTTTGAACATCTGGTTATCTATCTAAAAGGCTAAAGAACATTTAATTCATAAAGAAATGATCAGACGAGATCAAAATAAAAATTTGATGCTCTTCATATTTTGATCATGGGAAGCGGAGTTGAAGAAGGACATGAAGACTATACTATTTAATGCGAAGTTTATTATTGTTTGGTAATGACTCATGGTCAATGAAGTGTTGCTTGAGTCAGCTGTCATAATGTATTTAGAATAAAAATTGAGAACTTATAGGTCATATGCCAAAATCTATTTAGGAGAGAAACGGAAGGAGAAACTCGATTCGAAACACAAAGAAAATGTTAGTTTTGAATAGTCTCGTTCCTATAGATGGCCTAGTTGATAGTCAATCTTTGCTCCATAGATTTGTCAATTACTTGCAAGACAAAACACTATTAGTAAGGTACTAAAGTTTGCTCCGACACAGTCACTTCAATACTTAAGTCAACATAGTATTCAAAGGACTAAGAACCTTAGGGGAGAAAGAAAGAGAAGGAGTAAAAAAGAGTCCTTTACTTAAGGGCTTTATCCCCTATTTATGGGAGACGAAGTTAGGGTTTACTTAGAGTGGGCTTATTAATAGCCTTAGGTTTAAGGGCCCACAGCCTAAAATACCTATCAACAAAATTTATTTCATGATAATAAGTATTAATATATAATAAAGGTTGAAAAAGTTAATATTCATGTGACTAAAAATTTTCAAATATTTATAATAGATAATTTTATTTATACAAATAGTAGATAGTATAAATCTAAGTCAAACTATGTATATAATTTATACATCATGATAATTAAAATTCAATATATATACCTTTCTATAAATATAAATTAAAAAAAAAATTTAAGTGCTATATTATAACAAAAGAAATTATTTAGTTGCAAATAAAATATTATTATATTTTTATAAAACAGTTTGGTTTAGTTTTACACATTAATGCAATTTATTCTTCTAAACCAACTATAAATTTTCAGTTTGATTTGAATTGAGAATTTTCTTAAGTAAATTGTAAAAAGAACCATATTTTTTATTTGATTCAATTTGATTTACATATTAATTCAATTTGGATAGTTTGTTTTCCACCCTATTCATATGGGTAGAAGAAATAGAAGAAGATGAAGAAAAGGAAAGGTAGTTAGGTAATAGCTCTAGCAAATAGCAATTCACAAGGTCTCTATAATAACTATTCAATATTTATAAGGATTTTTCATCCTACAAAATAGCTATTACAACAAAGTAGACTAAAGGTAAACAAATGGATTTTGGTCTACAAGTTTACCCATTTAATCTGCTTTTTTAAACGAGTTTGGGCTTAGGGTTTTTAGCCCATTTAAAAAGCGACCAAATAAACTTAGCCCATTTAACCTGTAGGCCAAAGTAGGTCGGTTTAAGTTAGTCTGTTTAACATATTTATACCTTTCACCCGTAGATCTACCCCTTTAACCTAAATTTTGAATGGGTTAGAACTGAAGTTTTTTTGCCCATTTAAAAAGCAAATCAAATGAACCTAACTCGTTTAACCCATAGCCCAAAGTGGGTTGGAGCAAGTTGGTTAACTCGTTTAACCTACTTATATACCTCTAAAGTGGACACTATAATAAGCCTATTTTGAAGAATAAAGGGGGAATAACAATTCCATTCCCCCCTAATTCAGTGAAGTGAATAGGCTATTAAAGGTTTGGAACATATCTTAGAAAAGTGCTACTTTTTATTACTATCATACTTTGAGAACAAGAAAAGAATATCATGTAAGAAAACCACTAAAGAATATAGTTATGCAAGATAATATTTATTGTTTTACTATATAGGATGATATGTTTTAATGGTTTTTTCATTTTGATTTTGTGCCTTTGGTTAACTTTTGTTATAAGATTTGGTTGAAATTATGAGAAACAAAGAAATAAAATTATTGAACGTTCACATTCGATAATATAGAAAATGAGCCAAGTTTAATAGTAGTTAAGGCTAATCATGTAGATGTGTAAAAAATCCTACAAGATTACATTATATAGTAAGACATCAATTCTTTTGAAGTACAAATTTTAAGAGCTTAAGTCAAATCCCACAATTGCTCATTCCTTTTCAAGAGAAACCAACTCTACTTAGTGCTCTAATGTCTTTTTACCTTTGTGGTGTGATGTTCTACCTAAGCTCCTTTCTTAACTAGGGACAACTTATCCCCTCAACTTACTGTAAGTTAACTAAGAGTGGATAAACAAGCAGTAAACACAAGCACAATCCAACTTATCCCAACAAGTTGTTAGTCAAAACATATTATCTTACATCCTAGCAAAGAAGTCAATGTAGATAATGTATGTTATACTCATGCATGTGATATATATCGGTACCAATATCCTAACCCAGCTTAACCATCCGATTGGTTGACTTCAATTCAAGCATTTGAAAACAAAGTCTATGAACCTAATAGTGTAACAAGAAGTTGCTAAAACCTAACCTAGTGGAAACCACATTAAATAGTTTGAAAACACAACATATAACTAGTCTAGTAGATATAATGCAATTTCTATATGCTCAAAAACCCAGTTATTATAAATCAAGTTATTTACTTTATGAACCCAACTTTCAAAAATCAATCGATTCAATTCTTAAAACCTAACCTTTCATTTATGAAATCCAACCTAACAAATCTTAGTTTTAGAAAAGTTAACCCATAGGTCTTTTTTTGTGTCATGCCATTCTTTGAATAAATCAAATCATATACTAAGCAACACGTAGCAAATTACTAAACAAGCTTACTCTTTTACTTATTAGCCCTACCTTTACCTCATTTAACTTACACTGTCATCTTTAAAACCTCATTGTCGAGTTCACTTAGGTAAATACTTTAAGAGGAAGAGTTAGTCCCTAGCTTCTTATCTAAGTTAATGCAAATCCTAACAATGGCACATAATCGATAAGTAGTATAGCCACATTAACAAGATACAATATCATATCATGCTTCAACCAGCATCATATTTATAGAAGGAATCATCACATAACTCATCAAGTAGCATATCAAGATAAGTTAGTAAGCTCGCATCTAGATGAGTAGATAAAAATTTGCTCTAAACACATAAACATCTACTTACCTAGACTTCTATGTGGCTCTAACCTATGCTTCAAGACAGTGTTTTTATTCACCTATGTTACCTAAGAAAGATGCACACAGCATCAAAGTTATCTACATGTCAAATACATAATCATTTAATAACTTACTTATATTTAAGGTTTAAGATTGAAGGTCTTCCCCAAAGGATTATTCATTCTAAATATCCTCTAACTTAGTTTAGGGCTATAATCGAGTCAATACAGTGCTAAGCTTGAACTCAACTTGAACAGAAAAACTCAAGGCTTAAACTTAACTTGAACTTAATCAAGTTTTAATTTATAAAACTCAAGCTCAGCTTAAAATGAAACTTGATAAACTCAAGTTTAACTCGATTAAACTTGTTTAAACTCAATAATCTTAATACATATCATAAATTTGATTAAAATAATAATAATATTGAAACTTGGCTCAAACTCAACTAATATTCGAACTCGACTTGAGTTCAATTAGGGTTATGAGCTTATCAAGCCAAATATCACAAAGCTTAAGCTCAACTCAATAAGCTACTTGAATAGCTCAAGCTCAAACTTGACTCGTTTTGACTCAATTGTGAATGAGTCGAATTTGAGTAAATGCCAAGCCGAACTTGAGTAGCTCGTGAGTAGGATCATCTCATTTATACTCCTAATGTAGTCTTTGATTTATCTTTTGATTGATCATTTGAGTTAAGTTGACTTTAGAATCCTTAGTAGAATATCCTTTGACATATTCTTTGAAACTCAAGTTTACATTTTCATCCTATGAATCCTATGATTTAGCCTTAGAGCAATTCCTTATATAAAACTTACCTAATAAAGCCTCTAACTTATCTTCAAACTCTAATATGTACATTATTTCCACAATACTTATTCATAAGAGGTTACATTTATTAATATAACATACTAGATATTTATACATATTTTATCTGTAGCTTGCATAACTTAAAATGTGACAAAAGATTACCAAGTGCTTATGAAATCTAATTAGCAATATAACATATCAATAATTATGTCAAAACAAAAACGATATCAATACTATGAATAGATTTCTAATCACATATTAAACTATCTTATATTTTGTTTGCATAATGATCATATCCTTCAATAACAAAGAATATGTATATCACATGTAAAATATTCTCATATTATAAATTTAAATCCTTAGCTAATATATATATGTATATATATCCATATTTTTCTAAATTATTATCCATTATCTTTAAGGAGGAAGATAATTTTTTGGCATCTTAAATGCTGAACTTTTTTACTTTTGAATTTACCAATTCACTTTTTTTTTTTTTCCTTCCTCCAACTTACTAAAAGAAATTAAGAAAACTGTCGTAACCACTCAATCCTACTGTTCTCATTTTTTAGTAAGTGTTAAAAGGTAATGTGAGCTTGAGCCTTTTTTACTTCTTATTTTATTCAGTTACCTGAAATGTTCAAAATTCTATTTTTATGTAAAGCATGTGAGAAGATGAGCCTGATCACATTCGCCATTGATGAGAAAGAAGCTTCGACAGAGAAGACGAATAAAATGTAAAGTAGATCTTTATTCAATGTAACAGTCGTCCTAGGAACCGAAAACAGAACTCATGTCCGCAGCAGTTATAGCTATAACAGAAACTAACCAAAAAACTAATGAGAAACTAACACTTGTCAACACTATATTCATATAAGTGTATTAATTAAATTATAATATATAAAATACTCCCAGAATGCAGGACTTATATGCATCGATTTTTCGTGAGGTGTAAGAGAACCACAAAACGGTACAGAAGAGACTTCAATTGACAAATATATAAGGTACATGAAATGTTTATTTTGAGAGATAAGAGGAAGATTAATCGTTAATTGTACTTTCTTTTCCTTCTTTTCTATGGCCAAGAAGTGTGTTTTATTTTTTGTCATATTCATAAGTTTGTCGACAAAAATGCATTATTATTGTATTAATAAGGCTTAATGTTTTAATTTTATAACGTGGAAACCTGAAGCAATGGTGGGTAAAGGTACCAAAATTCGACCAACTAATGTTCTTCAGCCTTGTGATGTTGAATCTAGGCATGTGGGTCAATAGCTGTATAAGTAACTGCTTTCCTCAAACATGGCTTACTACATTTACGTAGTCGTAGTCGTAGTAGTAGTAGCCGTCGCCATCGTATTTTACTAATTCAACTAAATATAGGTTGCCGATATGGTTGTCTTCGTGTATCAAAGAAGTTGCGAGGAAAAAGTATTAAAGGCTAAATGGAGGAGGTGGTTGTTATCCTATCTCAACTCATATCATTTAAAATGTAAAATAAAATGTCTTAAAGAGAACGAGGAAGGAAAAAAAAAACAGAGAGAGAGAGAGAGAGTGTGTGTGCAAGCAAATTGGAGGGCTCGATCCCACGGCCTTTCTTTTATACCCTTTTTACCACACAGCTTGCTTGATAGCTTGTCTTATGCAGCAACATAGTTATCTCTGCAGTGAACTGTTCTGAGTGGATTTCGGCTCCAAAATACGGCCGAGGGATTTTGTGTCGGAATTTTCTCCATGAGAGGTTCCTTTGGAGCTTCTAATAGATGTATTACAGGTCGACCCAGCATGATGAACGATACATATTATATATGGAAAAATCAATCCAAACCATTGAAGCATATTTTAAGAGAGAACAAATTTTCTTTGAGGTATAAACACCAACTTTTGTACAAAAATAAGCTTGCTAAGCCATAGTGCACATAATGGATTTTGATTGTTACTGAAAAATTGCAAGTCCTTAGCTCGATAGAGATTCGATTTCTCCACTCATAGGAGTAAAAGATAATTAAATTTAGGCCTAGTAGTTAGTAGTATATTAATACAATCCTGACAAATTGTTTTGCAAAAGAAACATTTCAATAAAAATTGTTTATGACTCAAAATCTATTAAAATGATTTTTTCTTTTTTTTACGCAAAAAAAAAGACTATTATTTGCGTGATCAATTGCCTAATTTGCCAAAAATAAGTATATTTGGACTTTTTTTTTCCTTGTTTGGGCTTTAATGAGTTTCATTATTTAAATAAACAAGAAATCCAATGTACGAAAATGGTCTTGGCATGGTGGAAAGGCAAGCTTTTTGTAACTTAAAGACCCTAGTTCTAGTCATACCCAATGTGATCTCATTTAATTTTTATCTAAGATATCGTTTAATCAAATTTTTAATTGATTTAAAGTCAATTCAAGTTCTATTTTCATCAAATTACATGCCATTGTTAAAAAATCAAATAAATTAATAGTTGAATCAATTAAAAATTTGCACTAAAAGTAGTCAATTAAAGCATAAACACGGATTGAAATAAGGGGAAATTTTCAAAATTAGATTTAAGCTCATACATGGCAATGTGGAACTCTTACCGAGAATCAAACATCATAACTATAAATAAGAGTGTCCTTAGAGCTCAAAAAAACATAAGGAGGCATAACAAGAAACATCCAAAATTATGTGAATCAAAACTCTTTCTCGAATAACTGACAAATTTTTATTTAATTTCTCTTTAGTTATTCTCCTCTAGACAAAACCAAAGCATAATCATAGTCTTAATAGATTGTAGATCACTTCTAGATTAAAAACAAACAAACAAACTTGCATCAAAATTGATCGTGAACACACTAGGTCAAAAAATCAAAAGTAGTTGAACTTAGGGTTTTCAAATCACCACCACAGTTGAAATGAACCACCATGACCAACACCTTCCTCCAATAAGGATAGCACCATCTACCATTTAGGTGAGTTAAGTAAGTCAAAACATAGTTATAAGCTGTTGTTGTCTCAATTTCGCCAATAAAGATTCTGCTTTAGGCTTGTGGAATGAGCTTGATCCTATAAAAGAAAATACAAATCAATAGGTGTCGACGAGTTATCTAGTGCAATTAATTCGATTCTTAAGCCAACATGGTTTGTGAAATCTATAGTAGAACAGGAGTAAGATGGTGCATGTAAAGTGTCTACCTAATTATTTGAACCCTATTTATAAGATTCATGAGAAGTACCTTCTTTAGATACAAACTTCTCCCAAATAGGTAAGTATATCTTTTAAAAAATTACGCTCCTAAATAGGAAATTGACAAGACATTATGTCTTTCCTTGCTCATGGCTCAGGCAACTCTACAGGCTATTAAGGTTTAAGGGCACCCTGGCGTAGGATCTTCATGTTCATCTATGGTGCTAGAGCTGAGGTCTCATCCAGCCCAAAACTACAATCTTCTTTTGGCCTTAGCTAATTTACCCATAACTAGTTTGCTTTATTCAAGGCTTAGGCCTTTCCCAAGGTATCCTTAGGCGAAGGTGGCTCAATCTACAATCCTTAGGGGTCAGAATGGGCCTTAAGGTCCTCAGTAGACAATTACCCATCAATATGAGTTGCCATAAGAACACAACTTAACGTAAACAAGAGTTGAAGATCTAATCTACAACCAATTTGGTTTTTATATTATATATATATATATATATATATATATAATTATGAGAAAGCAAAAGAAGGAATATAGTGAGAAGAATATAAAAAAAAATTAAGATGGTGATAACACAAAAAAACATTGAATGTGAATATAATAAAAGATAGAAAATTAAAAAATAAAAGCTAAAATAACTACTTGATAGAAAATACAAATTTTTCCTCCTTTTCTTCTTTATACTTTTCGTTAATAAAAAATAAAATCATGTATATTGTGTAAACAATTAATTTTTGTTTAGGTTAGTTAATCTCTTAAAAGAAAATAAATATCCTTTTTTATTTAAGATTTTTATTTAGTAGACAATTTTAGTTTTAAATTTCAATGTTCGTGGAACCTAAATTTCTTGTTTTTGTTTTTTGACTAGTAACACAATTAAGATCACTTCATCAATTTAAACCTAGCCTTTTTATTTTTCCTATGTCAACTAGTGGTTCATAGGCATTTTTTGTAAATAGGCCAATGATTAGAATTAATAAGATGATAGCTTAAGCCCAACTCTTAAGGGCTAGTTTGGTATAAGTATCCTTTAGCCTACTATAAATAGGAGGGAAAACCCTCAAGTAAGGAATCTAACTTCTCATTCTCATGCTTTTCATGTTACTTTACAGTTTCATTCTCTACAAGAGAGTTAACTAAGGCATTGGAGTGATCACATTAGAATACCTTCCGACACCTCGCATAGCCATGTTTTATTTTGTAGGTACCTATGTATCGAAAACAAAAATTTAATATCAACAAATGTCACCTCTAAAATTTTTGAAAATGAAAATGTTTTCTAAAAAAAAAATCCAAAAGGAAAGTAATTTTCTTATTTTTTGTTTAACAACTTATATTAAACAATTGAGTTTAAGGTAAATTAAAATAAAGGAAAAAACAAAATTTTTAAGCTCCAATACATACATACATATGTACATAGAGAGATAGATAGATACATACATACATATATGCATACATAAACACATACATACATATGTTGATAGTAGATCTTCATTAAGTTGATGGGAACTGGAAATATGAATAAGATTAAGCTATAAGGGTGCCAAAGTTGGTTCCAGCGTGATTATTTCGATCCCTAAGTCAAAAATTATAGAGAGAGAAAGTATAATATGTGTAAAAATGATAAAGTTTCAGAATCCTTTATTAGGAGTGTTGATTTTCTATTTATGGAGGAATTGGCTGAGCTACTTTAAGAAGGAAATAAGCATCTCAAGATTTTCTCTTTAACTCCAAAATTTATGGAGAGGATCTCGAGGATAAGAGAATTGTTAAGTTATCTTCTCTTTCTAAGTTTTGCTCACATAGTCTTCATTCAAACTCGTGGGCTAGGCTTAACTAACCTAAGCTTAAAGACCCAAACTTTAAAAATTAGAGATAAGAGCTCGAATTAGGGTTTTGGTGAGGTTAAAGTTGAAATAAGGGACTTGACATGGACTTTAGCAAGGTCAATTGAGCTTTAAGGAGCTTAACATGAGTCTAATGAGGTTGATTTGGACTCCAAGGGCTCAACCTATGCTCAAAAAAGGTTGGCTTAGGTTTAGAGGCACATATCTATGATAGCTTATTAACACGTATATCATTCATACATATATACAAACGTATATATATATATTCATACGTACATATGTACCTATACTACATATGTACATATTCTCATACATGTATACATACATATACATATGTATATTTGTATTATCATAAGGGCACATCCATAAAAAATGAATGTTGCAAACTCGTGTGCTAATAACAACAATAATAGTAATAATCTATATTTGTACCGAGCTTATGTACTATGATTCATAAACGAGCAATGTATTTAGCAACATGAGTGTGCTCAATAACAATAAAGTAATTCTATAGTACGCATATGTCAAGTAGCATCCAAACTATTTAAAGCATTAAACCCCTCAACTCCATTTCAAAGAATGTTTTATTAGAGGTCAATATTTAAAGAGCTAAATTAGACTCATCAAGATATTAGGTTTGTCCCAACATTAATTTAGGCTTAACTCTTTGAATTAGTTGCAAGTCCCAAGGAGTTAAGTCTATGTCTTAGGAGGACTTAGATAAATTTGCCATGAGATCAACTTAAAATAGGGACCATCAACAACAGTCCATTTCCTCTCAATCGTTCTTAGGCAAGCTTGTTTTTCTCAAAAAGACTCTTTTATGAACTTAAGCTCAAGATAAGGCTATAACTTTTTATTTTTTATTTAAAGCTTGTAACTCTAATAGTCTATAGAAAAAGTTAACAATAATATTACGTACCAAATGCCTATTTGTTTTAAGTAAAACTATCTATCAATGCAAAATGTTTCCTTGAAAATATGTTCCCGATAATGATAGCTTTTCATATGTTTAGTGTAATGATTGAAGTATGTTGGAAAAACTTTTCCAATATTTGACTCATATGATTATTAAAATTATGAGCCAACTTATGTGCTTTGATTTTATGAGTTTTCAATTCTATAGGCTTTAAATAGCTGACACTTAACACAAATGCAAAGTTATGTTTTAGTATAAACTCTTTTACAGAATTAAAAGTTACATAAAATTGCGAGTTAGATAACTATACTCACAAGTATTATGTAATTTGAGAATAAGCTTACAAGAGAAAACATAATAAAGGAAGTAAGGGAATAAATGGCTTGGACTATCACTTCCACATCCCTTGATGTAGAATAGAGATGATGCATTTCAAAGTTGGACATACAGAGAAACACCACAACGAAGCAAACAGAAAGAAAACAAAGAAAAAGCTAGCAAAGCTTGGGCAGCTATTAACTAGATATGGCACACTAATCAATCATTCTCGACCTATAATCTACCGGATATGACTCACTAGTTCAAACTAAAAGGTGATTCGCCATTACGTCTTACTAAAAAGAATAGATAAGAGTTAAAAGGTAATAAGAACACTAGGATTGCTCAAAGAATACTTGAATAATTTCTAATATTGAAGATTGATGTTTTTATACAAGAAGTGGAGGTTTATATAATTGTTTACTAAGGTTACTTTACATATATTAAAAAAAAAAGGGTATTCTTACAATTAGATTACATAAAGCATACTAAAAAAAGGGGTAAAAGAGACAAAGAATATTCAGTATGAAAAAGGAAACATCTAGGTCAGTCTCGCTATAAAGTAGTCAGCTTGAGTTGGGGTTAAATGTTTGTGGTTGATTTAAGAGCTCAACTCGAATAGTCTTAGGACCGTCTTCTCAAGTATCCTATCATAGCATAACTATTCGATAAGCTTAGTACATGTGAAAGTTAGGCAATCAAGTTAGCACAAAAGGGAAACATAGAGGTCAAGATAGGAATTTCCATCTTGGATAGGGCTTTGAGCTAGTATTCTTTGAGTGAGTCTTTGGAGTCCTTTAGCTCAACTTCATGTAATCAATCCAAGAGCTGATTCTTATCATTTGCTTAGGGGTTAGAAAGATTTATCCTCAAATCTGAAGTGGTCTTGGCTCTTCTTCTAGGATACTCACGAGGTATTCTGTTAGTTGTTGAGGAATTAGGTCGAACACATTGAAAGTGGGGGAGACACCATAGTCATCAAGTAACTTAATCTAGTAGGCGTTGAGGTTGACCTTCTTTATGAGCTTGAACGAACCATCAGCTCAAGGAGATAGTTTGTTTTGTCTCAAGTATAGGAATTGTTCTCGGCTAAGGTGAATCTACACTAAGTCTCCTAGTTGGAAAGAAACAATTCAATGGCCTCGACTATTAATCTCTTGTTTTCTTTGAATGAACTTAGCAATTTTCCTAGTTATAAACTAGTGTAGCTCGTACAAATTCTTAGGCTCGGTTAACTCCAAATTGACTCTCTTCAATAGTTACGAAGGTATCGATTAGATCTAAGGGAATAGTAGGATTAAGGCCATAGATGACCTCGAATGAGGTACTCCCAGTGATGCTATAGACAGTTTAGTTACGTACGAATTCCACAACTAGTAAACATAGATCCCAATCCCTCAAGTTCTTTCCACTATAGCTCTGAATAAGTTGCCTATCATCTTGTTCACCACTTCAGTTTGGTCATCAATCTGAGGGTGGCTGTTGGAGCTGAGTACAAGTTTAGTTTCATGTCTCTTCCATAGAGTCTTTCAAAAATAGCTTAAGAATTTTGTGTTCCAATCTGAAATAATAGTCTTTGACACTCCATGTAGTCAAACAACTTCCTACAAAAACAAATCAGTAATATACAAAACATCATTAGTTTGATGGCATAGAATAAAGTGTATCATTTTGCTAAAGGTCTACTACAACAAATATATAATCTTTTCCTTTAGATGTCCAGAGTAACCTTAAGATAAAGTCCATGCTAAGGTCGACCCAAGGTAAGATTAGCGTTGGAGAGGCATGTATTCTCCATGTGGTTTTCTCTTTTCCTTAGCTCACTTGTACACCTCACAACTACTAACTAACTTATGGACATCCTTAGCCAAACTAAACTAGTAAAAGTTTTCTTTTAACAGTTTAGCTATCTTGGTCTCCCCAAAGTGATAAGATAATCTAGCATTATGAGCTTCCCTGACCAATAGCTCACATGTGGAACAATTTGGTATGCATAGCCTTCTTTCCTCAAAGAGATAGCCATTTTAGAAATAACAGCCTCCAATAGCAATTCCATCTCTGCACTGCTCTACAATAGGATCGAAATAAGGGTCATGAGCATACTGCTCGATAATAAACAAAAATCCCAATAATTTTGTTTCCAAAATGGTCAGTAAGGTCTGTTGACGTGACAAAGCATCGACAACTACATTTACGCTTCCTTTCTTATGCTGGATCACATACAAAATCCCATCCATAAACTCCAAACATTTTGTTTGCTTCATCTAGAGTTTGTTTTTACTCCTAAGATACTTTAGAGACTCATGGTCTGTATAAATAATAAACTTTCATAGCAGCAAATAGTATTACCAAACAGTAAGAGCTTGAAAAAGAGAGTATAACTCTTTTTCATACAAAGAATAATTCAAGGCAGCACCATTAAGTTTCTCACTAGGGTAAGCAATAGGTCGTCGTTCATACATTAAGACAACGCCAATCCTAATTCGCGACGCATCACATTTCAATTCAAAGGGCTTATCAAAATCTGGTAGTGAAAGAACAGGAGCGGAGGTGAGTTTTTCCTTGATTTCCCTGAAGCTCTATTTAGTTAGATCATTCCATCTAAACCCATCACTCTTCTTTATCAGCTCAATCAAGAGGGCGACTATGGTATTGAAGTTTTTGATGAATTGGCTTTAGAAAGAAGCTAGGCTATGAAAACTTCGAAATTCAATGCCATTTTTTTACTTCAACCATTCTAAGACAGCTCAGATCTTCTCTTTATCTACTCGGACTCCTTTCCCTAATACTACAAACCTAAGAAAATCACTACATCTTGGTAGAATGTACATTTATTCAAGTTCCCATATAACTACACGAATCACAAAATGTTAAATACTGCTCGGAAATATTGAACATGATTGTTTAGGTTGGCATTATATACCAATATGTCATTAAAGTACACAGCCATATATCTCCCGATTAAAGGGCGCACCACATGATGCATTAACCTCATTAATGTACTCGGCACATCGGTAAGTCCGAACGGCATAACTAACCATTCATAGAGATTATACCTAGTCTTGAAGGTAATCTTCCACTCGTCACTCGATCTCATGTGAATTTGGTAGTAGCCACTTCACAAGTCAATCTTTGAAAATATTTTGGTGTAGCGTAATCTTCGTTCCATCCTTAGCAAGGCATATGTGTTCTTACATCTGTCATGAATAACACGTTGGTCAAATAACCAAGGTCTTCCAAATAACAGATGTAAACCTTTCATAAGGATGACATCACACACCACTTCATCCTTATACACATTCCTAACACTAAATTATACAGCCACTTATTCAATCATGTACAAAGTACCCTTATTATGAAGCCAATATAGCTTACAAGGTCGGAGATACTTTAAGGTTGGCAAACCTAACCTTTATACAAAAGATTATGCGACTACATTGGTATACCTTCCTTCATTCACTATGATGGTGCATAACTGTCATTTGATGGTACATTTCCTATAGAATTAATTTTCTCTTTAGTCTTCCTTGGAGTTCGACGGGGAACTCAATACTCATCCCAAGACTAGGGTCATCACTTCTCCCTAGTTGGCATAAACATAGGTCCCCTTTTCCTCCTCAACTTCTACCTTTCCAACATCGTTTTCCTCTTCAGCCTCACTCTTGTCAATACTATCCACTACATTTCCTAGTAGTACCATGACACGTCGGTTCAGACACTCATTCACCATGATCCAAAGCCTAAGCATTTAAAACACTTTACCTCGCTGGTCTTCCATCTAGAAGTCTGCCCTCTCTCATATGTCATCGAGGTCTATCTGGTCTTAGTTCAGTTTGGCTGACTTACTCAAGTTTTGTCAAATTGGTCATTCCTTTCCTTGGCTCAACTTGAACAAGTTGACATAAAATAGGGGCTCTAGAGAATGTTGGCTCAGGTTGGCTCAGGTTGGCTCGGAGCACTTCCTCTACTTTTCGACCCTCTCCGCTATCTTAATTATCTCTTCTAAGGTATAAAATCTTTACACTTCTACAATGTTGTAAATCTCATATTTGAGCCTAAAAATGAATCTCAATATGGTACAGGCTTGTAGTTCTTCTACATTGGCTTGAATCATAAGCATTTAAAACCCCCTCACATATTCATCAACAGATCAACCTCCTAGATGAAGTTCCTGTAACTTTGCAAAGGTGTCTTATAAGTAGCTCTTAAGCATAAATCTTCCCCTTAATAATCTTTTCATCTCTTCTCAAGTCCTTACTCCTCGTCTTCCATCCCTTGCTCTGGCTGAGTTCAGATTTTTCCACCATATTATAGTACATCCAATAAACTCTAGTGCAACAAGTCGGACCTTGACAGCATTGATATACCCATAATAGTAAAATACCTTCTCAACCTTCTCTTCCTACTCCAAGTATTCATCTACATCTCTACTTCTACTAAAGAGTAAAATTTGGACCTTGACATTGTCTAATCCTTGAGGAGCTCGATGTTCTTGTTCTTACACTTGATAATAATTAGCCTCTTATTTTTCCTCACCACACTCCACAACATCCAACTCCTCATCATCTTCTTTGATCTCCTTTAATTCCAATATTGGTCTAGTAGCTCAATTAGTAATTCCTCCAGCTCGAAGGAGTCGAACTAGGCAACTAGCTCGGTTACCATAGCTGTAATGTCTCTCAAGAGCATTCTCTGGTGGTTTATGGTGCTGTACACCTTGAGGTTGTTATCAATTAACCTGCATCATGGTGACTAAACTCTCAACAAAATTAGTGAGTCTGTCAAACTGATGATCAATTGATCCTAGAGTATTACTATCATCATGACCATAACCAAGTTAAGTACTACTACTCTAGTCACCAATAACACTTTGAACACTTGAATTCAACATGGAAAAATATTGCCATCGTACTCCCAAAACTTCTATTAATACACTATAACAACTCCAACACTCAATAATTACTTAAACAAGACAGAAATTGAGCTTGGTCTATTTTCGTAGTGAAAACCAGAGTAACAATAGAAAAATAAAGTAACAATATAGTAACAATGAAACCACTCTTACCATCACACAAATCTTCACTACACAGCTTATAACTCTAGACTTACAAATAGCCACTAATAGCAAAATGAACCTAAACTTTACGGCAACCTCATATACTCTCTCTCAGAATCATGCTCTGATACCAGTAAGCTAATGTATCTTTAGGGGTCACACATACAAAAAAACACCACAACAAAGCAAACCAAAAGAAAACAAAGAAAAAGTTAGCAAAGTCTAAGGAGCTATCAACTGGATATGATACACCAATCGATCCTGCTCAATTTACAATCCGTTAGATATGACTCATCGATTTGAATTGAAGACTGACTCGCCACTACTCCTTACTAAAGGGAATGGATAAGAGTTCAAGGGTAACAAGAACACTAAGGTTGTTTATAAGAGTTTAAGGATAATGAGAACACTAAGGTTGCTCAAAGAATACTTGAATAATTTCTAATCTTGAGGATTGATGTTTGCATATAATAAGTGGTGGTTTATATACACATTTACTGGGGTTACTTTATATATATAAAAAGATAAAACGATACTCTTATAATCAGGTTACATAAAAGAATACTAAAAAAAAGGTAAACGTAATAAAGAATATTCAGTAAGAAAAGCAAGGAATCATTCTGAAATATCGTGTTAGAAGGAACTTGTCGATCAGTGGCTAGTCATAAAAAATATGATATAAGTGGACAAGAAAAGAATTTGCAATTAGGGGTCAACCTAATCTAGATCAAGTCGAGGCCTAGTTAGTCCCACTGTAGAGTAGTTAGCTTAGGTTAAGGTCAGATGTTTGTGGTCGATTTAAGAGCTCAACTCAGATAATCTTGGGGCCATCTTCTTGAGTATCCTATCATAACACAATTGTTTGGTAGGTTTGGTACATATGAAAGTTAGGTAGTTAGGTTGGTAAAAAAGAGAAACACAAAGGTCATGATAGGAATTTCTATCACAAATAAGGCTTTGATCCAGTATTCTTTAAGTGAGTCTTTAAAATCCTTTAACTCAATTTCATGTGATTGGTCTCGGAGGTTGATTCTTATCAAGAGGCCTTAGATGTTATAAGAAATCTCTTTAATATTGCTCTTTATCTAAATTTGATTCCATCCAATTACTATTAGCTAGTTTGCATGTGTTAGACCTTCTTCATTAGCCACTAGATTCCACAGGGATCTCAACCCTCTTTCTTCACCATTCTCACCTCCTCTCTTAGTTTGAAGGAAAAATTACTTCTTGAAATTTGTCTATTAAGAAGAAAAATATGTCTTATGTGTATATTCTTAAAGAGCTAGTTGTAAAAAGATATTTGACACAATGAAGTGGTCAAGTGGTTGATTTTATAACTTTGAGATTTTAGATTCAAATTTTGTAAAAGTCATTTTATTTTTCCAATTACATTTGTTTCTTGAATGTCATTATCTACTTCTTTTTCTTTTATCTTTTTTTTTTTTTTTGACAACAACTAATACCATTAAATCTCATTCAATTGAAAATTATAGTTAACTAAAAAATCCTCCTAAATCATTATTTATTCATTAACACTATATTATAAATAATAATTATATAGTCAATGTTATGAACGTTTTTGCCTCTTTGTATTAAATATTAATAAATAATACTAATCATATCACTTATTATACTACAACTTATTCTATTAGTATTTATAAAAATGAATGAATCTACAATATTTCAAACATTTTGTTGGAAGAGCATTGATACATGTCCTCGAGGATTCAATTGAATTTAATCACGAAACACAAGGGCTATCGCCTATCAATGATCTGCTCTTGATTTTATCGATCAAGTTTCTTGAAACTACATGGTTCAATGCAATGCAAAAAACTATTTCAGCTTATGACTTTGATGCAGCATTTTCACATCTTTTAAGTAAAAACATAAATGTAAATAAATTTTATAATATGCATTTAGTTGATTTTTATAATTTTTTTAAATATATATATTGCTGTTAAATTATTTTCATGTAAATAATAAGATTTATGGGCCAATTATAATAAAAATAAATAAATATAATTCTGTTAAAGTTACAACACTGTTTTTCGAAAAAAATCCCTACTAGCCTTCAATTTCGCTGGTGTGTTCAATCTTTGAGTGCGAAGCACAGCTACCACCAACATAATTCCGAACGGGTCCAAAATCATGCCCAAATTAAACACGTTACTCATCGTATCGTGTCGTGTCATCCTCGTCTCTTTCTCCGCTGTAACAGAACCTCTTTCTTCCCAAAGTTTTTCATTTTCCTTTTTCTTTTTTTAAATTCTAAAAATATCGATCTGAATCTCAACCCCTTTTTTAACCTTCTTCTCCAACTTTTCTCTTTCATTATTGAAGACCGACTGTTGGCACCCTCCATCCCTTCTCTCTCAATCTGCATATCTCCACATCTCTCTCTCTCTCTCATTTGCTATCTAATCCAACATGAGCTGGTGGTGGGCCGGTGCTATTGGCGCTGCCAAGGTAAGCAAATTCATCTCCTTAGCCCCTTGCTTTCCTTTTTACGATATCCCAAGTGATACGATACGTTCGTAGTGTGACTGGCTATCTAATTAAGCTTTTATTTCTTTTTAATTGATTATAGAGAAAGCTCGAGGTGGACGATGCGCCAAAGAGCTACGAGAGCGTGGGGCTAATCCTCGGGGTGACAGGTATAGTAGGAAACAGCCTCGCCGAAATCCTCCCGCTTTCGGACACCCCGGGTGGTCCATGGAAGGTCTACGGGGTGGCTCGCCGTCCCCGCCCCGCCTGGAACGCCGACCATCTCATCGAGTACATCCAGTGCGACCTCAACGATCCCGAAGACACCCTTAAGAAACTCTCTCCTCTCACCGATGTCACCCACGTGTTCTACGTCACCTGGGCCAACCGCGTGTCCGAGGAAGAGAACTGCGCTGCCAACGGTTCTATGCTCCGCAACGCCCTACGCGCCATCATTCCCCACGCCCCTAACCTCCGCCACATCTGCCTCCAGACCGGCACAAAACACTACCTGGGTCCTTTCGATGCTTACGGAAAGCGGAATTTCCAGCCCCACGATCCACCTTTCACGGAGGACATGCCGAGATTGGACTGCCCCAATTTTTACTACAACTTAGAGGACATTTTGTTCGAGGAAGTTGATAAAAAGGAGGGCTTGTCTTGGTCCGTCCATAGACCGCCTGTTATATTCGGGTTTTCACCGTATAGTCTGATGAATTTGGTGGGCACTCTGTGTGTTTACGCGGCGGTTTGTAAACATCTAGGAGTGCCCTTAAAATTCCCTGGTACAAAAGACGCTTGGGAATGCTATTCGATTGCAGGGGATGCCGACCTCATCGCGGAGCAACAGATATGGGCATCGGTGGATCCTTATGCCAGGAATGAGACGTTTAATTGTAGCAATGGGGATGTGTTTAAATGGAAGCATTTTTGGAAGATTTTGGCAGAGCAATTCGGGATTGAGGAGTACGGTTTTGATGAGAATGCGGGTGAAAGATTGAGTCTTGTGGAGTATATGAAAGATAAAAGGAGTGCTTGGGAAGAGATAGTGAAAGAAAACCAATTGCAAGAAACTAAATTGGACGAAGTTGGTATTTGGTGGTTTTCTGATGTGATGCTGAGTGGTGTTGCTAAGTTGGATAGTATGAATAAAAGTAAAGAACATGGTTTCTTAGGGTTCAGGAATTCGAAGAACTCATTCGTATATTGGATTGATAAGATGAAGGGTTACAAGATCGTGCCTTGACGTGTAGTGCAGAATTCTTGTCTTGGTAATAAATTCGGTTCAAGTCCGGGGTATGCTTTGCCTGTGCTGCTGTTACAAAAAGGGAAATTTTTCTTTCCTTCAATTTGCAAGGCATGAAATCGTGATTGGTTCGCAGCGTCTGATGGCAGCATGATTCCGGAGAGCTATCGTGATTTTATCACATTAGTATCATGCAGATTCAAATTCATAAAACTATGCTGTCTTGTATTGTGTTGGTTATTTCATCGTGAAAAGAATTGGCCATTGGAGCCTACTTTTTTGCCTATTATATCCATTATTTACGGGTTGATCTGTGATCTGTGATCTGTTATAGTACTTCATTTGCTGGCAAATAGATCATGAATTTTGTCGCTTTTAATCAGGTTGGCTAGATGCTTTAGTATTCTGTATTCGGTTCCAGTTTTACCGACTTCTAAGTTTAACCGCATTAGGTGTACAAGAATTAAGTGGCATGAAAAGAAAATGCATTAAATGGGTTGGAATTCAATGAAAGTAAAAGAAAAAAAAGCAAAATAACAATAGTAATATATTTAAAATCTACAGTGAATACAAGAAGAAAGATAAAAATAATTTTAACAGTGGTCTTTTCACGTACATGTATGCCATTCGCAATGAAGCTGCTTCTTGAAGAAGGCGTTAATGAAGAAAACTCGATACGTAGTATATTGCATTATGATATAAATTGATATAACCTAAATTTTGAAATATTATATGCATAAATTTTGCTTTTAAGGGTTTTTATGAAATTCCTATTATTTGTACGGATCTTTTTGAGTCCAAAAAAATATATATATTAATTTTTCATTTTTCTACCTTTTCTCTCCTTTTGCGTGTCAGTTTAGAGCAACCCAGCTCCGATTTCTCTCCAAATACATATGCCGCTTGAACGCACTCAAAATTAAATGCTAACATAATTAATTCAAAACATCTATCAACAAAGACCTTTCTTTCAATTAAGAAAAAAGCTTTCCTTTTTTTTAAATAAAAAACCTAACTGAAGGTGGAAACAAATGAGTGGTTACTCTAGAAGCTTGAAGTAAAAGAACACTCGATGTTTATCACATTGTTTTTCCTGGTGTAGTCTTGATGTTCTAGTCAATAAGAAAACATCATGGGAAATTTCTACAATGGACGCAACCAAGCAAGAGTAATGGACGAGGAACTTTTGAATATGTATTTAAATGAATTAAAAAAAAAAAAAAAAAAAAAAAAACCTTAACTGTCAAGTTATCATGTCATGGTTATCTTCTTGATGACTTCTAGTCATATACATTGCAAATGATTTTAAAAATTAAAAAAAAAATTAATAAATAAACACTTTGAAAATGCATGTAAAAAAACAAAAAAAAAAAAAAAGAAACCAAACAAAACACTAAAAATATGCTAATTGCAATCAATTTGCATCATTGAAGAAATTGGTATTTGCTTACAAAACTAATTAAAGATATATTTGTTGAAAAACTTTGTATATAATAAAAATAAAATGTTTTGATATAAAATAATCATCTAGTAATTGAGTCATTAAATTTCTTGATGAAAATATTTTTGTAGAATTACAACGGAAGTGATCAACGTTTGGAGATAAATTCAAATAAAAAATCAACGTTTCAAAAATTACAAATAAGTAATTAATGTTTTGAAAAGTTTAAATAAATTATTAATGTTTCATAAAGTGGTTCAAATAAGGAATTTATAATAGACAATCCATAAAATTATTTGAACAATTTTATAAAATATTAATTCTTTATTTAAACTTTTTGAAATATTGATTTCTTATTTAAACTACACTATGAAACGTTAATTTTTTATTTAAACCTTTTAAAATATTAATCTTCTATTTAAAATTACTCTCAAATGTTGATTCCTTCTATTACAATTCTCCCTGAAATTTTTAATGCATTTATTTCTTCCTTTATACTTTTCCAAATCCATCAATTTCTTATATTTTGATGAATGGTAATAATAATTATAATTGATTATTTTCTACATAAAAGACAATGAACAAATAAACAATTTTTGTTTTTGCGCCAATAAATTTGATAGAATAGATGATTGATACCTTTAAAATAAACAAAAACTTTTCAAATTGGATGTGAGTAGATTCAAATATGAAATATTTTTTGTTTTTATCGATTAAAAAGGAAATTCATTTTCATTGTTATCTTATAAATTATTAAATATAGAAACACCTACATGATTAATGATAGTTGTAATTAGTAGGGGAAAAAAAAGATCCAATAACCCATAATAATATTTATAGCAAATATGCAACCATTTATTATTCGCAAACTAACGTGATATTGCAAAAAATTTTAAAAAGAATGTTTTATGCTACATGAATTAAGAAAAGGAAAATGGAACGAAAACACTCTAGTCTTTAACAATGAGATATTTAAGCATTAATTCTGCTTTTATAGTTATACAAGTAGATAAGAACCTAAGTTGCGTGTTCCATGAAATAAAATTCATTAGTGTAAGGAATAAAATTTACTAAGGGATGCGTACTCACATTGCATGTATCACGAAATAAATTCATTAGCACAATAAACAAAATTGTAATAAATTTTATTTAAATAAACATAGTGACATTTTTGTCCATGTAGGGGAGAAGTTCTAGTTTAGGTAAAGGAAAATCGTGGTATAAGTAGGAAAGTGAGACTAAGAAATATGTAGAAAAAATATGTATAATACGATTAACAACAGGAGAGAGAAAGTAGTTAAAAAATATATACATGAAGTAATTGATAAATATATCTTTATTAAATTAATTAATAATCAATATAAGAATTGGTTTTATTATTATATATTATAAGATTAATGATTTAATAGTAATTTTTTAAAATGACGGTTACCTTAGAGTATCCTAACTTTAATAATATACATTAAACATTACACAAGATACTGCATAAAGAGTATGTATATTTGTTGAGAGGCGTAAATAGATGACAAGTGATGCAACTATAGTAGAAAATTTATTTTCAATTTACAGCAATTAAAAATATATACGGTCTCTATTGGTATCTAGAACATATCCCTTTTATGTAATTATGATAAAAATATACAGTCTAGTCGAGGGTGTTAACAATCCCTCAACCAGAAAATACTTATAATGAGGGAACGCCACAAAGGGGATATGAAAAGGATTGACATAAAAAGGAAAACACGTAAAATAAAATGTAAAAAGAAAGAATGCAATAAATATGATGAAAGCACAATCGATGACACTGATGGAATGAACAGATAACCACCAATTCTTATAATATAAGTGATTGAGATAAAATGAACTGATATTTTCTGTTATGTCCAAATAAGAAGATGGGACCAATAGATAATCTTACTTATGTCTAAATAAGAAGGTAAAGCATAAAGGAGTAGGGGTGGTGGGAGAATTGAGGAGGAGAGAAGGGTAGGGAGGATTAGTGTCCTTAAATCTGATTCGGATAATTGATTCAGATATATAAAAGGTCAAGGCCAAGGTCAAGGTTAAGGAATAGAAATCAAACCAGGTTCAATCCAACATTGATTTAGGATCAATAAAAATATATAAAGATAACTTATATTTCAATTATTAACAATAAGAAATATGAAATTATGATAAAATCGCAAATTCAAATAATCACCATAAGTAGTTAGTAAATATATTAAGATTGTAGTGATGTCATCATTTTTTTTTTTAACATTTTTACTATTTGGTTATATTTTTATTAGAAAAGAAAAAGTAATGTTGATTTCAAATGGAAAATATAAACTATGGATTTTCTTTTTTATCATAAGAAACGTGAATTAATAATAGCCCTAGGTAAAAGAAATTTGATTTAAGATGAAGGAATAAGAATCCAATTGCATGTGATTGTATACAAAAATCTAAATAAATTTGAATATATATGTTGGTTAATGGACTTCTATCAACATCTATTTATCTCTTTGAATGAACCAACAAAAAAAAAAAAATGCAAAAAGAGTGTTATGGAGTAAGTCAATAATCCTCTACATTACTATAACTAATTTATTTATTGTAATATCTATACTTTCCTTTGGTCCAAAAAAAAAAAAAAAACAAAGACACTATGCCTCCTAATCTTAAATTGTTGATAAAAGAGAGTACTTGTTTAAATTTAATCATAGTAATTATAATTTACATTTCAAGTGTTATGCACACATGCTTATTAGGGCAATAATAATATCAAAGAAAGAAACATGAATAGAAAATCATATGAATATCATGAGTTTGAGAAGGAATATGAATGTGGAAAAAAAAAATGAATAAGTAGAAGTATGTAAAATTTATTATAGATTAAAAAGTTAGGGAAGTTAGTGCAATGTAAGTTGTAACTGGTGAGTTTTATTTCACATGAGTCGGTGCAATATAAGCTATAATTGGTGAGTTTTATTTCACATTACCATTGTTTTATAACCTTTTGAAAGTCCCACATTGTTAATTTGCCAATATCTTGAAGAAGATAACACCTATGAAAGGACTTCTTATGTGTTATATGAAATAGAATGGCTATCCATTCATTACATTAAATGTCTTGAGTTTTAAGATTATTGGCCCCTTAAAAGTTAGATCCCAAATGGTTATCTATTTAGTTAAGTTTTTTTTTTCTTTTTAGTTTTTTGAAGTATTATTTTTAAAATAAAATTAGTGCATTGATATATGGCTAAACTAGTTAGGTTAATTGAGTTGCAGTTGAATCATTCAAGTCATATGGGTGGTCAGGTCGATTTGGTTCTTACAACATTAAGGTAAATGACAATGAGCGCAAAGTCAGTATTATAACTAGAGTTACTGCTACAACCAAAACTTCCATTATGAGTAGTCTTTGGAAAAGAGGGGTAAGTAAAGGAAGGCACAAGCCTATCTAATTCGGTCCAATTCCAATTGTCAATGAGAATAGTTTAGTCCTATGTGATTTTTCCTCTAAATTAAACCGAACCATTAAAATCGAATTTGGTTTTTTACAATTTAAAAAAAAAAGAAAAAGCCATATGGTTTCGATTAGAAATTTTTCCAATATTTTTAATTTGGTTTGATTCAATTTGCAATTTGATTCTATTTGATCGGTTTTTTTACTCACTTCTATTTCTAGTCACGAGCTCCTTAACAAACTATTATTAGTCTGTTTAGAGCTAGTCCCAATTGTAGGGGTTTGATAGTATGTCTAAATATGGATTATAACAAAATCATATAATGTAAGATTGCAATGTATCATGCCTTAATGAAGTTGGCATGTAAAATTTTACCTATATTACACTTTACCTTTTAAATTTTTTAAGTTGTAGTCCATCAACAAAGAAAAATTCCTATTACACTTTATTAATAGATGGATTATTCAAAATATAATCAATAATTTCCTTAATAGATAACATTTTAAAATCCAAATATAAAAATCTTGTCCTTAACAAAAATATTCAATATATGCTAAGCTTAGTAGAAGGCTTATAGTTTTGGAATAGAGCAACATTTGTTGTAACATTGTCAAGATCAATGAGAATAATCTTTTCTCTAATTGCATACTCATCCAAAATAATTCATGTGATTCAAAAAATATTTTGTGTGTTGTGGTATCTCTTAAGTTTTTAAAGTGCAAGTAATCTTTCATGTAGAAGTTGCTTATAACAAATTATTCCCATATAGGAAATTTCTTTCCACCAATCCATCCAAATATCAACACAAATGGAAATATGTGTATCTAGTGAAAGATCTCTTTTGTCTTAGTGGTGAAATTGGATATTAGTGTACATATTATTCTCCTTGAATATGATAGGGTATTAGATTTTAAACAAGTTGTACATATTATTCTTGTCAATTATGATAGGGCATTAGATTTTAAACAAGTTGTACATATTATTCTTGTCAATGATGATAGGGCATTAGATTTCATACAAGTACATTCATATTTAATAAAGCCAGAATGTTTATCAATGTTGTAGGATAAATGCATGCTTGTAATAATATCCAACATTTTGCTTTTCCTCATAGTATTGAAATAATTTTGAAAGATTAGAAGTATAAACATTGAAATTTGTGTTTAATCCCTTTCCAATTTATGCTCAAAAGGGTGCTTATGATATGAATATGTACATATTCTAGTCCCTTCGAAACATGACAAGATGTTTCTGATCTGGAGTTATTGTAATAATCTAATTGTTGCATGGTTCCTCAGCTCAATTTCTCTAAAGATAGCTTCAACTGTCATCTACATGACTTCCAGGAAGGAGATTTGGAAAAAACTTAAGGTATGATTCTCACAACTGAATGACATAAGAATATGTCAATTGCATCATTTGTTAAGCACTATAGTTAAGGGAAATAGAACCATAGATGAGTATTTCATAGAATTAAACATAATTTGGGAAGAATTGCACAATTTTAGGCCATTGCCACATCATTCGTACGAATCTTACAATTAGAAATGCTTTGACAAATTTGTAGACATGGCATAGAAGGATTACATTTTTAAGTTTCTTAATGGATTGAGTGATGAATTCTTGGCTCTAAGATCACAAATTTTAGTTCTTAAGCCATTTCTAACATTAGATGAAGCATACAATCTTGTAGTGAAGGACAAGTTGCAGAGATCAACTGGACCTAAAGGTCTGATCTTGTCATCTTCAATTCCTCTTGCTGTAGTATATGTTGGTAGTAGTAAGTAAGGAAATCGAGGAGAATTATTCTATAGTTATTGTCATAAAAAAGGATACTTAAAGGAAAAATGCTATAAACTCATTGGTTTTCCACCACACTTTAAAACTAATAACAACAATATATCAAAGCTTTCAAAAATTAATCAGGTCACTTCTAGAGGAATGTCTTCTCAAGGTTTTGGATCTAATATTGGTTTTATTAATGGATCCAATTTGGCTACTATAAAAAATGATTTTGATACTCGATTGTCAAAGGAGTAGTTTCTTCATTTGTTGAGTTTACTAAATGTTTCACTAAGTTCTAGTTTGGTTAGTTTACCTCCTGAGAATTCTTTATCTACTTCTATTTATCTAGCTTATTTATGCAGAATAATACTTTAGGTGAAACTTATATAGGTACAAGCCATATGGCAGGTACTACTACTTCTCTTTGTGTTGATTCTATTTCTCTATATCCTTGTGAATCTTAAATTCTTGATTCAGGAGCAATTGATCATATAGTCAGCTCTCTTGATCTTTTTCAGCCTCATACTCCAGTTCACAATGCATTTGTTCAATGCCAAATAAATAAACTTTGCAAGCCACTTTTGTAGGAATTGTTTGCTTATCCTCATAATTAATTCTTCAAAATGTTCTTTTAGTTCCTTCTTTTAAGTTCAATTTAATCTTTGTCTCGAAGCTATTACTTAATAGTTCTCTTTCCATCATGTTCAATAAACAAGTTGTTGTCATCCAAGACTCTTCCACTAAGAGAGTAATTGGTCAAGCTAAGGTTAAGCCTAGGCTATATTTCTTGGAGCAAAAGGTCACACAATTAAATAAGTGCCAACATCTTGCTTATGAACATTTCTCTACATTTCTTGTTTCTCATGTAATTCATGCTTTATCAAATAAGTTTGATGTATGATATTACAGCTTTGGACATCCCTCTTTTGACCTTATGAAAGAAATCCATAAACTTGATAATTCAGTTCCTTGTACCAAATTTGATTGCATGATTTATCCATTGGCAAAGCAACATCATCATTCATTCCCTTTGTATGTTAAGAACACCACTGTTACATTTGAGTTGGTTCATCTTAATATTTAGGGTCCTTTTACTTTACCAACTATAGATAATCATCACTATTTCCTTACAATAGTTGATGATTTCACTCTAGTGACCTAGGTTTATCTCATGAAATCAAAGAAATAAGTGTCCACTATTGTTCCTACCTTTCACAAATTAGTTATAACTCAGTTCGGTTCTTGAATTAAGACCATCGGAATAGACAATGGAAGTGCATTTTTCTTGTATGATTTCTTTTCATCCCATAGTATTATTCATCAAGTGTCATGTGTTGAAACTCCACAACAAAATGGTATTACAGAGCATAAACATCATCTTGTGACTGTTGCTAGAGCTCTTCTTTTCCAATCATCTTTACTTATAAAATTTTGGAGGGATGCAATCTTAACTACAACACATATCATTAATAAGATTCCAAGTCTTGTCCTTCATGGTTATGCACCATTTCAAATGTTGTTCAAGAAACCACGTTATTACTCCTATTTTCATGTTTTTGGTTCCTTATGTTTTGCCTCCACTTTAAAAAGGGGACATCACAAATTTGAGGCTAGAGCTCATCCTTATATATTTGTAGGTTATTCTAGGGGTATCAAAGGATACAAATTATTTGACCTTAAAGATAAGAAGTATATTGTATCTAGAGATGTGAATTTTGTTGAACACATATTACCCTTTTGAGTGTCTACTATTTTTGACATGTTTAATTATTTTCCTTCGATTACTTTGCCAACTGACATATCATCTACACATGTTGATAAGCTTTTTCATGAGTTTGAACAATCTTCTTCCCCATCGCCTACTTCCAATACATAGCCCGAAACACTTGATCTAACTATACATCTAGTTCTTATTCTCAATCCAAATACACAATTACCACAAACACTTAATACAAATACACAGATAACTAGCTAACTTGTACATGATCAAAATGATGCTACCCCTTCTATTTTGCTCCTAGAAAAAGTACTTGACAAACTAAATCACCATTTTACTCAGTTGACTATCATCTTAGACTGGCCTTAGCTGATTCACACTATAGTTCATCATGTACTTCAGCACAATTTCTCTACTTCACATCTCATACACAATTTTCTATCATATTGTAATTTGTATCTATATTTTTGTGCTTTTAGCGTTCTCATTTCTAGTCATGCAAAACCATCATCTTATAGTCAAGTTAAAACTTTAGAACTATGGTGTAAAGCAATGAATGAAGAACTAGTTGCTTTGCAATCCAATCATACTTGGTCTATTATTCATTTGCCCAGTAGCAAACATACTATTAGATGCAAGTTAGTGTATAAGTTGAAGACAAAGGTTGATGGTAGTACTAACATATATAAATCTTGATTAGTTGCTAAAGAATATAGTCAAAAGGAGGGTTTTTATTACAACGAGACATTTAGTCCCGTTATTAAACATTCAATAGTTCATGTGTTCTTTACTTTAGCTATTGTGTTTAATTGGGGTATCCACCAAATGGATGTGCATAAAGCATTTCTGAATGGCGACTTACATGAGGAGGTTTATATGGATATTCTATAGGGTTTGGATGTTAAAGGGGAGGATTTATGTGGCTACAAGCTTGTTTATAAGCTGAACAAAGCCTTAAATGACTTAAAACAAGCATTATGGTAATGGAATGCAAAACTCACATCTATTCTTTTAGCTTATGGTTTTGTTCAATCTTATTGTGATTATTCCCTTTTCACTAAAGGAAGTGGTGATGATTTCCTTATTGTGTTAGTTTATATTGATGACCTTGCTATAGCAAGCAAGCATCTTGATCTTGTTTATGAGTTCAAAAGCTTTTTACATACACAATTCAAGGTTAAAGATTTAAGGGTTCTACACTATTTTCTTGGCCTTGAACTAGCATGTTCGCTTATAGGTTTAATGCTTGCTCAATACAAGTTCACACTAGATTTGCTAACAAAAAAACTAGTTTTCTTAGCTCAAGACTTGCAAAAACTCTTATTGTTCTTAATGATTGGCTATCGTATGAGGATTTTGTTGACCTTATTAATGCTCTACGTTATAGATAGCTTGTAAGGAAGCTCTTATATTTGTTTATGAATAGGCTAGACATTACATACTTAGTACATATTCTTAGTCAATTTGTGGAAAAGCCATGCTATACTCATCAACTTGCACTTAGAAGAGTGTTGTGCTATTTGAAACAGTTTGTTAGATAGGGACTATTCTTTTCCTCTACATTTGATTATGTTCTTTAGGCCTATAGTGATAACGATTGGGGAGGATGCCTTGATTCCTACTGTTCCACTACTGGATTTTGTATCTTCTCTAGTGATTCTTTGATTAGTTGGAAGTCTAAAAAACAAACTACAATCTCTCATAGTTCTTCCAAATTTGAATATAGAGCCTTAGCTTCTACTACAAGTGAAGTGGTTTAGTTGCTAGCTTTATTAAAGGAGTTTCATGTATGTTGTCCATAGCTAGTTCAAATGTCTTGTGATAATCAATTTGCACTTCACGTTGCTAAGAATTCGATGTTCTACAAGCACACCAAACATTTAGAAATGGATCTTCATTTTGTTCGAGACAAAGTTCAAGATGGTCTTCCTTTGCCTATTTATGTTTCTAACAAACAACAACTTGCTAACATTTTTACTAAAGGGCTTCAAAAGGAGTAGTTTTATTCTTTAATGTGCAAGATGGGAGTTTTAAATATATACTCCCCACCTTAAGGGGGAATGATACGAATATGTACAATGTAGCTTTAATAGTTTAGAGTAGTTTAGCTCTTTGTTTTTCACACTTGCTATTTATTTTCTATAAATACTATTAACTATGCATTTTTTATAAAGACTTCAATATACACACTTTCAGTTACAAGTTAACTTTCATCTATTTCTAACTCAACAATCCTTGTAACAAACACTAGTCTAGATATGTTAACTCCATCAACTTAGACCATATATGCTTTAGGAAGGATCTATAGTAGTCACCCTTTTTCTACATGTGGCTTGTTATGCAATAGTTATAATGATCTCATACCATTTCATCTAAACCTATAATTTTATGAAAATATTATTGGAGATATTTAATTTAAGCAAGTAGGCTAATTGTCACCTTAAATTCTTCACTTTGTTGTCTTTGTTGCTTCTCTTGCAATTCTTTTTGAAAATGTGTCTCCTCTTGTATCTTGACTAGATAAGATTTAAGCTCCACTAGATGGGTGGGGTGTATTAGAAACCAGGCATCAAGTGCACAATGCTAAGTAAAAGATAGTTGACAATACCCATTGTAGATGAGTGGAAACTGCATATCTACGTCATAGATGAGTGGAAATAGTTGTATAAAAGCTTTTCCTTTATCTTTGGCTAAATGCCGCTCCTTATCTATCGTTATTGGATCTCTATCAACTCCTTAATTAGCTTGAGGGTAGAGCTTTGTATGAGAGTCGGGATCACTGTGATCTACAAAATGAGGTACACTAAGGGGAGTTGGAGTTGGAGTTGGAGCTAGCTCAAGAACCCAAACAAGTAGAGAACTAAAGAATATTCAAAAGACAAGAAAAAAGATCTTTTATCAAAGGGGCTTAATAAAGTATTTAAATGTGTCGTCAGCAAGCTGAGATCCTAACATGGGTACGATGATCTTAGCATCTTAGGTGATTCTTGAATCTAGCCATCATAATTGTCTTCTTCCCATGTGGAGTGCCTTTATTAGGGTATGGTGACATGCATTGCCACGAGGTTAGGCCAAAGATTTCATATCACATCATCAAAGCTAAATGAACCATTGAAGAAAATTACCATTATATCTATAAAAGTTTATGTCCTGCAATATATATATATAATATGGCAAGAAGAATTATAATCAAATGAATGAAACTATTTGCAAATTTCAAAAGATTGGTGCAACAATTTTCATTATTATAACTAGAACAACAAAATATGTCGAAAGCAAAAATAGGAGAGCTTAAAAGAAAACAAAATATAGAGCATAGTAAATAGTAGAACACAAAGCTTAGTAAAGAGTAGCATAAAGAGCGTAAAATTTTTCAAATGCATCAAACGATACATGCATATGCTATTTATACTACTCTTATAAGAACATCGGTCAATGTCTAACGTCAAACATTAAAATGCAATCCATTGTTGCATTTTAGAGCCTATAATGCAATCTAACACTACCTTAGATCATTTAAATTCAAACGAGACACTTCTCTACCATTTTCTTTATTTAAATTTGTTTTCCTTACTTGCTTTTTGCAGCATTCCCTACCAATATTGGCATCACTTGACCTTGCATTGCAATTTGCAATGCTTTTATTTTTCTTCATTTACAAAATTTGTGTCAATGACTCACCTTGGGCACGTTACATACAGCCTTTACGCGTTGCATCTCTTGTCGATGATCCTTTACTCTGACAGTTTTTGTAGATTAAAAGAACATTATTGAATTTCTTTTTATAATAAAACCAATTCCCAAGGATCCAAGTGCAACATGTAAAACTAAATGTAAATAAAGATTATGAGATGGATACCTTTTTTTATAACAAGGCCATCTTCTCCCGAGAATAAAGTGCTCTTGTAAAATGTGTTCATCAAAAGAACTATATTTATAGTCCCTCTAGCGATATCTATACATATGATAATAGGTTATAATCTCTAGATTGCTATTAGAGAATTTCAAAATAAAGCTTAATAACATATACAGTATTTTTTCCTAGAACAATATACATCAATTATAAAACTCAAGGACAAACGTTGTGTCCCTGCGTTCGTTACGCAAGTCCAATAATATGGACTTATTCCGTTTCCGGCAGCATTTATAAGGTCAATGAAGTCCATTCAATGTCTGCACAATATCTTAAAATGTCATAGTATATAATATTTTCATTAATTGAAAAATAACGTTCTATGTTATGACATTTAATTAAAAAAAAGTATTAGATATTGCATGGTAAAATCAATTTACTTCTTTTAACCAACGGACAAAATAACTAAATGCATTTTATCACCGTTTAAATGCTTCCATTTTTATTATTTCCAACCAATTCGTTTGAATTATGAAATAAACATTGATAACTTTTAATATTTACAAAAATTTCTTGTCAAGAGTCTTGTTCCTATTCATCTATTGTGTGTGACCCTCTAAGTATCTATATATTAAGGAAATGTTTATCTTGACACAAGCAAGGTAACCATTTAGCAATAGTTATTTGCCATCTAATGTAATGAAAAAGTTGTAAACCTAAAACTATTATAAATAGAATCTCTTTATTAAATGATATCCTGATTTAATCATTGCATATCATGTTATCAATATTTTATCTTTTTACTTTGGTTTCTAAGATAAATTCGACTCAATAAAACTTGCCATGGTCATAGAACTTATAAGTCAGTATTATCTCAAACAAGCAATCTTGACTAACTCACCAATCCAAGAAGTAATGAATTCTATATTGACTCATCGCTATCCACTCCATATTTCATATTATATCTAATAAACAAATTATTTCCAATCTAAATAAGGATTGTGTTTAACAACATTAAAGTAAAACGTTCCATATATAGAATATATGAAGGTATCAAGTTTAGAAATTATTTATGCTAGTTTATATAGAGAAGGGGCCAATGTTATTTAAACATGTTGCATCTTCTATTAATGAGTTGTGTCTCATATACTCACTTAACTTTAGGCACTCACTTATATAACTTAGTTATCTTTCCTTTAATCCAATGAGATGACTTTAGTTATATAATGTGTTAATCTAAATATTTATATTCTTTCTAAATATTTATCCGACTAAAGATAAATTTTAGATAACATGATCTCATATAATCTCACATATAATACACTTTTATTTTTATCTAATACATACTTTAATTATATGTAGGATTTTATTATAAAATATATATGAGCAAAAAAGAATACATAAACAATAAATACTAATATTTTATTAATAATATTCATAAATACATCAAAAGTGTTTCTGACATTGTGCACAAAATACAACACACTCTATAAGTAAAGCTATCTTGATCAGTACTTATGCATCATCCTTATTTTACTAGATGACTTGGCATGACAATATGTTTAGGGGTAGGTATCAATTAGGGTATGATCATCATTCTTAGTTAATGTCATGGATTTCAAATTGGCTCTTTGATAAATCAACTATGAAATGCTTTTCCTATTTTTAGAATGTATTTTTGGTTATTAGATTAGTTGAACCTACTACTTTTTCTTGTAAGCCAACGAATCTTATAGATGTAGGGATTTGTTTGTGATGGTCATATACATATAATATGCATCTAGCTCTCCTCATAGCAACAAAGAAGTGACATGAAATAACACATAAGGGAAAATTAAAGAGAAAGTAGTAAGGAGGTGCAAAGGATCTTAAAGAGCTTAGATGCATACGTAACAAGTGAATGAGCTCAATAGAATCAACTTCATTATTCTTGAGAAAAAATGTGGTTCTTCTTCTTTAGTTTTTTTTTACTCTCAATGTAATTTCATCCTCATAACATGATAGCATTTCTCTTAATTTCTTAATGTTTGAAATGGGGGAAGACTTTAGGTGTTTATAAAATTCAGCCAACAATGCCATTTCTCAAATCACTTTGACAATTGACAACTATGATAAAGTCCCTTCGAACTCTAGCTCATAAAAGGCCTTTCTTAGTGTATAGGCCTTCATGAGAAAGATTGAGAGTAAACAAACCAATTAACAAATCTTACTCCAAACATGTTGTATAAAAATCTCCCTTGATCATTTCAAAATCATTAGACTTGACTCTCTAAATCTTATCACTTTAGCTCAAAGAGTTGAATCCAAGTTAATATTGTGCTTAAAGCTCATGAATTGAATTTAGCCCTCTACATATCTAGTAGCTCATAATGTATGTTTATGGATATACCATTTATAAAAGATATTTTTATTTTAATGAAAATGATAAAATATAAGGCAATTTGGATTGGTTTACAAAAATGAATTTTAGTGTAATTTCTTTCTTTTTGCATTTTTTAGTTTGCCTAATGTATGATAAAATTTAAAAAAAAAAAGGGTAAAGTAATCTTATGTTTTATTAATTAATTTATTTATTATGAAGGCCCCTTTCTTTTGCATATAGAAAGGAATAAGTGTATCAAATTAGGAAAGGCTTAACGAAGTGCTTCTTTGATAGATAAATAAATTTCCATTTAGCTATGACCCAACTTGCTCAAACATGTACACTTTATCACGTAACAAATTCTTGTAATGAATATCATATCTCTAGTTGAAAAACAATGTATTATAAGGGAACAAAAACAAGCAATAATTAAATATTAATATATATCTAAAAGTTAAATCTATTAATCAAGTATTGATAGGATTTTCTAAACTTCCAAAAGAATAATTTTGCCTCTTATAAAATATGCACAATCCTTAAATTATTTAAAACCTTAAACTCACTAAAAGAATTATAAATAGTAACCATATTGAAATTTCAATAATGATTTGAGTTATATATATATATATACATATAAGTTATAGAAAGATAAAAATATGCTTTATCTTCTAAATATGCACTTAAAATTTACCAAAAATGATAGGCCTAGTATTGTTAAGGCCCACGCAATTATGACAAGATATTTGTCTTACTTAGTTTAGTCTCTCTCTCTCTCTCTTCTCTATTCTTGCCTCTCAAATATTCTAGGCAAGAAACGTTAACTCTTACGTTCTCTTTACTCTCATGTTTCTATGTTTATCTCTCGATGATTCTTCTATTAATCTAATAAGAACAATACTAACTATTGATCTATCTTTGCAATGTACACCTTTTTGAGCAAGGTATGGCTCTAAGAAGGAAAAGGAAGTAAGAAGAGGAATCTATTATGTAAACTCTTGTTGCTTTTTCTCTTTTCTCATAATGTATTTATATACTGTTAGATCTATAAGTAATTTCTATTGTATAACTATCTTTGGTAACTACTTTAGTTGATTATGTTACAAAAACCCTAGATCTAGTAATTTTAAGCTAATTTGGCTTATTCCTTATATGAACTAGCTTGCCTGTAACAATTTCCCCCCATTAGAAAAATTAACCTTGTCCTCAAGGTTAAAATGTGAGTAAAGTTGTTGAAATTGATTGTAGTCTTCCCAACTTGTATCTTTGAATAGTAACTCCTTCCATTGTACTAACATATATAGTACTAAAGCACCCCTTCTCATTAAGACTTTCGTATCGACAATAGCTAGTGGTGTCAATAGTAGTGACCCTTCAATAACATCTTCTAGTAACTATAAAGAAGGAATCTTTGATCTATGAACTTTTTTCAATAAAGATACATGGAAAACATCATGTATCTTAGAATAATGCGAGAGCTAAAGCTCATAAACATAATGGCCAATTTTCTTTACAACTTGAAAAAGGCCATAGTATCTCTTGCATAGCTTATGACCTCTCTAACCTGATAGGGAGACTTATTTATAGGGTTGTAGCTTGACAAAAACAAGATCACCAAGTTCAAAAGACATAAATGTACAATGTCTACCCGTAGCAATCTTCACTCTATTCTAAGCCTTTTGCAATTTAGTTTTTAGTAACTTAAGCATCTTATCTCGAGTTACTAATTCTATGTCAACAGCCTCTAACCTTAAAGCACCCCTTACATAGGAAGGAATTGATGGATGCACTTTACCATACATAATCTCAAATTGTGTAGCTCTTTCTCCTTCATGAAAAGATCTATTGTAAGAGAATTCATCCCGGAGCAAGAAAGAAATCCATTTAGAAGGACAATCCATAAAGAAGCACCTTAAGTATTGTTGGATAGTCCTATTAAGAACCTTAATTTACCCATCACTCTAAGGGTGGTATAAACTACTCATGTGTAGTTTAGTTCCACTTAAACAAAAAAAGCTTCTACCAAAATTTACTCAAAAAGACCAGATCTCTATTTGATACAATTATGCAAAGGAATCCATGCAATTTAACCACCATAGTCATAAATAATTGATCCAGTTATATAGCAGTAAAATGATTATTTAGAGGTCCCAAATGACAACATTCAAATACTTGATCAACTACTATAAATATAGTTGAATAGCCCTTAGATATAAGAAGACATGTAATAAAATCCATTGCAATGTCTTCCTAAGTCCTCTCTAGTATTGGCAATAGGGCTAATAAACTTAAAGGTTCCTATATTTGGTATTTAACTTGCTAACAAACTTGGTAACTTTGAACATATTCCTTGATATGTTGTCTGATTCCCTTCCAAAAAAAAATTAGCAGCTATTCTTTTAAATGTCTTCAAAAAACCAAAATGTCCTACACTTGGTGAATAATGGAACTCCTATAAAGTTGTTGGAATAATAGATGATTGAGGCACCGAAAAAATTTGTCCTTGATGAAAAAGGAGTCTATTTTCCAAGTCAAAGGCCATTTAAGAGGCACTCCACTCTTTAATTTGTGAATAAGCTACTAAAATTCTTAAATATTATCATATTCCTGCTTTAGTGTTAAGACAAAATCAAAAGTGAGTATGGATAGGCTCATGAATAACAATTCAATATCATGTTTGCTTGAAAGTACAATCACAACAACATTTTCTTATCTACTTTTGTATACAATACAGTACTCAAAACCAACGAGTTTACTCAAATATTTTTGTTGTTTAAGTGTTTGTACAACTTATGAAATCAACTCCTTAAGACTTCTATGGTTAGTCTTAATGACAAAATGCGGATCCAACAGATATTGTCTTAATTTTTTAACTTCTTCCATTATATTATACAATTCCCTAACATATGTAGATGCTTTTGTCAAATGTGAGGCTAACTTTCTACTAAAATAGGCTATTGGATAATTGTCTTGTAACAATACAACACCTATCCCTATCCTTGATGCATCTATTTCTATTGTAAATTCCTTTTGAAAGTCAGGTATAGCTAACACTCGTGCATGACTAAGTGCTTCCTTTTGGTTTGTGAAAAGCTACCACTGCCTCATTCGACCACTTAAATGAATTTGACTTCAACATCTTAGTTAAAGGATGAGCAATAGTTGCATATCCTTTGACAAATCATCTGTAGTATTTAGTCAATCCTAAGAAAGCCCTCATTTGTTTAATTGTAGTAAGCTTCTCCCACTTCATCACTGCTTCAATTTTTGGTAGATTAGGTCTCATTCAATTATAAGAGATAGCATGTCTCAAAAAATCAATAGTAGTATGAGTAAAGGAACACTTGCTTTCTTTAAGATAAAATTGATTATCTAATAGCTTTTGAGGAACTTGAGCTAAGTGTTCCAAGTGTAACTCAAAAGAATTACTATACACTAGAATATTATCAAAGAAAACAATCACAAATTTTCATAAAAATGGTTGAAATTGTTTGTTCATCACTACTTAAAATATTGCTGGTGCATTACTTAACCTAAAAGTCATTAATAGGAACTTATAATGCTCTTCATGAGTTCTAAATGTCATTTTTTCAATATCTCTTAGGGCCATCCTTATTTAATGGTAACCTAATCTAAGATCCGGTTTACTAAAATATTACGCATGACGTAATTCATCTAATAATCTGTCCATAGTGGTTATAAGAAACTGACCTCTAATTGTTACCTGATTGAGTGCCCTATAATTAATATAAAAAGGCTAAGATCCATCTTTCTTTTTAATTAATAATATGGGGGATGAAAATGGGCTAATACTTCCCTAAATTATGCCTTAGGAAAGCATATCATGCACCTATTTTTTAATTTCATTCTTTTGAAAGTGTGTGTAACAATATGGAAGTACATTGACTGGATTATCCCCATTATTAAGATGGATTTGGTATCAGACTTCTCAGATTGATGGCAATAATGATGGTGCTTCAAACACTTAAGAAAATCTATTGAATAATGATTTTAAATCATTATTGCCGGTAGTATTCTCTAATATGTTAAACTCTTGAGCCACACAATGATAAAAAGATGCTATTTCATCTTATTAGATCATTTGCTTCAATTGTTGATAAGATTTTAGTCACTTGTACTCTTGTCTCTCCCATCAATGTAATTATTAGATCTTCTTAAGTAAATTGCATTGTCAACATCCCATAATCAATAGTTACTAACCCAAATGTATATAACCACTGTATACCCAAAACCATTTGTGCTCCTTATATAGGAAAAATATAGAATATTTGAGAAAATTTCCAACCTTGTATATTAACTGGCATGCCTATACACATACCTTCACATTGCAAAGTTATGTCATTGCCTATCATAATAGAAATCTTAGAGCACATTGTATGGCCAATCCTAATTTCTTTACCACTCATGTTTGTAGGAAATTATGAGTACTCCCAGTATCTATCAACATTGTTAAAGGATCTCTATGCACATATCTTTAGAATTTAAGAGTTTTGGGAATTGGCATACCCAATAAAGTATGATAACTAATTGTGATTAGATCTTCCATTGTCTACTCTTGATCTAGTCCTTCTAAAATTTCCTACAACTTTGGATCATCTTTTGCCTCTTCATGCAATAGCAACAAAAATTTCTATTTACATTTGTGATTTTTATGATATTTACGATAACAATTATAGCAAATGCCCCGTTCCCTTCTTGCAAGTATTTTTTATGCTAACATCTTTCGAATTAGTAATGTATTGGTTGTATTATTTGTTTATGAATTATTTGGTAATGAAAGAAGTGGCTTAGAATTAAGATTCAAATTGGCTAGTATAAAATTTTTAGTAGAAGGATAAAATGGTTTGTTAGTCAAAACAATTGAAGTCAATGGTTTAGTGTTAGAAAAAGAGGTTAGGTAATATTGTTTGGAATTGTTTCTATCAGCAAATTTACTTTCTTGTAATTTAGCCAACCAAATTGCCTTTGGTAATGTATTTGGTCTTGCTTATTGAACTTCCCTTCTAATATGTAATTTGAGTCCTAATTTGAAACAGCTCAAAAGAAAAGAATCTGATAACCACACTACTCAATTATTTAAGTGCTCAAAATGAGATTGATATTCTTCAATAGATCTTGTCTACATTAATTTTGCAAGCATACCTTGCGCCTCATCATGTTGAGAAGGACCAAATCTGGTTTCCAATGCTTTTTTTAAATTTTCCTAAGAACTTAATTGCTTGTTGTAATACATCCACTAGTACTAATCTAATACTTTTCCTTTCCATTGCAAATGATGCAGTTGTAATTCTTTACTCATCAAGAACCGTATGAAATGTGAAAAATTGGTTTGCTTGAAAATCCACCCCAATGTATCTTCTCCATTAAACTTTGATATCTCTAATTTGATACCCTTCATGAAATGTTTTGAGGTATTTTGATTACTAGAAAATGATGAATCTTGTGGTTGTTCTAAAGTCTAGTGAATTTGCAAGATTCGGATTCTTGAGGAATTCTTGTTGAGAATTTTGTAAATTAAGTTACATTTCTTGAAACCTTCTTTCCATTTGTTGTATGAGATTTTGTTGGAACTCAACTAATTGTTCTTCCAGATTAGTATCTCTAGATGTAGGTGCCACAATTACTCTTAGAGCTTAACTAGAGCACCAATTGATAGCCCCAAGAAACCTTAACTCTTACGTTCTCTCTACTGTCATGTTTCAATGTTTATCTCTCGAAGATTCTTTCCACTTTACAATTCACTAGCATCATCATTTTTTTTTTTTTAAGATGGACATAATCATAGCTTCTAACTTTATATTTGACTAATTAAAGAGCATATGTAATGTGTGGATAAAAATTTGAATAATAATTACAATTTATTTTCCGAAGAAAAAAAATGTAAATATAATATAATGCTTTTATCCATTATAAAAAATAAAAACACGTTAAGAAATTATTTAGGGAATATAAAGTCCTAAAAGCAAATAACTCAATTATACATGATATGTTAAAAAAACACCCACAAAAACTCTCTCTCTCTCTCTCTCTTTCTCTCGCTAACATGCACATATAGACACATGAGTATGTTTTTATTACCAAATTATGTACAATATATATAATTTTAATATAAAGAATGAGTTAATATGAATTCCTAATAATTAAAATTATTGAAACAATTTGGAACAATTCGCTCCCATAAATATAAAAGGCAAGAGTTTTGGTAGATCAAATATGCAAATCAACATTAATGGCAATAAACACAGAAAAATAATTAACATTAGATAATCAATATTTTGATTTTGTCGAATATTAGTGGGAATTGATACATAATAGACTGAAAAGTAGAATGTACAATGTTTTTAATTGAATCCTCCGTATATTATAATATAATTTGATATGACAAAAAAAAAATTAATTGCAAATGTTACTTCTTATAAACAAAAATAATATAAATGCAAATGTGCCACCACCATGCGTATGCAAAAGTAAACACTAATAGTCTAATAAAATTTAATGTATAAAAATAATTATTGATTCAAACATATACAATACTAATGACTTAAGAGCACTTTTCCTAAAATAATATGATTTGACCAAATATTTTAAATAATATATATGTAGATAAATAATATGATTTGACAAATAAAATTATAAATGATTGTGATAGAATGAGTTTTTATCATAATATAAATCAATTTGTATAAAAAATTTATTCGCCTAAATCTTACTCAAATTACATAAATTTCTCTAACTTCTGCTTTAACATATAATATATATGTATAGATTTATTCAAGATTTAGTTCTAATAAGGATCGAATTTTTAAGTAATAAAAATAAATAATTAATATTATGCTAAGTTGTTAAAATGGATGATCAAATTGCTCAAATAAGGACTTACTGTTATAACAAATGGTTTGAATTGCAAAAGTTATGAGATAAAACTAAGACTTTAGTCCTTTATTTGAACTATTTATTATAACATTTATCATTTATTTTAATCATTTAAAAGTTTAATACTTTACTTGAACCACTTATCTTAATATTAGTTCTCTATTATAAATACTTGAAAGCTGATATTTCTATGTGTAATTTTCTCTTTTTAAGGACAAGCCTTTTTTTCCCCTAAATAATATGGACAAACCAGCTTCAATTTATTTAGGATTTAGTTCTAATAAGGGAAGATATGATCGTCCGAGGAACGGTTCGATCGCTCGTATCATTGTTTCCTCCTTAAACTAAAAATCACGAGAAGAACGTGGATATATTTAGGAGCTACCAAGTTGTTCACAGCAAATCCTTGACCGTTAGCTTATCTGTCCACCTCGTGTAATTGATTATATAGTTATAGGTTTATATCATATTTTTGTTTTTTCACCCCACCCCAACCAACTTTGATTTCTTTCACGAAACAGATGAAACAACAGCTAGTTTCCCCGTTGTGTGTCGAAATCTCGTAAAGTTTGCAATCCATTATTTCTCCGTTATGAAGCTACGTTTCAAAGTCTTCATAGAGAGGCCTGCAAGCATAGAACAGTACATAATGTGATAGATACAGCATTATTCTAACATTTTCAGAGGAGACACCCATATTATGAATGTTTAAATTCAAGTGTAATTAATTATTTAGTTAAATTAATATATATATATATAGGCATCACATAATAAACAATAAAATTATTTTACAAATTTATTTATGCAATAGTTATTAATAATAAATACTGTTTATACATCACCACCTCTAATTACTTTCCTTGATCTTACTCACCGTAATGTCTCACATTAACAGTAACTTCTTTTACATTTTTATAATTTATTTAACTATTATACCTTTTTAAATACGTAAGTCATCAAAGTTGCTTACACTTTACTATTGAAGAGTAATAACATAAACTATTTTTTTTTTACACTTTACCACGATCATCACTATAAACTTTCTATATCACATCGGCACCCATTAAGATTCCTCCCTCTTTTTTGCATAGGCCCTACAAAATTGGTAGGTTGGCATATGATGTGCCTTCGTTGAGATGCTGTGATAGTTTATCAATAAATATTAAGTTCCATGTCATTTTTATGGATGATGTGGCAAAAATAAATTTTAAAAAGAAAGAAAATAAAATAATTGAATTAATATAAAATAATATTTTAATTAAATAATTAGGTATATATAAAAAGAACTAAAAATAAATAAAATAAACAAAAAAAAAAAATAGAATTTGGTTTCTCGATGCAAAACCGATCATCACATGTTGAGAACCCAAAATAACAGTGTCCCAAGCCCCTAATTTCAGCCTGAATCAAGAGAAACCAATAAGCCGAGCTTGGAATATCAAATATTGAACTAAGGCTATTGCGCGCATTGAGATAAATCATGTTCAAAGGTGGTGTAATAGTTGAGAGTAAAAATGCAATTAGTAATAAAGGGGTGAGCAAGTAATCTTTTTGTACTAAGTACCCACCTGAACCTTACTTTACTGTGTAGGATTTAGATGAGTAAAGAGAGTCATAGAATAGTTTTGCCTGATAGTTTTTCAAAACCCACTCTCATATAATAAGATATAGATATAAAGTCAGAATACCATGTTCCACCTTAGAACTTGTACCCTAAAGTCTAATATATACGAGATATATATTCTATGGTACTTTATACTTATTTTGTAACAATAATTAAAAAATATTAATAAATAAAAGAAATAATTCTATTGCTTTTTCTATTTTAATCTTGAAGAAAATAATAATAAAACCCTAACTCATAATAATACCTTAAGACTATATGTAGCTTGTGTCTATTATTTAGTTCTTCTCTCTTCTTCTTCTTCTTCTTCTTAGTTAAAACACTCTCTCTTCATTTTCCATATTATTTATTTATTTATTTATTTTTGTTTTTGTAACGATATTCCTCTTTGACTAACTTTTAACTAATGAGGTCTTAAAAGTATCTTAGTTTTTAACTTATTATTTAATATATTATATTGAAATTACTTGCACATAGTTTTTATATTATGTGTATAATAATCTTATGATTTGATAAAAATGCTATTTTGATTGTTTAAAAAAAAGATAAAAAAAATTTAAACATGATTCAAACAGGAGTTTCAATATCTCTAACTATAGAATCTTCTCTATTTCACCTATCAAAATTTTATATTATCTTATCTCGACATGTGTTATAACCTATACAAATTATTATCAACAGATCTACTGATAGTATAATTATAATTTTGATATTGATTATGCATCCAATACAAAGTTTTGAAGGAAGATAAAGAAAAAAATTATAGATTCCACAAGGTACCATATATCCTATAAAATATGCAGGGTCTAAAGTACAAATAGGTTTTGAGGTACCGGTAAGCTTCATACCCTTTCCACCTTGCACCCCACTCACCTCTAACTGGCATGATTTGCTACCTGAAAGTGTAATTTAATTTTTTAACCTCCATTAGCATAGTCCATTTTAATATCAATGTCACCTCAAAACTTCATGGTCCTTTAAATAAAGGTGGAACAATTATATAAAGTTAACACTCTGTTTCTTGTCTCCAAGACAGGGATTTGTGTAACTCGTTACTACTCATTTTGTTGAAGGAAAATATGAATAAAAAACAATTGAAATATGTGATTGGAGGATTCAAGATCTGTACGAATCAAAATTGGTGTTTGCTAACTTGAAAGAGTAGTGTTGCTTCAAGTTAATTATGACGAAGTTTTGATTTGCCAACGTAATAGTGCCCCTTAGTTTATTGCAGCCAGGCCAGTTTCTTGAGTTATGCAAAAATGTTAAAAAAATTCTCCTTCGAAAAGTATTTCCAATGGTTATGAATATTGCTGATTTTTAAAGTAGACACATTGTTGATTGTTAGTCATTTTTTTGTTTTATATAGTTTATTGTTTCCGTTATTTTTATATTTTAGTAAATTATTTAATTAAAAATGTAATTTTATTAAATTAATTATTTTCTTTTATAACTTTTAGTTTTGTTTTTGCCATATTAGCCATGAAAATGACATAGAAATTAATATTTGTTAGATAAGCTGCCACATCATCTTAATAAAGCCACATCATATTTGATAGGGATCACGAACCAATCACATGCTCCTGAGCTTATGGTCTTGCCTAGTTGGCTCATTGAGATGTTTGAGGTGAATTGAGCTCCGAGGAGCAATGCAGTCCTCAATCTAACATTCTAAGCTATTTTGCTCTCTATGTCATTCAAAAAGTTGCCGAGGTGATTGCTGACATGCCGAGCTGACCCCTCCACAACACATCAATCCAAACACCACATGAGGATACAACCAACCTTATAGTGCCGAGGCCAAGCTAACAATTGTCAGGAACTAATCATCCAATGCCAACCTGAAAATGAGTTGCCCCTAAGTCACCTCCAGTCCAGTCCCACTTGTTTAAGTTTCTGACCTACCCACACTGACCTTACCTTATCGAATTTTGTCCCTACTCGGATAACAATGTCATAAGGCCCCCAGAATGAGCAAACCGCTCATGTAATGTCCTTTTCTGACATCTGTATTATCCTTTTTTGACATCTGTACTATCCTTTTTGACATTTGATATTCTTTTTGTATAATTACATTGCTACCCCTATAAATTATTCTCCTTTTCCTTAGTTAATAGGCATCATTTTCTATAATTTTTTGTAACTTAGGACTTACCCTAATTCGGTACTATAAATACTTAAAAATTGTAATAGACGCAATAATGATAGATGGAGAATACACTAAACTTTTACATCCTCTTAAGCTAAGTGTTTTTCTACTTACTTCTAAGCTACTTTTATCTAGCCCATCACTCATGGATCAGTGGCGAGTGACCTTCGACCATACTTGTGCATCATATCAAGTGTGAGCTGAGCTCGTGTGACGATGCGCCATATCCATCGTTAGTGCATAGAAACCCCTGCTCAACCTTCGACTATCATTTATCTTTCTGACCATCTCGTAGTCCGAACTACCCCTTGGTTACGTGTAATATTAGGCTCGTGTGTTTACCCATGGACCCATATCATCTTAGTATTAGAGCTTGGTTACATTCAAAGCTAGATTCTATTACTGTATTCTTTAAGTGGTTTATTGTGTTAAAAGTTCTATTGTTAACATAGGATTTTAGAAGTTGAGAGGTGTTTTATGCTTTGTTTTCCCCTGTTTCCTATATGAAAAAACAAAGTGTAGTTGTTTGCTTATTCATTGTGTGTAATTGTCATAGTAGTAGGAGTGGTAGTTATTGTTCTACTGTTGTCATTCACAGAAATAAATTTGAGTGGTGGTTTAAACATTAGTTTTGTGAGTTAACCAACATTGTCAAATTTAAGTGTTCAGGAAACTTTCGGAAACCAAGAAAGTGGGGCTCGACATGACCAAGGGCAAGAAGGAAGCTTCATACCTCGATCAATAGGTGACTGATTAGATAAGCTCACTGACTTAGTAGCTAGTTTGGTAACTGTTATCCAAGAAGATAGACAACAAGCAAGAAATAGCCTAACCCGAAGACGTAAGCAGTATGAGTGAGGTAATGGTTAGTTTGGCCAAGCTAATATCCTAGCTCGACCATCCTGAGCTGAAGGAATGGTTAGGGATGCCAGATGAAGGCTAGCCCTTGAAGAGATTGAGGAGGGAGAGGAAGGAGATGATGAAGCGGGGGAATATTATGAGCAAGAAGAGGGGAATGTTTAAGCCCTTAGAGTTGATGGGTTGAGGATACATATTCTAAGTTTTTTTAGGAGTGATGATGCTAAGGACTACCTAGATTAAGTAAATAAGATTGGAAAGCAGTATGAATGCCATGAAGTACCCAACAATGCAAAGGTTAGACTTGCTGTGTTGAGGTTCACTAGTTATGCTGCCTTATGGTGGAAGAACTTGCAAGCCACCTGGAGAAGGGAAAGAGAATGAGAGATTAGGACTTGGAATGAAATAAAGAAAGTTGATGATGGGAAGATTATAGTGATCACCAAATGGCTAGTACTGACCACTTCAATCGACATGAGGAGTTTCTATGGCCTGGCATCATTTTATCGCAAGTTTATAAGAAATTTTAGTACAATTGTGGCCTTACTCACCTGACTCTTAAAGAAGAATGCTGAATTTAAATGGGGAGAGAAGGGGTAAAAGAGTTTTGAGGAGGTGAAAGATAGGCTGACTACAACCCCAAGCTTAGCTCTTTTGAGCTTTGACAAAGTTTTTAAAGTAAAGTATGATGCATCTAAACTAAGCATAGGTGCCATGCTAATGCATGAAGGTTAACCTATTACTTATTTTAGCGAGAAACTTCAAGGAGCTACACTTAACTATTATGTCTATGACAAGGAGTTCTACTCTTTAATCTGAGCCCTGACAATATGGCAACACTATTTATTACCTAAGGAATTTATGATCTATACCGATCATGAATCGTTAAGATATTTGAAGAGCTAACTTAAGTTATCTCGAAAACAAGGCATATGGATCAAGTTTATAGAGGGATTTTCCTATGTCGTGAAATATAAGAACAGGAAAAACAATGTAATGGCTGATACCTTATTGAGACAACATGCCCTCCTAACCAAACTGTAAACAAAGCTACTTAGTTTTTCAATAATAAAGAATTTGTATGATGAGGATCTACACTTTGGTCCTATCTATGCCTGATATGAGGAAGGATGGACATTGGATGACTATTACAGGGAAGACGAATACTTATTCAGGAAGAGAAGGCTATGTATCCTGACCTATTCCATGAGAGACCTGCTAGTGCATAAGGCACATGGAAGAGGGCTGATAGGATACTTCGGCCAACACCAAACCTATGAGATACTCTCCTCTAGATTCTTTTGGCCAAAGATGAAAAGAGATGTCCAATCTATATTAGAAAAGTGTATGATCTACCGAAAAGTAAAGAGCTGAGCTGAGCCGAACAAGACCACTATCTACCCTTGCCTATTTTGACCAAACCTTGGTCTAAACTAAGTATGGACTTCATGCTAGGGTTACTGAGGACGTCTCAAGGGAAGGACTCCATTATGGTGGTTGTAGATTGATTTAGCAAGATGGCACATTTCGTGCCTTATTAAAAAACTAATGATGCTTTGACTATCTCTTTTCTTTTCTTTTCTTACAGGAAATAATCAAGGTTCATGAGGTTCCTAGGACCATTGTTCCGGACAGAGACTTGAAGTTTATGAGCAACTTTTAGAGGACACTATGGAGGCAAATGAGAACTAAACTACTGTGTAGCACGTCCTATCATCCACAAACCAATGGATAGATTGAAGTTATCAATAGAATAATGGGAACTTTGCTACGGGTTGCTTTCGAACAAAATATGGGTGATTGGGATCTATGCCTATTAATCATTAAATTTGCCTACAATAGGATAGCCCATAGCATGACAAATAAATCTCCCTTTAAGGTTGCCTATGGGTTTAACCCCGAGCTCTCGATGGATCATATTCCCCTACCGAGACTTGATGATGACTAACCAACCGCAAAAAGAACTGAAGCCATCAAAGCTATGCACTAGAAAGTCATAGAGTAGTTAAACCGAGCTACTACCAAGCTTAAGAAGTGAGGCTGAAGATGAAAGAAAAGAGAATTTCAACCAAGTGATCCAATTTGGCTACATCTCAGCAAAGAACGTTTCCCAAACTTAAGGAAGAGCAAGTTACCTCCAAAGCCAATGGACCTTTCAAGGTACTAGAAAAGATCAATCCTAATGCCTACTAGATTGAACTGCTTGAGGAATATGAAGTCTCAGACTCCTTTAACATTGCCGATCTCCAACCATATCTTCCCGAGGACGAACAATCCAAAGTTGAGCCAAATTTGATCCTAAATTTCAAATAGCCTGGAAAGGATGATAGGGATCATAAACAATTCACGCATTCCCAAGCTTGTGGGCTTGCCAATTGGCTTGCTAAGTTTTTCGAGGTGAATTGAGCACTGAGGAGCAATGCATTCCTCAATCCAACTTACTAAGCTACTTTGCCTTCTATATCATTTAAGAAGCTAACGAGGTGATTAGTCGACATATCAAGCCAACCCCTTCATAACATGCTAGTCTAAGCACCACATCAAGATATAGAAAACCCTATAGTGTTGAAGTCGAGCTAACAATTGTTAAGAACTAATCATCTGAGGCCAATCCAAAAATGAGTTGCCCTTAAGTCAACCCTGGTCCAATCCTAACTATTCGAGTTTCTAACTCCCCCAATGCTGACCTTACCTGATCAGATTTCATCCCTACTCGGATAACAGTGTCATGGGGCCCCCAAAATGAGTAAACCATGTGTGCAACATCCTTTTCTAACATCTGTACTATCCTTTCTAACAAAGGATATTCATTTTGTACGATTACATTGTTACCCCTATAAATCATTCTCCTTTTTCATTAGCTAGTAAGGATCTTTTTCTATAATTTTCTACAACTTAGGACTTACCTTAATTGGATACTATAAATACTTGCAAATTGTAATAGTAGCAATAACAATAGAAGGAGAATACACTAAACCTTTACACCTTCTTGAGCTAAGTGTTCTTCTACTTATTCTTGAGCTACTCTTATCTAGCCCATTGAGCGTAGACTAGTAGCAAGTAACCTCTAGCCATACTTGTACGTTATATCAACTATAACCCAAGCTTGTGTAAGGCGTTGGTGCATCATATCTATTGTCGATAAACAGGAACCCTTGCTTAACCTTCGACTATCATTTATCTTTTGGACCATCTCGCAGTTTAGACCTACCCTTTGATTACGTGTAATATTAGGCTCGTATGTTCACCTACGAACCCATATTAATATGCCATGCATGCAAATTTTGTAGGGCCTATGCTGAAAGAGGGGGAATCTATAGTATTTTTAAAAAGTAGGGTATCGATGTAAATTAGTAAGTTTACAAAGACAATTAATGTAATTTACCCCCCTTCTTTAATAAATGTATGAAAATGAAAGTTGGTTTTTTATTTTTCCAGTAACCTAATTAATAATAATAACCACACACATTATATAACCTTTTATTGATAAGTAATTTTAGGAATAGGTTACTAAGCCCCAACTAACCTATCTAAAGCATAGGTTAAACTCTTAAGTCTACTCTGAAATTCCTTCCTATGCTAAGCTTCTTACAACATTGGTATTTACCATAAAACCAAGGTCAAACTAACAAGAGGCTCTACTGACCTCACCTAAATCATGTGAGGAATATGGTGCCTGAACCCTTCACCAAGGCAAGAGCAAGAGGTTTAGACAATCTAGCCTCTTAAATTCTTAGCTAACAAGCTAGTTCTACCCATACTAACTTGAAGGACCATGTCGATCTACAAGATCCTCCATGCTTTTGAGTTGTTTGGTGCATAATCCTATTGATTCCTATCTCTTTGAGTTGACTCTAGAGCTAACCCTTTCGACCTATTCTAAAGACCATCTCTCATCACCAACTCTCCTTGCTATACTAAATGAAAGCCCAACCATTACCAACCAAATCTCCGACTGTAAGAAACCGTTAGTGGAATGTGCCTCAACCTTTCCTACAACGACATATGTACCACTCCCTACAAGTATGGCCTAACAATAAAACATTCTCTTTCTAGAAGAATTACATTATTGTCCTTTTACATTTGCACTTGTACTTTTATAAATTTCTTGCCCTTTTTAGTTATTTAATTGTAACTAAATATCCTATTTAGACAATAATTGCAATCAAACTTTTAACCTATTTGTCAATAAATTTCCTCCAAGTTTGTTTTTATAACTTTGCTTAAGGCACTATAGGTAAGGGATGGGAGGCTTATACTCCTTTACTTTTGATAGTTCCATACTTTCTTTTGATTTTAGTAGCTTTACATCTTCCTTATAATTGACTTCCACTTCTTTCTCAGTTACTTCCCCACCATCCTTCTTCTCAACATGCAAATTTCTACCACTTCTCAAGGTCACTACATTAACATGTTCTCTGGGATTGATCTCGGTATTCCTTGGGAGTATCCCTTGTTGCCTTTTAGAGATCATTTTTGCAAGTTGACCAATTTGCTTCTCAAGATTATAGTTAGAAGTCTTTTGATTTCTCAACGATGATTCAATGTTAGATAGCTGGGCCTCATTGCCTTGAATATATTTAGTACGAAGTTCTTTTACTTCTCTTGAGGAAGGGGAGGTGGTAATGGTTTTTGAAATCTAGGTGGACCAAAGTTAGTTTTCTGCTAGCTTTGGTTTTGATTTCCCCATGAGAAATTAAGATGATTCCTCTACCTGAAATTTTAAGTGTTGCTGTAGGGGTTATTTTGTTGCATGGGTAGATTTCCTAGATAATTCACTTGTTTCAATTGTTCTTGTGCTTCACAAACCTGTATGCTAAAATCACTTACATCCAGTTATACTTGTTGAGTGCCAATAAAGAGGGCATCAATCTTCTTACTTAATAGATCCACCTTAGCTGCCAAAGTAGTGGTCAAGTCTACTTCATAAATTCCTACAACCTTTTTCCTGGCTCTAATGCTTTCCTATTGATAATTATTCATCGTTATTCCTTCAATCAAGTTTTGGGCTTACTCGAGTGTCTTTATGTTCAAAGTACCTCCTGTAGATGCATTAATCAACTATCTTATAGATAAATTGAGACCATAATAGAAGGTCTGAATCTGCATTCATAGTGAGAGGCCATGATGTGGGCACCTCCTAAGTAAGTCGTTGAACCGCTCCCAAGTATCATATAGAGTTTCTGCTTCTAATTAGGTAAAACAAGAAATGTCGTTCTGAGGTTTAGTGCTCTTCGTAGGTGGGAAATACTTCTCCAAAAATTTCTCTACCAATTCACTCTAAGTTGTGATTGAATTTCGTAGTAGAGAGTTCAACCACTGCTTTGCTCTACCCCTCATGGAAAAAGGAAATAGTTGTAGTCAGATAGCATCATCCGTGGCTCCATTGATTTTAAATGTATCACAAATCTCTAGAAAGCTAGAGATGTAAGCATTAGGATCTTCATCTTAAAGACCATCAAACTGAACATATTGTTACACCATTTGTATGATGTTGGGTGCAATTTGAAAGTTGTTAGCCACGACAGTCAGCCTTATGATACTAGAGTCAACTTCTGTAAGTATAGGCCTTGAATAGTTGACATAGTCCAGTTTGCTTTATTACTGTTGTTAGCCATGTGTAATGGATCTTCTTGATTGATAAATTGAGTGTTGGCCTCTTTACCCTCTTCCTTAACCTCAACAATTGACCTGTCTTCTATGGTAGCCATAGTTTATCTAAGTCGCAATCTCAAAATTTTAAAGATAGTTCTCTTAATTTTAGATCAAGTTCTACCAAATCTTCTAGGTTGCTTTAAGTCATGCACTACAAGGGCAAGAAAATTTAGAATCAATCGCAGCTCAAAGTAATAATAACAATAAAAAAAACAATGAAAACAAAAGAGAGAAAAAAAAAATGGACAAAGCAATAAAGCAACTAGTGTTCTTAATATCACAGTTACCGACAACAGCGCCAAAAACTTGATACGAGGTAAGTGCACCAATCAGTCTTAATATAACAGATGTAAGTCCGAGTCAATATCTTAGAGACCTCGAGTACTAATACTAACCTTATCTCTATTATCTAACCGGAAAATTATGATAGATTAAATGAATTAAAAAGACTAAAATTAACAAACTTATCTAATTATAAGACTTGACTAAGCAATTTAGGAAGTGATAAAATTAAGAACAACTTCAAGAAGGCAAATAATATATTTAGGAATTGTTCCCCCTAGTGTTTAACATGTGACTATTTAAAATGTATCCAATTAAATCTCTATTATTCTTGACCGAAGGGATTCACAATTGAAGTTAATACCTTTCTCAAGCATATTAACCCTAACCCTAAATTATTTACTAGAATCTCTTCACTTAGTAGTATAATTTAGAATCGCATTAATGTACAATGAATTGCCATACAAAAATAATAACTTTCCGAAAGAATCATGTATCTTATCTCTAAATACACACGTAATTCTCTCCAATTATGTCAAGATCTCATTATTCATGTGATTTCTCAATCATTATGCATAATATCATAGATTGATACCCTAAAAATATCAATTAACAATTAAAACATATAATTGAATCAAGAAAGATAAAAAATTTATTAAAAATTATTAATAAATCTAATAATCACATGAAATCTTAGGTTCTACAATCTTAAATACAAAAATCTTAAGCTATCATGATGAAATTAAAAGCGAATGGCAATAAAATCAAGAAATAAAACATGAAAAACTCCTTTTGTAAATGAGAAATCTTTTCAATCTTAAAGTTAAGTGTTGCTTTCACCTTTTTCTCCTCCTTCTCTTCAAGTTTCATCTCTTTTTAATGTCAAAAGTCCTTTGCAAAACCCTCACAAGTCTTTATATAATGTATTATGAAGTTTCTTTTTTCATCACCAGACATAACCTGGGACACAGTTGTATCCCTAGGTTGTGTAACTTACTAACCTTAGTGAAAAAAATCATCCTAATTAGACACAGCCTAGAGACATAGTTATGTCTCAGACTATGTAACTTTCTGACAAAAAATTACCACTTTCTCCTATTTTTTATGTAACTTTAAAACTTCATAATCCATTCATTTGAACTTTGAATTAAGTGAAACTTGATTCCTTTTCTTCATTTTCAATCAAAGAACTAATTCAAACCTTAAAATAAAAATTTTACTCAATTAAGTATCAATTTCTTTTTAAAAAAAAAATATAAGGGAAATACTATAAAATCACCATGTAAAGTGTACTTAAAATAAGAGTTATCAATGTTGCTCAACAAAATAAAGTGCCCCATCTATAATACCCAGTGTTGTAGGATAGTCAGGTACCAGTCTGACACTCTTAAGAGAGTCCACCTGAAATAAGTTGAAAAATAGTTATCAATACATATGATAACAAGTACGTATGTGTGAAAAAAAAAAATGGTCCAACTAGGTGATCTATCTATAGTTATCATACCAATCGACCAATGATAGGTCCATAGTGTGTAATGTATCACTAGGTGATTTATCTATACTACAGCTAGTAACTCTTGTCAACCCTTGAGGACCCTGGACGTATACTAAGAATCTATGTCTCTGTCCTCAAGCCTAGATGTAAGAAGAGTGTATATTGATTCAATCAACATTTGTCCTACCCTGGTGGTCCAACTAGTGGAGCTACTCTGAGGTGTCGAACTCCTGTGGGACATACTAGTATCCATTGAATTGCTAAACGATATGATTTGGAAAGGACCACTCAATGATGTGGAAACATATGAGTGGTACTAGGGCAATCCAAATGTATCACCCAGCAATATAATAGTAAGGAAGCAACTTCTCTATATAAAGCTCCTAAACAACCTAACGAGCACAAGAAAAAGGGAAAAAAAAAACAATAAGTGAAACAACAATGGTTATCACTTATGGACAAGAAAATGATAGTAAAGAGGATAACTTATCATATCATACCTATTGCGTCGTCTGCATATCAAACGCTGTGTAGTACGCATCTATGACATGCATCGAATGTTAAGTCGTATTCCATACTACCCTCCATCTAGCTATCAATGGCCTATCCCCGTCAATAATAAACCCATATTAACTAAGGGGGCAACATGTGGGAATCTATCTCAAGCCCAAACCTGCAGTAAAATCGCGGCCCCTCTAAGCTCATGTGCGTTGGATGTAAAGGCAGAGCACAACTATTAGTACAACCATGCCAAACAAATGCTAACCCAATTAAACTGCCTAGCTACTGAAAAGTCCTTCAAAAATGGCAAGAACATGAGGTAAATAAGGCTAGAGGATTTATCCGCAAATATGAATCCTCCTATTAAGCTAAGTATGTACGCATGCATGTATTGTCAAATCATCTCGTCATCCACCCTACGAGGAAGTATTCGGAAGTGCTCCTGTAACCATGTCAAAGATAAACAAGCACCCCTCATCCAAACAGGCCTCACGCCCAACAATCTTTCCCCTACGTCAACCCAGCTCTCCTCATCATTTGTCTTTATCCAGCCTGCCACTGCGAACTCATCAACTAGAAGTCCAAGCTGGACCTCTACATCCTGCAATATAATGGTCGCCTCTCCAATAGGTAGGTGGAACATGTGTGTCTTGGGCCTCCATCTCTCAACAAGTACTGTAATCATATGCCAATTCAGCATAATAAATGGGAGCTGTACAACTCCTTATAACCCAGCCTCCCGTATATAAGGCTCTACCATAACATGAATAGGAATATCCCACTCATCCTTACATAACGACATCTCACTGCACAGAACTTGTAGTGCATAGGCCACCTCCTACACAAACATTCAATAAAGTTAGCAAATAACACATATTTAATAAAATATTTGATTTTAGATGATAATGACATTACTTACCCTACTCTCCCAAACGGCTTGTGAATGGTGATTGGCCTACCTCACAAGTATACATAGATTAATCGGTCCCAACTTCATCTATCCTGCAAACACATACAAACATGTTTAGTACACCTAAAAAAAAAAAAAAGAACAAGCTTGTCAATCATTACACCTATGCATGTATTATGATTTAATGCTTAGATAGAAAGGGAATATGTACTAGCCCTATTAATCTCCAAACATCTCCTCCTATTATGTCCTTCCCGCTCACATGTGCTGTATCTAGTTTTGTTCAACCGCTCTCGAATGTCCATCTCCATGTGATATCGCTTATGCCTAGGTCTACCTTTCTTTCGTAATAAGTTAATGTTCGGGTGGAGATAAGAGAAGCTAACTTGCAGCCAATTAAGCTCGTTACCAATCCGGTAGAAATGAGCTCGATAACAATTTATTTGGTTTGCCTACTTATACCATGACCTTATTGCCAATTTGCTGTCCACCATCATACTTGCTGCAATAGCACATGCATGGGAGCAAGGAATCTTATATATTTGCTACTTCTAACAAGTGTAAGTGTGACCCCTAAAGTTAACTATATGTGTCCTTCCTTTTCCCTTCAATCCTATCCTTATCATTCAACTACCAGTTAAAACCTCAAAATATCATTTTAGAAGCTAAATGAAATGACTTTATGTACGCTTACCCACCTCCTCCAAATTTCATACATCTTTAGAGTGTAATCAGTATAGGTCTTGCCAGCATTGATTGCCTCCTTAGCGTCCTTATGCCTCTCCTCCTAATAGGTGACATAGTTGTAAAATATCTTCTTAACTAGTGTAGTAATGGGTAATCCATACGCTAATTTCAAAAGAAAGTTATTACTCTCGATAAAGTTTGATGTCATGTATCTAAAACGGTAACATCCATAATATGTAAGAGTCCACCTATCCAAATCAACATTGTCAAACCACGTGGGAGTGTCCTCCTTAGCTTGGGCCAACTTCTTCATGAAACATTCGAATTTCCTTTATTGTACCTAAACACTTGCAAACCATAAAAGTTTCTTGCACAATTGGTTTTTATGGACCATATTGAAGTTACTAGCAATGTGCTGCAAACAGTATCTCTAAACTGCAAATGGTGGCTGCTATCCTACCGATGGTTCCTTATATACGAAATCAATATTGGATGCCCTATTAGATATAAGACATAAGGTTTCTCCCTTCTAGCCAACTACATGCACTTTAAGCTTACGTAGGAACCACCCCCAAGTTTCTGCCAATTCTATGTCAACAAGAGTAAATGCTAATGGAACTATTGAAATCCATACTGACAATCAAATCATCAGAATTGTTGATGTTGTTGCACATTTCATTGACATCTCTCTTAAATGTTATGTAGCCACTACCATCACATCGACTGTTGTGAAATGGGGTAGGATCTCTCACAGGCCTATTCACTAGTTCATTTATTGGTAGAAAGTCTTGAAATTGCCTACTGAATAATACTTCACTGGTACGATGATGGGGCCTGCTTTGGTCGTCTCCATAAATTGGCTAGTCTAGTACACTGCTCCTGATAACATATGGTCTCACCTAAGCCTCTCCTAAATCCTCAACATGGTAATCTTTAAGGCCAACATCATCCTCATCACCATCCACATTTGCCTCATCCTCCCCATCATTGTCGACATTTATGTCTATGTGCAATCTCTCTACATACGGATCATAAGACTCTTCGTGTTCGATAATGAGAGCTAATGCTTTGTTAAGCTAATCTTCTGTGATATTCACATGCTCATACATAGAGAAATCTACGTACGGTTCATTTGATTGATCTACATTTGTTTGCTTCACACTAGTCATTATTGAATGCACATTGGGATCCGGAAGGGTTGGATTGTTTGGCTTATGTATTTCATGCTCATATTGGGTACTCGATTCCCCAATGTACCTTGTGTACACTTCCTGAATACTCTGCTCCCCAAAAGACTTTGTTATCTCAATGAAATTCTCAACATTATCATTATCTCTAATAGCTATCAACTTGTAAACAACTCTGGCATCATGGAAAAAGAGATGTCTGTGCACGAGTTCATCACTTGAGTCAACTCCAGCGCATCCACAAATTCTCCGGCTAAAAAGAGAGAAGTTTGAATCCTTCTTAATTTTCAAATTCTTAAGGGGTTCCCTATCATACTCCGACCCCTAGCTATAGATAATAACTTTCACGTAATTTGTCATTTTCACCCTAATAATGCCATGATGAATCAAATATTTAGATGATATTAAAAACTTCATCTATACACTATGCGACAACTTTACAAAATACACTTAATCATGTCATTAAACTACGTCGCGTACTCCTTAACTTTAACTATTTAATTCGACACAACACAATCAAAACGCCAAATATATATATATATAATATATATACACACACAACAATTTCCACCTACATTCCAACATTTTTCATAACCACATTCGTATAACTTATGAACTGCAATACAAAAAATTCTTAAATTTAAACATATAATAAATTTTCATAAAATATTATTAATTTACATAATTTATGGTACATCTATGATTACAAAATTTACGTTATTAAGTAACAAATTTTTTTCTAAAAAAATGCATAATGTCAATTACTAGTAACATAAAAAAAATTTAAAAAAAATCATGCTTATAAGTTATAGATTATTACCTGCTTCAAAAGTATACTCACAATAAGAAATAGTCTGATACTCTAATTATGGGTTTCCTTGAGTTTTTTCTATATTTTGGAAATTTTTAGAAATTGATATAGATAAGAATGAAGTCTAGCCATACAAATTGGGGTTTATATAGTTGGTATAATGAAGGCGTATCAATTATAATAAATTACACTAAAGGTACATCTAGTGCATACGTCTTCATTGTAACAAATATTAGTAAGTGAAGGTGAATGCAATATATGCGCCTTTACTATACCATAGTTGTATTTTTTTTTTTTTTCAAAACGAGCCTTTTTCCGTAATATTTTTTAGAAAAGAGGTTGTATTGGTATAAAACTCCATGGTCGAGTCAGCCGATTTGGATACAACCTAAATACCCACTCTAGCTTTCCTTTTGCTGACTTATACACTATCAAATAAGTTCAATCATTGTTTTTTTTTTTCCTTTCTTTTCTTTCTTTTTTTTATTTATTTTGTTTAGTAATTGTCTCTACAATATATAAAAGAAAAAATTTAGCTTAGGAAATTTTGCTTTTCCCAAACTATTTTTTAAGCATTAGGTCTTTTAGAATTTCTCACTAAGATAAAATTACGAACTCTTTTTCCAAAATTGAGCCCTTAGAAATTTTGAAAAAAAAAGTGACTTCAAAATAGGGAATTTCCTTTAGAATTTTCTTAAAATAAAAAACAAATTGATTAAAATCTAAACCTAACCATTTTTAAGTTTAAAATAAATTAACCCATTAAAATTTTTTGAAACGAAATATGGAAAGTGTGATCCTTAGTAAAGGGTACAAAGGCACTAATTAGGAGACATAAAATAGAGAATTTTTTTATCTTCCCTTTGTAAATGTTATTTTTGTAAATAAATTTAACTTTCTTTATTTGTGAATACAAAATTATTGTTCTAAGTTAAATGGGTATTTTGAAATATAAAGCTAAATTCAAAAGGTTAAAAGCGGCACTTGTGAGGGTTTAATAGATCAGCTCCAAGACTCGAAATCTCTATTTTTTTTTTTAAAAAAAAAAACCATATTCAAATTGACGCTGTTCAGTTGCTAGGTTAAACTCAATCCACCCAATTGGTTTTAATCTAACCCTTTTTTTTTACCTTGGTAAAGTGGCAACTCCAATTTCTCTTCAAATTTATAGAAAACCTAGTTTCCTTAATTTTTAGTTGATAGTCTATATTAAATAAGTAAAAGGTTTGATATAGATTGAGTTAAGGAGAATAAGAAATCGAAAAATCAAACTTGATAACTTGGCGACTCCACTAGGAATGTTGTCAAGACCTTAAAGGGGGCCTAGTAGGATTGCTTAAAATTCCCATATCACATGTGCACCCATAATATAGAAACCACCTTGCAAGTTAGAAATTACAAGACTCTAAATGATTAATCATTAAGGTTACTGATTTTTAAGTAATTAATTTACTATAGAATATAAATATAAATAACTATGGATGTTCGATATCCCACAGTTCCTCAAAATCGTAGAAAATTAGTAGCCCCTACCAAATAATAAGACAAGACATACCAACATTATAAAAATACAAGAAAAATTACATTATATTAAGTTCTAATATATAAATATTTTCTATAAAGGATGTTTATGCATCATCTAAAGAGTACTTGTCTACTTTTAACACTGATATACATATCTTCATCTTACACTCAACACTCGAGACTTATCCCAATCTTAAAGTAAGTAAACCTGTAAAAGAAATTAATGGGGAATGAGCATATAATAGCATAGTGAGTTTGTTCCTCACCACTACCGTTCAAGCAAGTTATCACACATGCAAACTATCTACATACAAAATGAATACAAGCATAATGAATGTAAGCAACACATCCATAGGAGTCCAGAACTATAAAAGGAGTAGAATTATGTCGTCTACACTTCAATTATCCCTTGTACTTAACCATACAGGACACTTCAGCTTATCCACATGAGGCTATTTAAGGGCACCACCCCTTTAGGCGAAACTTAACTATTACCCTAATGAAGAAAAGAGTTCTAATCCAAATAGGTGGATCCCAAACTAAGACTATCCACCATCGAGACCCCTCAGCACAAATATGCAAGTCCTCTCGCAGTCACAATTATCCAAGGCCTTACAAGTATAATAAAGCGAGTCCTCTCGCTATCAATTGGAGATCTCATGCTAGTTTTTCCTTAATGCTAAAATATTATTTATGGCTCCACAAGCCCTTATAAAGATCATACAAAAATATGTTTAAGAGTAGAAAAGCTTTTTCTAAAAACAATTTTCTCAAGATTTTTGCAAAGCTAACACTCTCCATTCATACCTTTACCAAGTCATAGACATACAACTAGTATAACCGGTTATTTTGGTATAATACTTATATTTATCAATTTAAAAAGGTGATCACACAGATGATAACAAATAAACAAAGCAATCTTTTAAACATACAAGCAACAATAAGTAGCAAAACCTCATACAAGTAATACACAGAAACAAGTAGCAAGTCATTAGAACTCTCTCACCTGGATTATTGGTTATTCTCGATTATTTTCTAAGCTTTGAGGTTTACAGAACTCGATATTGAGATGCCTAAAAGATAAATAAACTTATAAGTATCCTGAAGAATTAAACTCCTTAATTAACATAAAATCTATTGTGGTTTGTCTAGTTTCCCAATATGGCATAAGTATAGCGTATACAAGGTTTATCATACTTTAGTGAGATTAATAGTAACTATATTTATACAGTTGTAAGTTATGGTACTTTATGTATTTAGTTACTTATTTCTCTTCATTATTAATTTACAGGGCCTATTACTTAGTTATCTCACTTCTTTTCAATTCTATCTTACTTCTTTAGTCACATGTAACTTTTTCATCCTAACTCCGATTTTTACAATCTTATAGTTGTTTGTTATCGTTTTCGAATATACGTTTACATAGTAAGGTCCATTGTGGATGTTAAGACCCGTATTTTATGATATAAGTTTAATTTATTGTAATTTTAATTATTATGACTCGAATATTCTTGTTTTCTATTTTTATATCTCATTTTAGCACTTTATGATTTAACTAACCATTAGATTCTTATACTTAGATGATTTTACATTATTATTACTATTATATGTACTTATTTAAGATTAATATGAGTAACTATGTATGTATTAGGGTCCTTTATGTTTTGGCCCATTTATGTGTATATTTGTACATATTGCATATTTTATTATTTTATTATACTATCTTATAGTATTTTAAGTAATTATGTTATAAGTTATGTATACATAACTTTTATTTTAAATACATATATATCCTATACTTATGTTATATATACATATATACTTCTAATACACTTGTATGTATACTAATATACTTATAAATATACTTGTACATATACCGTATTATACTCGTACATATACCCATATGTACATACGGTTATATACATATTTTTGTACGTATATTCGTATTCCTTGTATAATCCCTTAGGAAATCTTCACAAAATCCATATTTTTACATCTTATGGGCTTATTTAGTAAGTTACATGTATGTATAATTAGTATACTTCCGATTTTAGGTTATGTACATAGAGGGTATTCATGTATAAGGCTATTTATACTTATGTACAAGTAGTTTTCCTATTCTTATCTATGTGTATGTATAGTTATATTATGGATTCTACTAGTATATACCTATTTAGTCCATATATGTATATGTATTTCTATACCCATATATGTACACATGTTCTTCTACACTTATCTATATGCATATACCTACACTTATACTAAGTACTTTACTAAAATTTATACACAGTACTTCACATGAATCCACTTAGTATATGTACTCATGTATGTCTATCCTTATATCTAAGTATTCCTACATTTATGTACAAGTGTATAAGAATCCTATTTGTGTCAACATATATGTACATATTACATGATAACTCTAAGGCTAACATAACATAAACAATTAATTACTAATTAAGATGAAAAATTATATGAAAACATACCTCTTTTTTTTTTTCATAATATGAAATAGGAAAGCAAGTATATAGTGAATTTGTTTAAGGATAAGTTATTGGAAATATAGAAGTGAAATTGGAAAGTTAAGAAAAAAGGAAGGAAGAAGAGGGGTCACAGTTTGGATGGGCAGGACAAAAATGTTCTTTGTTGTATCTTATTTATATTTTATAGAAGAAGAAAAGGGAAATCTAGAAAGGGGAGGAAGTGGATGGCAAGAGGGGATAAGGATTGAAAAAAAAAACTCATGTGAGAAATTAGAGGTATTTCATAGAAATTGAAAGAGAATTCTAGATGAAAAGAACATATGTTGACTTTAGTCAACACTTTGACTTGGTCAACATTTGATTGACTATGTCAACTTTCTCAAATCACATGTAAGTAATGTACATAAGAAGGGAATTAAGGCTAATTAGGAGAAAAATTAAGAAAATGAAAGGAATATGGAGTTAAATGAAGTAATTAGCAAAAACCATTATTGAAAACTTTTTCTAAATATTTATATCCTATATACATCATTTAGTATGGTACTTAATGTAACTATTATGAAAAGTGCCATTTAGTATGTTAATATTGACTACATTTAGTATGAACATCAACTAAACACTTAATTCTATATAATACTGATCTAATTATATAATTAGAAGATGAATATGATCTATAATGCAATATTTCTAGTTTCTAGTAAATTAAATTAGTATTGTATACATTTATGGATGATTGAAAGTTATCTTTGATCATTAATTGATAATTTTATATGATTTAGCATATCATTACACATTTATGCTTGATTAGAGTTTTTATCTAGTTCGAAGTCAACCTCTTACAGTTATACATATTTTAGGTTTAAGTTTTAGTTACGACTAGAGTTTTGATTAATAATTTAAGGTTTTTCATATTCTCTTTAGGTTTCAAATTGGAATTTTAGTCAGTTTTAAATTTTACTGACTCTGTTGACTTAAGGAAATCATCTATAGTACGTGAATTTAATTCTATACTCAGAATGCTAGTTTTGTAGGGTTTACAGATGTCAAGAGGGCTAGTGATTTAAACCTTCGAATTTAGAATGGTTTTTTAAAATAACATTTCCATGTTGTATTTCTTTTTTGTAAATATATTTTATTTATTTGTATATATTTATACTAACCCATGTAGGTTTTTCAATGGCATATAGTAAGGGGGGCTTTATCATCATGAATGTGTTTTAGATACCATTAGAACTAGGTTATCATATGACCCTAGGTGGAGGGCCATTGTGTAAGTTTAGAATGTTGTAAGGTGACCACCTTTCAAGGCTAATCAGGTAACCCTACTTAAGCTTTAATGTGATCAATAAACCTTTTTTTTTTTTTTCTAAAACATGTGAAGTCATAGAATTTAAAAACTTTTATAAGCCACTCAGATTACATACATGAACCTTCAGACTAATGAATAAATAATAATGGAGTATGCTAACTAAAGGTTGTTATCATATCGGAATTCTTGTATTACCCATGTAATTTTCTATGTATATTAGTTCTTTATATAGGACTTATTCATTGTTTCCATATGTTTTAATTTTCTTAGTAAATTACATCTTTGTAAATGTAGAAATCCCTTGTAAATTCTATCTTTATATAACTTTTTCCTTATAAATCTATTATAATAATGAAATTTCGATACAGTTGCAACCCTAAACACTTAATATTACCACATTATTATTCAGTTGTCAGTCCCTTCCATCCGCATGTCTTCATCTTACATATTTTCCTTATTTTTATTTAGTTGTGAATGTTAGTTCTTATTAGGTACATAAATAATCATGTTTACTATCTTGTAAAATATCTTACCATACTTATTCTTAATCAAAAGAAAAAAAAAAAAAAAACGAGAGAGACAGAATCATATTGATTTTACTAGTCAAATAATCTTTTTAGGTAGTTGTTATTTTGATACTTGTTAAACTATCATAAAATATACCCATTAGCCTTCAAGTTAGGAATTTTCATAGGCTATATATGTAGATCATTTTAAATTTTTCTAGATAACTTATTAGTCTCCCTTATTTAAAAAAAGAAAAAAAGAAGAACGATTTAGGAATGATCACCAATTCTTTGACTTTAAAATTTTTGTACTCTTTGTAAATATTTTATTAACAAGTAGCAAATTCATGCCTTTCTTATTCCTAACAATGTAGTGCCCCTTAAATGCTTGGTGATGGAACTTTAAATCATCAAGATGTCTTTTGGTGTAACAGCTCAAAGTATGTCAAAACTCTAAAGTTAAGCATACTGGGGTTAAGGTAATCCCAGGATGAGTGATCCCTTGGAAAGCTGCTGCATTACGAGACAAAACCATGCGGTATTCTATGCCAAAGTAGACAATATCTGGATAAGAGGAGGTCCAACCGGGTCGTTACTAACAATGTATTTCTTTATAGCCTTCAAAATTTTGTAAATGATTACATTTTTCCTAAGTTAGCAATAGGTATATACCTTAAATTCATCAAATCTTTCACCTACACAAAGTTTTTCGACTGTAAATAATTGTTTTCAAACAAATCCTATAAATGGCTCCCCTTAACAGTTAGATTTTTTTTATAGAAAAGTTATGTTACTCTTGTAAATTAAGGAATTGACCCGATGGTCCTAGACTCTGCTTGCTTCCATATGCATTATTTTGTTTCATCAAGTAAATGGTTCTTATCCATGAAATGTTGAGGTCTGCAAATAATGGCAAGTGACCAACAAGTGAACAATCAAAGAGTCAATAAGCCACCAGATGTCTTTGGAATTCGTAATCAACAATTGTAAGCTGAAACTACAGTCTAGAAGCAAAGGGCCGACACACTGAAGCCTCTAACTGAGCTTTGTTAGCTAAAGTAAAAGAAAATGAAAAGACTATAGATTGGGCTTTGGAGATGCTAGACAAAATTGCAACCTAAATATAAGAGTTAAATTAGGATTTTTTTTTAATAATTATGGAATAAATGTTAAGTTTCATTAAATAAAAATTGAGAATAAATGTTAGGCTCTTTGTTTTGTTTTTCTTTATACTCCAATCTATCCAAAAATAAAAGTTCCCTTTAGCAAATAATTCTTTAATCCTTAGTTTTCTCTTTTGTAAATAATCCTTCAATATCATAGGCTTATAAATAGAACCTCAAAATCACCATCCTTATTTATAACTAGATCAATCAATTTCTGTAAAATAAAGTCCTACCTTTCTCTTTCACAATGAAAAAGAAACGAAAAACAAAAAGAAAAAGAAAAGAGGAAAGTTGCCAATAGTTACAAATTTTTATTAGATTCAGTATAAAAACAAAACCTTAGCCTATTAAGGCAACCAACCCAAACACAAATTCTTAACCTATTAATAAAGCCTAGTCTAAACATGAACATGTGATCCATTAAAAAATAAAGCCAAGTACAATCTCACATGGCAAACAAGATTGAAATCAAGTAACCTTGAACTCAAGTTAAATGAAAGGCGTCTTCTAAAATTAGGGCATGTTTTAAAGAACATTTTTGAGAGACTAATGGGAAAATTCAATCCTTACCTTAGGGAAAATAAAAAACTTCTACCTAAGGAAATAGTAACTCACTATTAAAAGGTTTGAAATAAAAAGAGGCAAACTATATCCCATACACTAAACCTTAAACACTTGAAGAGTTGAGTGATATCATGGTGAGAATATTTTGGACTCATTCCTTAAAAGACCATTTTGAATTTGATACACAAATTAAAATGAAGTTAGGCATTTATAATGTTCCCAAACACAATTACCCCTTGTTAACTCTATTGAGCATATTCAAGGAATATTTTAGAATTACTCTAAAAGCGTAATGACCTTCTTGAAGAAATTGAGAACTTGTTTAGAGAATTTGCTAATCTATTTCCTGATGAGTTGCTAAAAGGATTACCCTCAAAGCGAAGAATAAAGCATGACATTAAGTTACTACCTAGAGCTGCATTGCTAAACCAACTAGCCTATTGCATAAACCTTAAACAAGCCACTAAGCTACAAAGACAAGTGAATGAACTCATTGACAAAGGCTAGGTGATGGGAATCAAGCTATTGGCCTTTTAACCCGCAGCCAAGCCCCGAGGAATGGAAGGCTTGACGAGACGTATTCTTCTACTCCAGCCGACTCCTACCAAGGTTGAGTACTTCCTTGCTAAGTCACTCCTTATGCCATGTCGAATGACTGCCAATCTCTCGTAGTTAAATTGTCGAGAAATAGATGGTCAAGACAACATCCAATCCTCCATCATGCCTAACCACTTACTCAGCATCACCCTTACCACTATGCTGAGAGAGAGAGCCCGAACTACATAATCCATCCCTACTCAAACAAGCTAGCCGACCGTACTGTTTTGTCTGCATCTTCTAACAACCTCACCAATACAACATCCCCACATATATAGGACCACGTATAGATTCCACCCCACCAATTATTACTTCTGTGAATATTCATTTTTTACCCTTTTGTATTGTTGTACATTACTACTTTAAGATAACCTACATTTTGTCTCTTACCTTTTAGGTAAGTTGCTCTAAATTCCTAGTGTAAGCCACAAATAGATAGATTACAATTAATACACTTGAGTATTTTTCCTTCCCAGTGTAAACACTATTGTTTTACGCTTAGCATCACTCTTATCCTTTCCCTTAAGGTTAGGTGGCGAGTAACCTTGCAGACCGATTCATGCATCATATTGAATTGTGCTATGAGTTCTCGAAAGTTCCATTGGTGCATTATATCCTTTAGAGCTGTTTATAAGTTTTGCTTACTTTTCATTCATCATTCATTCTTTTCATGCTTTTCCCCCATCACCTCTTTCGAGCTTTCTCTAAGTTCAGACCCATCCAACTACTAGCTTTGTTAGTTTTTAGTCACAGTCCGCAATATCTTGGTATCGAGCCAAGGTTTTGTTCAAGTTGACATGCGTTTTCGAAGTTCTGTAATACTTTGTTTTGCATGTATAAAACAAAGCAAGTTATTGTGTTTCATTCAAGTGTTATATTGTTAACTGTTAATTTCCTAAAATGTTTGTTTGAGCTTGAACCTGTAAGGAAAATGACTGACCTAAGTATAAATGTTGGTACTAGCAATGATAGTAGAGTTGTTTACCATAGACGACAATCTCAAGAAACTCTTAGAAGCACTAACGAAAGACTTGATGAGGTAGCTAACCTTTTGGTGGATTTAACCCAAGTTGTTCATACGTTGTCTTAACAACCTATTAAAGCCACGCAAAACACCCCATAAGTTGCTCAACCTATTAGAAGCTAGAACCTAGCTCAGAAATAAATTTGTCCTGGAAACTTATCTTCAAGATACTTTAACTTGGCTTCAAGAGCTGAGATAATGAGGCTGGACTATTGATAAGTATGTTTAAGAATTTTAAATGCTCATGATCCGTTGCAAGGTAGAGGAACCACTAACTCGAACTGTGTCAAGATTTATTATTCGACTGAGAGGTGATATTTAGGACATTATGGAGCTTCAATGATTCACTACAATGGATGAACCTGTTAAGATAACTTAACGAGTGGAGAAGCAAAGAAAAGGTAAGTACCGACCAAAATGCCGACTAGCCAACCCAGATAGGGAAGTCACCGAACTTTGTCGAGTACCAAGCTGAACAAAAAGGTTAATGTTCGAGCTGAGTAGAAAGGCTAACCTAATGGTGAAGCGTTGACCTAAACTTATGAGAAAAGGTAAGGGTTTGTCAAGAAGATGAGCCAGATCAAATGTTTCAAGTGCTAGAGATTCAAACATATGGCTGCTTAGTACCCGAATCGAAGAACGATGGTCATCAAGGGAGAAGTCCCGAAGTTAGAAGTAGAAAGTATGGATGTGAAACCCAAGGAAGAAGAGGTCCTTGCCAAGAAAGAAAACGCCAAAAAAGAACTGATTAAGGAGGACATGTTTGTTGAGGACTTAAATAAGTTACTCATGATTATCAGACGTACTATGAACATGGAACCCTTACAAGAGGAGGAGCAGAGAGAGAATTTGTTCCATACCACCTGTAAGATAAATGATTGGGTATATGCCCTCATTATGGATAGTAGAAACTGTACTAATGTGGTATTGGTTGATCTTGTATCTGAAGTTGCCAACTATTGCACATCCGAGGCCATACAAGTTACATTGGTTGAGTGAAAAAAAAGCATTACATATCACTTGACAAATACTATTACCAATCACAATAGGGAATTGTTCTGACCAAATTCTCTGCGACGTATTGCCTATGTGCGCTTCCCACGTGTTGCTAGGCAGGTCGTGGTTGTTTGATAGGAGAGTTATACATAACGACTACAGAAATATGTATATGTTTGAGATGGATGATTGAAAGATCACACTGAATCTGATGCTACTGAGAGAAGTTAATAAGTTACAAACAAAACTTGCTCACAGATCAAAGAAGGCTATGGTGATGAGTAGAGTCGAGCTTCGAAAGGCCATCAATGCTGAGGAGCCAAACCTATTGTTGGCCAGGCAACTATTAGAAATGAAGGAGTAGGGTAAGCTTCCCAAGGAAGTCAAGAAGTTGCTAGATGAATATGCCGACTTATTCCTAAATTAGTTAACTAAAGGGTTGCTGCTAACTCGCAACATAGAGCACTACATTGACTTAATACCTAGCACTGTATTGCTGAATAAGCCAACTTATTGTATGAATCTTGAGTAGGCTTCTAAGCTCTAACGTCAAGTCAATGAGTAGTTGGAAAGAGGCTATGTAAGAGAGAGTCTCAACCCTTGCGTTATACCGGTGCTTCTAGTATAAAAGAAGGATGGAACCTGGCAAATGTATGTAAACAGTCGAGTCGTGAACAAGATCACAATCAAATATAGGTCCGATCCCAAGGTTAGAAAACATGTTGCATGAGTTGAGTGGAGCCAAGATTTTCAACAAGATTGATCTTAAATCTAGCTACCATCAAATCCGCATGAGGCTAGGGGACGAGTGAAAGACTGCGTTCAAGACTCGACATAAACTTTACAAATAGATGGTCATGCCCTTCAGCTTGTCGAATGCCTCGAGCACTTTCATGAGATTAATGAACCACGTTGAGAACAATGGACGAGTATCATGTTGAAGATGGCTACTTGTTTCAAGGCGAAAAATTATGCATGCTGAATTGTTCACTAAGGGAGCTACTAATCAAGGAAGCTCACAGTGGGGGGCTCTCCAGACATTTTAGAGAAAGGAAGACTTGTAAACTATCGAATGGCTGATTCTTTTTGCCGAGAATGAGGAGAGATGTGCATCGAGTTTTCAAGAGCTATACTGTATGCAAGAAGGCTAAGTGCTGAGTCAAGCAAGAGAGAATAATGCCCCTACTTATCCCAACAAGGCCCTGGACTGAATTGAGTAAGGACTTTGTTCTTAGACTACCACGAACTGCTTGAAGCAAAGATTCTGTAATTGTCATTGTAGATAAGTTCAATAAGATGGCATACTTCGTGCCCTAAACCAAAACTAATGACGCTTCGTCTATTACTTCTCTTTTCTTGTAGGAGATTGTATGGATATATGGTGTGCTGAGAAGTGTAGTCTTTGATAAAGACTTGAAGTTCTTGAGTCATTTCTAGAGAACCTTGTGGCATTAGTTGGAGACCAAATTACTCTTCAATACCTCATGTTACCCCCAAACTAATGGCCAAATGGAGGTAGTTAATCATACTTTAGGATCATTGCTCCGAGTTATAGTAAGCAAGAACTTAGCTGATTGGGAGGTTTGCTTGCCAGTGGTTGAGTTTGCCTATAACCGAATAATACATGATGCCACTAAGTAAACTCATTTCAAGGTTGTCTACGAATTCAATCCCAAGTTACCCCTTGATCACGTCCCTATACCAGTACCCACGTAAGAAGACCCTGATGCCTCAGCCGGAGCATAATCTCTTTAGTACATATATGATAAGGTCACTCGGTACATCGACTAAGGTGCTAGAAGAATGTGAGAGAAAACCAAAGGTAGGAGAACTAAGCAATTCTAACAAGGAGACTTAACATGGTTGCATCTCAATAAGGAATTATTCCTAAGCAAGAGGAAGAGTAAATTATTTGCACGGGTTAAGGGACCCTTTAAAAGCCTTTAAAAGATCAACGACAATGCCTATAGGTTGGAGCTACCAAAGGATTATAGGGTTTCTTACACCATCGATATTGCTGACCTCAATCCATATCACCCTAACAGAGAACTGATTGAAGACTATCTGGATTTGATCCTAAATCCAAATCAATTCGAAGGGAATAATGGGAATCAAGCTACTGACCCTTTAACATACAACCAAGCCCGAAGATTGGAAGGCTTGATGAGACATGTTCTTCTACTCTAATTGACTCCTACCGAAGCTGAGTACTTCCTTACTAAGTCACTCCTTATGCTATGCCAAATGACTGGGATTCTTACTTATCCATAGCAGAGTTTTCTTACAATCGATCCATCCATAATATAAGAGGCAAAACTCCATTTGAAGTAGTGTACAATTTCAATCCCAAAATACCACTTAACCAATCATGCACTCTAATGACCAATTAAGATGATCTAAAAGCTAAAGATCAAACTAGAACCCTACGATAAATCTATAAGTGAGTTACTAAGCAACTGATTTGAGTTGTAGACAAGCTAGCACATGTAAGCCAAGTATGAAAGGGGAAGAAACAATTTTGACTAAGTGAGCTTATATGGGTGTAACTTAGTAAAGAAAAGTTTCCTAACAAGAGGAAGAATAAGCTCTCACCCTGACTTGAAGGACCTTTCTAAGTACTTTAGAAGATCAATGATAACACCTACAAACTCGATCTCCTAAAAGGGTATGGAATCTCTTATGTCCTCTATATTGCCTACTTGAGCCCATATATTCCAAACAAAGACACACTAGCATAGCATTCCAAGGATTTAATCCTAAATTCATAACAACCTGGAGGTTATGATAGGAATCTGGTACCTAGACCCCTTACCAAAGCAAGAGTAAGAGGCTTGAACAACCTAGCCTCTCGGATTCTCAACTGTCAAGCTAGCTTTACCTATGCTGACTTGAAGAACCATGTTGATCTGTGAGACTTTCCATACGTCCAAGCTATTTGTTGTATAATCCTAATTGATTCCGATCTCTCCTAGCTAACTCTAGAGTTAAACCTTCTAACTTATTCTGAAGACTACCTCTTGTCACCAACTCTCCTTACCGAGCTAAACGAAAGTGCAACCATTGTCGACCAAATCTCTAAGTGTCAAAAACCATTAATGGAATGCGCCACAACCTCTTTTGCAACAATACGTATGCCACTCCCTATGGGTATGCCCTGATAGTAGAACTTTCTCTTTATAGAAGTCTTACATAATTTTCCTTCTACATTTGCACTTATACTTTTATAAATTTCTTGACCTTTTTAGTAATTTAATTGTAGCCTTGAAACCCTAGTACACCATGTGTAAGTATCCTATTTAGACAGTTATTGTAATCAAAATTTTACCCTATTTGTCAATGAATTTCCTTTGAGTTTGTTTTCCGCCCTTCTCATGAAATTGAGAACCTTAATACCTTAGCTTATATTAACCCTTAAGCAAGGTTGTGCTAGCCAGCAACCTAGTACATCAAACTGGTGAGTTACATCCAGCAATGTATTGGTACGTACATATTTGAGTAGTGAATTACATCCAGGAGTAACTCATAAGGCTTAATCCTTTTTTTTCCCCTATCCAAACCTACACTCATCCTCTTTCCGAAAGACCCATCCACGTGTTTAGTAAGACCTCCCTCAACAAGGTACTTCAAATCAATTACATGAGATCTAAGGTGATCAAAAGAAGACTTCTAAGGCTTTATGGACCTAAACCCCCAAGCCTAAGTTGGCTGGGTTGAGGCCAAGCCTAGCCCTTAAAGTTTAAGCCATGCTACGTTGGAATAGTTTAAGGTAACTACCAAGTAGACAACTACCTCCACCTACTTCCACATAATCTAGTGCATAACTTAAGGACATATAGCATTAAGTAAGGATAGCTTAGTCTTCTCCTCTATAAATAGGGGATGAGGTCACTCCATAACTCTCTCTTGCTTGTTACACACTTTAGTCTACATTTGTTCATTTCACCTTTCTCTAAATACTCAATTGACTTAACTATTGTAGTGGTTGCATATGAACACCCTTCAATACCCTTGTCAATCTTACGTTTTCCTTATTGCAAGTATTCAACAGCTTGCCTAAGGCTCTTAAGCACCCTTCTATGATCTCAAAACAACAAGGTCTACATATAACTGCAATTGTGCTCTTGTTGATGAGATTTGCCAACTACTTCTTACAGTAAAGTTATAGTCCTATCCATCCTACCAATTGCTTCACACAACTATGTTGTACCTCAATCATATTTAGTGACTACTTTGCGTAACCAAGCCTAAGTCATAACTCATGACAACCAACTCAAGCCTTTAGAGGCTTGGATGAAATATCCCCTTGAAGACATTGACATTGATGAATTCGAGGGCTACATTAAGAAGCTTTTCGAGTTGAAGTAAAGTGAAAAGAGTGACCTCGCTACCAAGTTCTCATTCAACAAGTTTGTCTTTACATAAGCTATTCAAGGGGAAGTACTCCCAACCAGCATTCAACTCCTACTGTTGGATACCTACGATGGATTTGCCGAATTAGATGACCACTTGTAACATTTTGATAGTGATGAATCTACATAGCCTTAGTAATGTGATCACTTGCTAAGTATTTTTAAGCACCATTTAAAATGCTGCTTAGGCTTAGTTCAATCACCTTCAATCCAACTCCATTTTATACTTTGATGAGCTTGCTCATCAGTTCCACCAACACTCATTAACCCTTAACCTAATTAAGCAAAAGCCCTATACGTCCATTCAGAACTACTTCTACTTCTCGATTTTAGCTTTACCATGTTAGAGATCCCTAACCTTAACAAAGGCATTACATTGAACGTTGTCATTTAAGGCATCCAACCATCTAGGGATTTCTTCAAATCATTAATCAAGAAGAAGCCCAATAACTTTGACGAGTTTAAGGAGAAAGCCAAGAAGTACATCATCATAAAGATAACATCTGAGTAAGAGGGGAGACCAGCCGGGCAAGTTAAATAAGAAGAAGGATAAAGAGTAAGGCTTGGTAAAGGACCACCTAGACCTTATAAACGACAGGGGCTCTCCCTTTTAGGATGACGATAGTAGCTTCTGAGATTAGAAGTGCCCTATACCGACCTATATGTGATTTAACCCTAAATATACCTGTAGGGGATATATTAATGGAAGCTTACAATTAAGGAATTCTACAGTAGCCAAAGCGAATGCATAGCAATCCCAACTGCAAGAATTCTAATAAGTATTGCAACTTCTACAAAGATCAGGGCCATAATACTAATGAATGCCACCAACTCAAAAAGGCTATCAAGGATGCTACATAATACGACTACCTCCAAGAGTATGTGGCTTGAAGGGAAGACTTCATTGAGCGATTTGGTCAAAGGAGAAGGAGCGACCTAATTCCGGTAAAGGATTATATTGGTGCTTTCAATAACCAATTAGGGATGCAACCAAGGTAGGTTCCTTATATGGCCTAACATCTCCTAGAACCCTATAAAAACCCTACCTTATAGGAGTAGGATTTGGTAATAAGACGTAAAACACTATAACGTTTTTATAAGGTAGGTTTTCACAAATTTTTAACAATCTTATAGGGGTAAATTTTTATAAGTTTTAGATGAGATGAAAGAAAGAGTAGAATGGAAAGTAGCTAAGTAAGGCTAGAGTTACATTAACTACTGCATACTTAAAAATTTTGGAAATTAAATGTATTGTACAATGTTAAACTAGTGTAGAACATACATGGTACATAAATTAAGAGTAAATGTTTTTATTAATACAATATATTTTATTAAGTTAGGTTTCCTATTGATTTTTGTTTTTCCATCCCGAAATCTAAACCTAAACCCTCTAAGGCTTTTACTCATGTCCTAAACCTCCTATAAGGTTTTTGTCAAGATGAGTAGGTTTTAGTACCCTATAACAAACCACTTAATTGCATCCTTACAATTGATTCCATATGATGGGAATGGTAAGTCATGTTGAGGGAAGACGAATCTTATTGACATGATCCTTGATGGGGGAGATTCAAATAATCTTGCTACTACCTTAGTATTTATTTCAAAATAACAAAGCCTTTAAAGCTGCATTAAACTTTAGTTGAATAATAATGTCAAGTGATCTAGATTCCAATTGTGAGAATTATTGAGGATCAACAACATGAAACTCTCTTAAAGCAAGTACTCGCAACTAATACAAACCACCTTTTGCACACCATATACCAAGAAAAAACAACTAAAAAGCATAAAATCCCTTGAACAAGAAATTGCAAATGAGGATTAGGCTGTAGAAAACCAAACTAATGTTAAGGACAAAGATAATATATAGATAAATATAGAGAAATCCAGTTTCACACTAGAGTATAAGTTTAAGAATCATGCAAAGGAGCTAAAGCGTTCTTCCTACAAATATCAATCATGTATAATATACCAAATGCTTATACTTCTTACTTTAATTTCCATGAGTAGATTGATGAGGATGATAATTGAATGTCATCCAGTCAACTTAACTTTGAGCAAGCTTCCAGTAGCTAAAGGAAGAAAATCACATTCAAGCCAAACCAAGTATGAGAATCATCTCTATTCTTCATGATATTAAATAGAAGTTGCATCAACCATGGTAGAAATCCTTAATCATAAAACTATATGGTCAATTTTTAGGCTGTAAAATGTTGTGTACAAAATTGAAATATCTATAGAGATTTGCAACTCATTTTGACATGATAACCATGGATGTTAGATATTATAAAGTTATTTTTACTTAAAAACCAACTTAAATAAGGTTATTAGAGATGGTCCCTAGTTTATCAATGATTCTTTCTTAACAATACGATGTTGGGAACCAAATTTTAGGGCTTCATTGGAAACATATAATCAAGTTACAGGTGAGAATTCTAAAACTACCTTTAGAATATTATGATATGTAAGTGCTTAGACTAATAAGTGAAACAATTGGACCTGTTTTAAGGTTAGATATTTATACAATAAATGCTAAAAGGGGAAAATTTGCTCATTTTTTGTGTTTAAGTAAGCTTTAATGAGCCTTCAGTTCATTTAATTATGTTAGATGGACAATCTTATTACATTCAGTATGAAGGAATGAGGTCCTTTTGTCTAGGTTATGGTTATATCAAGCATACAATTACTGTTTGTCCAAAGACATAAGGAGTAATTGAAGGTAAAGCTTTGACTAATTCAAAGAGTCTAGAACAAAATGGAAAAATGTTAGTGGAGGGAAGCATGCAATGTAGTAGGCCAAATGGTATACTAGTTATAGAAAATGAAGTGTAAATGACATCACAAGATCCCATACAGAATGTAGCAAAAGGAATAAATGACATAAGCTTGCAAGAAAACGACAGTTATGGTAAGTTGACACTTGTCCAAAGAAGAAAACCCAACAAAGTGAGAAAGAACATAGGGAATCAGAAATCAAGCACACATACCAAAAATCACATGCAAAGCAATTATAATGTTGAGCTGTAAAAAACAAAAGTTAATAGTTAATTTGAAACTTCAGCTAGTAAAAGCCAAATGGCCCCAATGACAAATACACATGTGCAAAAGTGGTTGAGAAAACCTAGAGAAAATCATCAACATGAAGAAATTCATATCATATAGAGTCAAAATTCTCTAGGAGCAAAAGATAGCAATCATCAATAGATAGAGCAAGAGAATTCAATACTTTTATAACGTGTTAAAACCAATCTAGACGAGAATTGTATATTTACAACTATAGCATCAAAAACAACTACTTCAAACTCTATAAGGAAAAGATTAACAAATATCAAACACATAGCCAGGAAAAAATTCAAACAATGGACAAGAAAGTAACTCTAATATTTAATATCAAGATATTGCATCTAGATTCAAAAAATGTCTTGGATAGATCAAAGCTTTAGGCTAATGCATGTAACCCTTAATAATCAACTAAAGAGAGTGTTAATATACTTAGAAGACATCAAAATACTACAAGGGGAAGTTTAAACAACTCACTATGTCCTTGAGTGAGGTTAACAATCATGGAGATGGAAGGTTCAACACACTCACACAAGTAAGGCAAACAATCAAAACTAAGAGAGAATTTGTAGTAGTTCTATCAATTAGGCTAGCATTTGAAGATAGAAACCTATTCAAAATAATGAAGAATAGGGAGAGAACCTTGCAGATTATGGTCAACAAGATTTTCATAACCATGCAACTGATGATACTAGAATATCCCCTTTCAACTATGTAAAGAATCAAGAGGAGGCAAATGGTGCCTTTGCTATTGCTTAAGACAAAAGAAGTTTTTTCTTTAGTTTATACTAAAAGAACTCCTAGTGATTTTGTTCTAAACAATAATTAAGTCATGGTGAAGAACAATGAGGTTATTCTCTATAATACTACTGTAACACAAGAAGGCAATGAATATCACCCAAGCTTACCTTGACTAGTGAGAATTTTGGTATAGAATGTTAGGAGATTAAATACTCAAGCAAAACAAGATGTAGTCCAACAAGATGCTGTCCTACAAGCATTTTGCTGAATTTATGCCAGACATGATGTCGCTATTTGAAATAAAAATAATTAAGTCAACATCTTATGTTTTCCAGTTTTGACTTACTTAGATGGGCATACATTCATAGAGGCTCGAGGTTATAGTGGAGGTATGCTACTTATTTGAAACAAATAGATTCTTAAGATGCACATCCTAAAGAAGACTTTTTAAGAAATTCGCATCCATGCAAAGATTGGGCATTTTGATTTATCTTGGTTTTTTTATTCCTATAGTTTATTCTTCTTCAAAATTAAATAAATAAAAAAATACTGTAGGAAAATCTCTTTGAACATACACAATTGTAAATAATGAATCTTGGTGTATAATAGGAGATTTCAATTATGTTATAGCTAGAAGTGAATGTTAGGGTTTACTTTTCTAAGAAATATGGCTTTTAGTATGTTAGATGCACGAATCTACGTATCTTAATAGATATGGGATATGTGGGAGTTCCTTAAACTTAGTCAAATGAGTAATCCTTATTCAAAAGCATTTGAATCAAGCATGGTGTAATCAAGCTTAGCAGATTTTATGTCCAAATACAAAAAATTATCATTTACTAAAATGGCTAAGTGATCATATGCCCGTACTACTCAATATACATTCATTATTACTTTCTTTCAAGATGCAAAAACCATTTAGATTTCAACCTATTTGGTTTTACTAATAAATCATGCTATAAGCTTATCAAGGAGATTTAGGAAGCCTCTAATCACATCATCTTAAATACTATAGAGAAGGTAGCAAACTTCTTAAGAGAATGGAATAAGAAATTATTTAGAATAGTTCATTTTCAAGAAAAAATACTTTAAAAGATTGGAAAGAATTGAGAAGACTTTATCTCATTATCCTTCCTTTTATCTTATTGAATTAAAGAAATCTCGAAAGAATGAGTTGGAAATGTTAGTATATACGGAAGAATGGATATGGAAGATGAAGGCTCGCACTTTATGGATAAAAGATAGAGAGAGAAATTCAAGCTATTATCAAACCTTACTACAAAATAGGCGAGCCAAAAACCAGGTCAGTGGTCCTCTAGATGATTAGGGCACATGGATTTATGATCAAAAGGAAATACTATAAATGATACTTGGGCATTTTTAGAAAATCTATACAAGTTCAAAGATGTATAGTTCAAGACGAAACAAGAGTTAGATCAAGAAATTAGCTATGACAAAGTTTACCAAACGTTAAATCAAATGATTCCTTAAAGAGCACTAGGAAAAGATAGGTTTCATGTTTTCTTCTATAAAAAATTTTGGAATCTTATGGGACATGCAATATGTCAACTTATATTGAAGTGTTATAAAGAATAAGATAGAGCATCTAAATCAAACACAAATTTGCTTGATCCCTAAGAGAATGGGTACTAGTACAGTATAGAGTTTAGACCTATTAGGTTATGTAACACTACATGTAAGATTATTACAAAGGTTTTAGTAAATAGGCATAGACCTTTTCTAGAAAAGTTAATTCATCTAACACAAGTTAGCTTTATAAAAAGAAGGAAGGTTAAGGAAAATATAACCCTTGTTAATGAAATTCTAGACATTTTTAGGAAGAAAAATGGAAGGCAAAGCTAGATGATGATTAAAGTGGATTTAGAAAAAGCCTTTGATTCTGTAGAATGAGACTTTATCCATTGGATATTGCAAAGTCCATAATTTCTTACAAAAAGGATAAAGCTTATTAATTATTGCATTACCACAACTTCAATTGAGGATTTAGGAAATGGATTTCCTTTAGATGCCTTTAGGTTAAGTAGAGGAACAAGACAAGGTAATCTTATATCACCTTATCTTTTCATCTTAAGTATGGAATTCTTAAGCTAGTTAATTGAAAAACAAGTTAGTTTACATAACAAGGATTCAAACTCAAGAAAAATGAACCTGTTACCTCTCATGTGGCGTTTGCGGATGACTTAGTTTTGATAGCAAAGGCTGATAAAATGAATGATGATTGCATTAAGGCAACCTTAAGTTTTTCTTTGAGTATATCGGGTCTAAAGCTTAATCCCCAAAAATTATCAATCTTATTTTCTTGCAATACTCTAAGAGTAGTCAACGACAAAATGACACAATTAACGGGAATAAGAAAAATAAACTACTTTGACAAGTATTTAGGGTATCCTTTACAAGATGGAAAGAGACCAAAGGCAAGTTAATTAAATGATATCATTGAAAAGGCTAAAAAAAATAAAGCGATTGGAAGGCACGACAACTAAGTATGTGTAGCAGGATTGTCTTAATTAAATCTGTCCGAGAAGCTCTATGAAGGAATACGGTATGAATATATGGGTATTGTTTGGGAAGAGAAAGACTTGTAAATACCCTTTTGTCTTTTCTTGTTAAGGTGTGACTATGTAATGGTTATGCATTTATGTTTTCTCTATTAATATAGATTATCCATGTTGTAAAAATAAAAAAAAATAAAAAAAAAAAGAAAAGAAAAGAAAAATTGTGAGAATTGTTGCGAAAAGCCGAGGTGGATGTCTTATCAATCGCCAACAAAAGTGGCTCATAATAGATTTCAGTCAAATAAGATGAAGCGTTTTCATTACTAATTAGCTTTTGGGATGCTTTGATTATGAAGGAATTAATTTTTATAAATGACTTCTAAAACAATATAGAGGGATAGCTTTCATGAATTACGGGGACTTTCTCTTTTCTTTTTCTATTAATATAAATTTTTATTTGTTGGCTGAGTTTCTTAGAGAAAAATAGAAAAACCTAAAATTTTACTTGGCAGTTATGCTTTAAATATTAATGTCCCTAGATCTAGAATATTTTTTTTCTTTTTGTTTTCTAGATTATAGTAGTGTCTTGATTAAAATCAATTGATAAATGACTTTTTAAAAAGTGCTTTTAGAAAAGAGTTTTTCTTAATTTTTATCCTCTGCTAAATTAAAATTAAGGAAAAATATAAGATATTTTATGATAAACAATTATTTAGCTTATCCTATAAAGACCATTCTGAGCTGCTGTTTGCTATACCTATGATGGAAAGCTTTTAGTGTAAAAATTACTATTCTATTACATATATAGATTCATAGTACTAACCTTTTCAAACAGATCTCCATAAGGCATAAATATGAATAAGCATGACACAAATATAATATAATTAAATATAAGCTAATAAGCAATAGACCCACAATGCATATAGAGAAATAAACACTATTAAGTTTAGAATATTTAGAAAATAAGGAAATATTAACCATATAGAGTGAGGTCATTACCTTAATAATAATATATATAGATATAGACATAAGATTAACAATTAATAATAATATATAAGTAAATTATAGCAAATTAAATATGAAAGTTAATTAAAAGGGGAGTGAAAAAATTTTTAGATTAAAGATGTGGAGTCCAATGAGGGATATTGCCTTAATAATAATAGATAGATAAATAAATTATAGTAAATCAAATATGGAAATAAATTAATAATAGATATATATAAGATTAATAATAATAATAATAGATATAGATATATACATAAGATTAACAATTAATAATAATAGATAAGTAAATTATAGCAAATTAAATATGAAAGTTAATGAAAGTAAGGTGAAAAAAACTTTAGATTAAAGATGTGTGGTTCAATAAGGGGTTGTTGTCTTAATAATAATAGATAGATAAATAAGTTATAGTAAATCAAATATGAAAGTTAATTAAAGTGGGGGAGCAAAAAAAATTTAGATTATAGATTTAGAGTCTAATAAAAGGTTATTGATTTAATATATATAAATAAAATGTAAATGAAAAAAATCTATCAATTAAAATACAACTAAACCAAATGAATACCAATAATATGGAAATAAAGNTTTTTTTGAAGCAATTCATCTAAATTTTTTCACAAAAGATTTGGTTAATTTTATACTAGCAGGCGATGTGCCAAATGCGTGTACAAAAATAAATACTATTAAGTTTAGAATATTTAGAAAATAAGAAACTCATAATGTAGAAAGTGGGAATTAAATTTGAAAAATATATCAAATGGTTTTGTCTTGTGTAATTTATGTTGGTGAACATGGAGTGGTTGAAATGGTAACATAAATGAGATTGAAAGGATTTAGTTGTAAATAATTTATTTGAATAATTTTTAGGAGGTGTAGGGTTCATTTATTTAATAATATAGATACATTAGATATAGATAATAATATATAGAATATAATTACTGATTCAAACTATATACACGTGTTGCTTGCATAAAAAATAACAAATGAATACTTTATAATATTCAAATTCTATATACTTAAATTTACTAATCCTATTTTAATGAAATAAATTATTCATATATTGCAACTTTTCACACCTTAAAAATAAGAGAAAAAAAAACCACAATTCTTGGATTTATACTTTCAACATGCCTAAAAGTGATCAAGATAAAAGAAATGATGAGAAATAATATATAAACGAAGAGTCCAATAAAAAGTTATTTGTTTAATATGTATAATATAAATATACATAAGATTAACAATTAATAATAATAGATAAGTAAATTATAGCAAATTAAATATGAAAGTTAATGAAAGTAAGGTGAAAAAAACTTTAGATTAAAGATGTGTGGTTCAATAAGGGGTTGTTGTCTTAATAATAATAGATAGATAAATAAGTTATAGTAAATCAAATATGAAAGTTAATTAAAGTGGGGGAGCAAAAAAAATTTAGATTATAGATTTAGAGTCTAATAAAAGGTTATTGATTTAATATATATAAATAAAATGTAAATGAAAAAAATCTATCAATTAAAATACAACTAAACCAAATGAATACCAATAATATGGAAATAAAGAACATGTTTGAGTATGCTTTGAATTTTGATGAACTTGAGTTTAGAGCTTATGGGCACGGAAATGCAGAAATAGGCAAGAACTGAAGGTCAGCCGGAGCTCAAATTGTCAAATTCCAATCGATGAGTCGGTTTTGATGGTCATTAGACCGAGGTGTCACTCATGAAAATATTACTTCCAGATGGTGTGAACAATGTGCAAGGAATCGGGATCGGTGGTTTTGCCATTAAATCATAAAAGCTTGAATTTTTGGTATTTATGCCTTCTCCATTACATATTCGGCTTGAGATCAGCACTTGCGGTTCGTACCGTTCGTTGCGGCACAACATAAACCGGAAAGCAAAATGAGCCACGAAGATCCAAGTGGGGCTGGGGGGTCTGGCCTAACTTGTAATTGTGGTCTGTAGAGGCCCAACTTGAACTCAAAGTAAGTCTATCTTTCTCGCTATACTCTCAGACTGACGGTGTTCAAGGAATAAAGCAATGGTGCTCACGAACTTCAATGGAGCAGGTGTTGGGTTTGGTATGGATCTTCAATTTTTTATCTGAATTCTTCTTTAATCATTTCGTCATGAAATATCCTAACTAATCGGGGACACAATTCTATCTTTAGGGTTCGGGATTGGTTGTGGGTTCGGAATTGGATGGGGATTCGGGGGTAAGTTCTCTTCTTTCATCACGATATCCTCTTTTTCCTTAATTCTTTGAAGTTTTGATTTTTTATTTAAGTACCCAAAAATTGAGACAAGCTCCCACCCAACCCCCACCACGCCCCCCGCCCCACCCCAACCCCCGGCGGGGAATCGTTTGACGATTGTTGCTTGAAAATTTCTAAGCTACTCGTGACTGCTATCTCGATCAACACTTGCCATTTCTCTTGGCACAAATCGTCTTATGATTCCTTGAATGCTGTTGTTTGCTTGTCTCTAAATCTGTCTATAGAAAAAGTTTTCTCTACACGTTTCGTCCCAACCGAAAGGATGGCTAGTTAATTAAAATATATTTAAAAATGAAAAAGGAATGGTGGTTTGCAAGATGGTCTTCCGTTGGCCATTTTAGGATGTATCAGTTGGTCATCTACTTGTAGTTCTATTTCATTTTAGTTGTTTGCAAGTGACGTTATTGTGCTTCAGCGTGCTTCTGTAAGAGAAAACATCATTGTTGATGGATCACAGATATCTGTGCCGTATATTGTTCTGTGCCTTTCCCGTTTGGTTGAATTGTGGCCTTAGAGAGACTGGTATGCAAGTTAGATTTTTTGTTACTTCAGTGAAGCCCCATCGTGGGTGTTGATCAATTGAGTTGTCTAGAGGATAGGATCGGGATATGTGATGATGCCCTAGTTTTTTTTCTGGGTAGATCAATAACCCAGTTGCACAGTATAGCTTTGTATGACACGTCCTCTATGATTCTTCAACCCGCAAGAAGCAGTGAACTTCACTGATCAATGCTGCCCAATGGCCTCACGGTGAAAATCAGCTATTTATAAAGGCTGGAAGAGCCAAAAGCTGAAAATATGCTCAAAGATGGACCCTGGATAAAATTGCTTTTACTCTAAAAGCAACTTTGAGTTGTTAGCATATCATTGCATTCAGTGGCCTCTTAAGCTTGACTGTTTTTCATGTGCTTTTTATCGGCTTTGAGATAGTAGGTGACATTTATCTTACCTTTGTCTATATGGCTCTTCATGTAAGAAGTACCAGGATGTTTGCATGCAAGTGGTTGAAGTTTTCCCTTTCTCTCCTTGCTCAGTATTTTGTTTTTAGCTGTCTTTGATGGACTGCCTGCAAGTTGTGCCAACAATTGTGTGCATCATGCGTGATTTTTCTGACCTATTTTCCTGAGGAACAAAAACAATTGAGATATCGGCTGATTATGAGATTGATGTTCAATTTGATTAATCTTCCAGCTTTGATTTCTCACACCAATATTAGTCCCATGACCATTGATCATTTCCTCATAAATGCTTGTTGCCAATGCAGGCACGCCTTTAAATGTTTTGGGTCTCGGTGCAGGTATATGCTGCTAATACTAATAAATATTTGTCATTATACTACTTCTCTGATGGGACCTTTGACACAAGACTAGTCATTTAGCTCTAAATTTAACCAATTGATGTGGTAAAAACAATAATTTGTATTGGCCCACTCATTGGTGCTGCTATTTTGGTATTGAAGGTGGAGGCTGTGGGATTGGACTAGGCCTTGGATGGGGCTTTGGCTCTGCCTTTGGTAGTCAGTACAGGTCATCTAGGGTTACATTTGAGGGTGTGGAGTTTACAAGCAAGGATCAAGCTGGAGTGAAGGGGTCCCAAGTTGTTTCATAATGCACAAAAGTATCCCTTTTTGGCACCGGTTTTTCCTTAGCTGTTGGAGGGCATTTTGGCAACAGGAGAAAAATCCCGTGTCAGTCCTTTACCTGATTGTGAAATTTAAACTGTGAATTAAACTCGTATGGTTAGTGCTTTCTCTCTTGGTCACTCATGAATACCTTCCGTCCTACGTTGACAAAGTAGATAAAATCTTATCATTTCGGTTTATTTATACAAAGCTGAGCTCAGAACTCTGATTTTGTTTCTAGTTGGTTCACGAGTCCAACTTTATTTAAGCTATAGAAAATCTCTATGTGTCAGTTTGGACATGGGGATACAGTTGTTTTTTTTTTTTTTTTTTCTTTTTTCCTTTCTTATCCGAGTGCATGATATATTTTATCTGCATGTATTTGTATCAAATTACATAAAATGTTCGCATCCTTAATCTCTACTTAAGAACTTGAAAAAATTATTTTCTTATCCAAAGCTATTTTCAGGCTTTAAATTCCCTGTTTATTCATAAATATTCTTTCTACTTACAACTTAAATTGCATTTACTTGATAGAGGAGATTTGATGTCAGCAATTAGTGAGATAGCTCGAAATCTGGATGCACAAAAACATCTTTTTCACAGGTGTGGTTCACCTGGGATCTTGTGGTGATGTTGATACTTGTTTGAAAGGCTAAGAAGTGGTCGAAGTCTCCGTTGATTGTTTGAAAGCTTTGTATACTTATTTGTTTAAATCGTCTTGTAATGAAAGTAAATTTGCTATTTCTTACTTGTTTTAAACTTGTGGACTTCGTTTTCAATTATCTAGTTGAAGAGGGTGTAGATGGTTAAATTTAAGTTTGAATTTTAAGCCCGTTAATTAATTAGGTTTGATTCCTCGGGTAAGGTGATAGGATCCAAAAAGTCAAATCCAAATATTCGGGATAATCAAAGGAGTATTAACATGATAGATTTAAAGTAGGACTCATTAGATCGGTCTATTTGATCTGATCTAATCTTTTTTTGTCTGATTTACACTAAAATAATAAATAAAGCATGTATGTGAGCTTAACTCCATAATGATAATCTAGTTAAGATCAATTAATAAAAGACTTCGGTCTTTACCATTTTTTATAAATATTTCATTCACATCCTCATTTGGATAAAAGAAAAACCCTTATTAATATCGTTATTTTATTGAAATCTTATTTTAAAAACTAAACATTTAAATGCTTCAAGAGCTTTATCTTGTTTTTCATCAATTGTGAAGTTGATATTATTACGCTCCTCTATCTATTGCTATACATGTTAAAGCTTTACTAATAGAGGATAAATTGGATGATACATTTACTTCACCGTAGAAATGAGTCCATAAGATGAGAAGTAGGATAGAAGATAGATAAATTTAGAAGATGCTAGCATAATGTCATAGTAACTATAGTACTTGTCCTACAATTTAGAATCTCAAGATTAGGAAGGTTATAGTAGAAAAATTCTTTAGCTTAACCAATTTAATCGATTGAGATGACATAAAAAGGAAAGGTTAAGTACCTTAATTCGGATAATATTTAGCCAACACTACATAAAGGAGTATGGTGAACATAGCTAAATAACTCAAACATTACTCAAAGAGGACTAAGAGAGGAGAACAACAAAATTATTGAACATTGCCATAAATTAATGAATGTATCTATAAGAGGAATATACATGATGTTACAACTTTGAAGTTAAGTTATGTGTATGAAAACGTGATGATAGGTTAGGAGGATAGAAAACGGAAATTGGATGCCAAAGCATTATTAATTGTGATTTTGTAAGAGTAAAAGAAAAAAAAAATTGTAATTAAAGTCATATGTGAAACTATAGAAGTTGTACTATAAGACAGATTGATGTTTTGGAGATATTATGAAGCTTATAAGGTAGTATATGACTTGAAAGAATGATGCTACAATTATAGGATATTATTATAAAATAAAAGAAGGTAGTTATAAAAAGAATGTATTTGTGGTTATAACTTAAATTGAGCTACGTGTAAGTAAATTTAAGGGTAGATCAAGAGAATGAAAAAAAAATGCAGATCAAATGTTAATATGATATCAACTAAGATTTAGTAAGAATAATGAGGGAAAAAAAAAGAAAACTACAACTAAGGTTATTCATAAGCCTATACAAATTGTAACTTCAAAAAGGATTAATGTTCGTAAGACACTATGGAGTTTAGAATGATGTAAATGATTCGAAATAGATAAGAGATGTAGTAAACATCATTTGTATACTTGATCAGGATAAAGTATCACTTAACATCTTTGACACTCATATTAATAGAATTTAGTAGAAAACATATGGTTTATATAGTCAAACATATGGTTTAAGTAGGAAATAAGTAGCTTTGGCCTTTTAACATCTCTAACCAGTTTGTAAATAGGATTTTTTATTAGAAACCAAAAGTTAACTCATTCTAAACATCATCAAAACTATAAAACCCTAGAATTCCCCTATCTAATACCTTTAATTAGAAATCAATAATGAGTAATTAATCTTGAAGGGAACTTTGGTGGAAGAAAACTCACCATATTAATTAATATGTAATCCTATTGTGATCATATAGTCCTTTGATAAAAACGTAAGAAACTAATGATTTTAAGCAACATAGAGGATTAATTCCAAAAACAATAAACTTACAACTATTCTAATATAATTGTAGATAGTTAGTATAATAGTATTAATAAAATTTATAAAAGTACATTGATAACACCAATGATATTACTCAACAAACAGGGGGTAATTGAGTTCTATAAATTTAAGAACCAAACATATAAGGCATAAATTGGTATCTTTGCTATAATGGATTTTAGTGAAGGATATAATGCAACATTAGTATCAACGATGAAATGAAGTAAAACATTTAAAGATAATACAATTAACAGCGAAGGATTTGTAGAAGATAAGTTAGAAGCTCCAATGAATGGTGTAAAAGGTTAGGCAAAAAATGGCTTAGAAGAACCAAAAGGCATCTAAGGAAAATTAAACGTATAAACAATAAGAGAACTCAAGGGAATAACACATAAACAGATACTATTTTTAGTTCATCTACACAATAAGATAAAAATCTCTCAACTATAAACAAATAGGTGGTTGACCTAGAGATATACCTTATATGGGAACTTAAGATACGATAGTTTCGAGGACAAACTATTATAAGGGGGAAAAAGTGTGAGACCTTACAAAATTTGCAATTAGGATATAGCATTTAGATGTAGCATAATCATGATAGTTATCAAGTCAAGTTTATTATGGCTTATTTGCACTTAATCGAGTATTTTAAGTAATTATGAATATATATTTAGGTGCAAAAAACAATAATAATAATAATAACACACTGTGTATATACATATTTTCTAGATGTCTTTTCATATCATTTAATAATTTTATTACACGTATAACTTATCTCTACTAATTCACTAACTATCGAAGCTTATTCCACATGATTATGTTAATTATTAAATAGTATAATATAGTATAGTAAAAATATACTATTTTAGCTATATTTTTATTATTTTATTATATTTTCAAGATCCGAGCTCATGAGTAATGTGAGAACCTGTAAATCAGCCATTATGATATTGGCATTTGAAGTATAAAGTAACCATATAATTCCTTTATTAAGGCTCGAATTTAGAAATAAAACCATAAAAACGAGACAAAGTAACCCTATGAATTTAAGTTTTGAAAATGACACGATAATATGAGTAAAAGTTAATTACAACAATATTATTCGTTATATAGTGGAAGTGCAGGAAACAAGTTTAGTAACTAACGAGCTTTTAAAGATAAATTGATTGAATAGGGAAGATAATAAAAAGATACAAAATGTGGTCGCTAAATTTTTCTACATGCTTAATATAATACTATCGATATAAGCTTCTTAAATATTAAAAATATAAAGATAATTACTAAAGTAAATTTGCTATTATGAATGAATATAAGATGAGTGAATAAAGGAACTAAAATTTAATATTGATTGATGGCTATAATAATGTCGTGATGCCTAGTAAAACTAAAGTAAGCTTACCTTCACAAGGGGAGATTTAAAGCTTTAACATCTAGACATTCATTTTGATTGTCTCCATCACTTAGATCAGTTACAAGGACTTTTAAGGATTTATTTCATGAGTTTAGCCATCAAAAATTCAATAAAAAAACAATGAAAAAAATTAGATTTAATGTATAATACAATATTATATTATTTTTTAAATATATTAGGGAACTTTTAGGAATAACAAAACTAGATAAAAATATATTCAAAAAGTCTTGCAAAATCAGACTAAATAGGAGTAATTATCCAAAATCCTAGTTGTAATTTCCATCCTTAACTATTAAGAAGCCAACTTTTGGCTGGATGAAGATGAATTCATAAATTAATATTTATCCCCTTCATTAAATTAATGTATAATAATATATAAATATAATGTAGTCTTTATCCTTATCTATGAAAGTTTTTCACCACCACTATTGCTTGCCTAAGATGATTTATCGCCATCCACTTTTATATAAAGGAAAAGGAGCCACTTAGCTAGACGTCTACTTATTGTTTTAATTGAGAACTACCTAAATGTAAGTGAACAAATAAATCTCTCTTTTAGTTGTCACAACAAATTCAAGTGAACAAATTAAACTAATCACAACATAATATATATAGCTACAATAAAAATCAGAGATTATCGTCGTCGAGAAGAGAGGTGGAAATTACATCAATAAGGTGAACATAAAGTAAGAACGTCAATTCTTCTCTTCAAAGTTACTTGCTAAAAGTTTCTAGTAATTATTATTATATCACTAGTTCAGCTTAGTGTTTTTGTATTTTTGAATTTGCTAGGAATTTTAATAATCTACACATAAAGTATCTTTGAGAGTATAAAAATCTAAATAATGTTCTTTTAGCTTAAATGACTACTAGGAATTAATTTGAAATATTGTTATTAGTTCGCCTTAGAAAATTTAGATACATATTGATATGAGTAGATGAAATATTGGTGTAATCATAGGAGCATCTTGAATTTTAAATACAATATAGTGAAAATAACTTGCACTTAACTAGAAGCAACAACTTGCTATCAATAAAAAAAAAAAAAAAAAAGAGTGGGCTATAAAGACCTACATAACTAATATAGTATAAGCATATATAATGCATAGAAATTCTCTTGAAAAGAAAAGTTGGATGCTTAATGTATATTCACATACATAGTGTCATAATTACTAAATATAAGTAAAACATACTCTTAAAATATTGCATTCATCAAATTAAAACAAACAAAGTTATCCTTTGGATGTAGTACTTGCAACCAACTCAATTTCTATAGATGGAATCGAGGATAATAAGACATCCATCTTATCTAAGCTTTATTGAATTAATTTTAAAAGTGGCACATAAACAATTTGTTTTGTCTTTATTCAATTGGAATGATTAAAACCATTGCTATTAATTGGAAACTATACATAGACATAATTACATATGAATACACTAAGTGTTTGCTTAAAATCATGAATATATAATAAGTTAAAGACATATATTCTTATAACATTCCTTCATATGATTATATTGCTAGTCAAAACTTTAAGGAACCTGCTATGTATCACAACCATATAAACATTTATCACATAACCGTGCTCATAGGTTTAATTATAACTTATAGTTGTAATAAATAAATAAACGTCATTATCATGATTCCACAAAGTTAATATATAAAAGAAATATATTAAAATCATGGTATTGTAATGATTACATGAGAGTAAAATAAAGATTTTTGTTATAAAGGAGCTTTAAGCTATGAAGATTTTGTCACCTCAAAAACGGGCTATAGAGTTGTATTAAGTAAGTAAGATCAATGCTTTACAGTATTTTGGAGTATTATTTTAACATACCTAGAGGCTTTGGTACGTTTTTTGTTTATGATTGTAATTTAGTTCTCTATGCATACGTGGGGTATATGCTTAAATAGTGGTCTGTTGCTATAAGAATTTAGCTCCATGTGATGTTGTCTTGTGATTATTGCTTCGATTGGTTTGTTTGAAATTGTTTGATCACCTTGGAAACAATCTAACTTGAACTCGACCTAACAACTAACCTGATATGCATTACAGCCCACTAGGAATAACGACTAAGATTCCTAAGCCAAATACGGAGCCCCTTCAATGAGGATAATTAAAATGATCATTTTCCTATTTTAATCAAACTAAATGACAAGAGAAAATGTCACAACAAGATTGGGGGGGCCATGGTTCAAAGGTATTCTCCATTACATAAGTCTCAATTTGGTTCTAATTTGAAAGTGTGCGGTGTTAAGCTCCTTAACTTAGATGAAATCGGGCATAATTTCTCTAATCTCACTACAAATTAGATAACATCGTACGGAGATATTTATTTGTACGTACATTATATTTAATTGATTTGGTTGAAAGCCTTATTTATGATGTGTTAAATACATATTTCTATCTCCACCTTACTTAATGAGTAAATTGTTATTTATTCCCCTATAGTTTATTTGTAGGTTTAGAATGAAACTACAAGTACCACACCTAATACCAGCACTTTAGCAAATGGTGTTTAGAAGTGAGAATTAATAAGAATCTGGTTGAATTTTGTTCTTATTATTGACTTTTTCCTAACAATTAAGAAAACTATTCGAGTCTTCTCAAGGGGCTCACTAGTTTTCAATCTTTTAATCTGTATACCAAATAACGTATACATATAGATTTTACGAATACTTTTCTAAAAAATCAAACTATGAGTTTGCTTTATCTGTTATTTCCAAAAATTATTGTACTGGATGCTTCAAAATAGTAGAGTCAAGTATACTTAGCTTAAACTAAATTTATGATAACAATTCTAAGGTAAATTTCTATTTTAGGATTATTTACACGATTAAACTATTATGATTTTACTTTTTCGAGACATAGCTCGGCTATTCTAATGTGGAGGAAGTGCTCGATTGAGGTAGCTGCTCGGCTCTACCAGATAAGATCTGCTCGAATTCTTCTCAGCAACTTGGCTTCACGAGACTTGGCTTTGTTGTTGGAGGTGCCGTGTCGAAGCTCCAATCCGCCATCTTTTGAGAGTTTCCGGGAAGGCATTCTTTACATGGAACATGTCGAAAAGGTTGGAGAATGGCACGATATCGACGACATCATCCTTGACAACTGCTTCGACATCGTAAAGGAAGGATCCGGTTTTTGGAGAAGTAGCAGCAGCCATGGCTATAAAATTTGAAGGTCTGTAACTAACCCATTCATCCTTTTGATGTCTGCTAGCTCAATGCCGTATTTGATCGCGATTCCAGCTAAAGTATCCATCTTTGTGACTTGATGCTCTATGTAGTTACAACCATTGACAGCTCCATTTGAATTTTCATAACTATTCAAAGGAGACACTTGCGATTCTCCTCCCTCTCTCTCTCTTTCTCTCTTCCCCCTTCCAGATCGATTTTGTGAAGACTGCTACCTGGCTAATGCACTGTCACATTGATTCACATCTTTTTGGTGCACGTGTGTTGCACTCTTCTTTTTTCTCCTTTTCTTTTTAATCACTCCACGTGTGGACTTCAAAGTAAGAGAAATAACTGCCCGATATCGTAGGGGATAGGATGCAGTCGCTGTTCATGGGGCGCAAGTCCTACCGAAATCTCAGGGAACGTGCGGATGGAAGTTGGCATCTTAGAGCAGGTTCTCGACTTGGAGGCTTTTCTATGGACTTTCAATCCAGTACATGTGAAGTGTAAAGAATCATGATTTTCCAACCAAACAAATAATTATCGGTTCCTTGTTGATTGTGTATTTGTATCGTGAAAGTTTTGTAAGAGGTAGAGGAGGATTTTTTTTTTTTTCCATCGAAAAACATGGGCATGATAATTCCTTTTTGTCACTGCACGAGGCCAAAAGGAAACTACCATGTAGATTTTATCTACCCTCCCATATCCCCTAAAAACAAATGCAGTTATGCGATGTAATTTATGCGATACAACGGATTTATCCCGATCTAAGGCAAAAAGACAAAGGATACACCAAAAATCATTATTAAAAGGTAGATTGTCTGTAGATTTACCTAAATCCGGAGGATAAATCGATATCAAAGAATATAAGAACAATCTAGGGATGTTGTTATTAATTGGTAGATTGCATTTACCATGGATGGTGCCAAATGTCGTCTCCAAATTTTACTAGTAGAGATTGAAACTTTTCATTCCATTGTGTAATACCTGCAAGACAAAATAAAAAAAAAAAAAGGGGCTATAGAGGTAGTATCAAAGAAAGTTTCGATATGATCACTTTAGTACTTAAGTCAATATAATAGTTATGGATAAAAATCTTAAAGGGTCTTTTAGAGAGAGAGAGAGAGAGAGAGAGCTCCCATACCTGTAGGCTTTATTTACTATTTATAGCAGATGACACTAAGTTAAATCTTTAAAGTTGGGCCTTCATCGTAGACCTATCAATTTAGGCTTAGGAAGCGTATGTGAAAAAAGGCCTATCAATAGAACATATAGTAAAACTTGTGTAATGCATTATAAAACCTGTGATATCAAAAAAGTAATATTTATCTCCAATTGGAATACAAATTATCATTTACATAAGTTAAAATATCACATATAAGAGCTATAGGTTTTGGGCTTAGCTTTTTTTTTAATATAAATATGTTGTTTTTATTCTTTTCATGAATGAAAAATTAAGGTTGTATTTTGATTCGTTAATATATATCGAATTATTTAATACATTGTATGAGGTAGGTATTGAGTATCTTGAAAAGAGTGCCTTATATACTTAGATTATTAGTTCTAAAGTAGGAGTTTAGGTGATAACTTTCCTCTTGCTACTATTATAAAGACATTATGTTCATACCGTATTCTATGGGAGCATGTTTCAGAAAATTGTTGCTAAAAGCCTACCTCGTGACCTTAACATCTTACGATAGAATTATTTGTTCACTTACTTATTATAGTTAATTCCTATTCCATTCGGTCATAGCAAATTTTATTTTCCTAAATCTCCAATCTTATGACCAATGGTAACTCCCAAGCAATCATCAACTCACGTTATAAATACCAACTCTTACCACGTTCCTTTTCCAATAGGTAAAAACTTGGAAACTTTTCTCACACTTAGGTGCAACCATACTAAGGTCAAGGTTATCAAACTCACGATTCTACCTAGAATCGTTAGAGAGCTTATAAAATCGGAACGTAAAATCAAAACGTAGAAAAGTAAGTTTCTACAATTTATGTAAAAGAGTTTTAAAAATTACAAATATACCTATAGCAGTTATTCAAAACTTAAAATACATAATGAAAATTTAAAAAAAGAATGAAGAAATAAGTTTTTTTTTTCCATAAAAATTATAAATATATAATCTAACATATACTAAAGATAAATAGAGCTAAAACTAAACTTTTTTCTTTTTCTTTTTTAAAAAAGTTGTAAATTAAAGAAAACTAAACATTTCAACTCATTTTAAGTTATTGATAGTATAAAATGAAGTATATAGCTTTCTTTATAAACTTTGTTATTAGAACTAAAACTTAGATAAAAGTTATGAACATAAACTAAAACATTAGAGATAAAAAAATTGGAATAGGATAAGACAAATGTTGTAGTACCTTAATAGTTAATGATCAGTAAAAGGCTAGTTATATATATATATATATATTTTTTTTTTAGTTTATTCAACTCAAATATGTAGAATCGGTAAACTTAGTCAAAAACATAAGTTTCCACTGACTTTATATGTAAACTCGGTTAAAAACGTAAGTTTCTATACAAAACAAGATTTTACACCCGATTTAACTCGGAAAAGTCATCTAAAATCGTAAACTCGTAAAATTGCATTGGTAAAATCGTGATTTTGACAACTATGGAGGTAACTTACCCTTCAACTATGTAATATGACAAGTGTAACATTTAACATGCCAATCACATCACTCAATGAGTGCAACATCTTTGATCATCTCCATGTAACTTTTGTTACATTCATATGGTAGCATGGAGGTTAGAATTGGCTAAGGTTGATGGGGGTTACTAGAGGTTAACTTTGGTAGAGACCATCAATGGCTAGGATAGGTAAGGGTTGTGATTGGTTAGAATTGGAGGTCACAAGTATTGTAGTGCAATGGTGGTTGTTATTGAACTAATAGAAGTTGACAAATTAAAAAGATGAAGAGTAGAAGACTTACTTGATTAAAAGGAAATAGAGAAATTACAAAGAGATACTACAAAGTCATAACTTGAAGTAGGAGAATGTGACTTTTGTTATCTTAAATTAGTTACTACTATACAAATTTTAGCTATTTATATTGAAACCTCTCTTATACAAGCATATGAGAATGAAGTGTATATGTATTATTAACTTAATGAATTTCTATAACACACCCCCCCTTCTCATGTTAGCCATAGCAAGAGGTTAAACTTGCATAAGAAATAAGAAAGTCAAGCTTTAGTAATAGCTTTAGTGAGCGAATCTACCAATTGAAGAGATGAACAAACAAATCTACTCAAAGAAAGCTCTAATTGATATAATCACGAATGAAATGAACATCAACCACTATATGCTTTGTGTGAACATGAAAATATGGGTTTTAAGTTATCATCTTTGCAAATTTATTATCAATAAACAATGTAGCAACAATAGACAAAGGAATACTAAGGACATACAACAAATAAGAGGGCTAAAGGGTCTCTTTTGTTGCAACTACAATGCTTCTACATTCGGCTCCAGCTAATGATGTATATATGGTGATCCATTCTTTAGTCTTCCATGAAATCAAAGAAGAGTTGAGGAACATACAAAACCCAAAAAGGGACTTGTGATTGAGTTTACATGACCATTGATTAGCATCAAATAACCAACCAACAATAAAGAAATTTGAGACGAAAAAAATAAACCTCTATTTATAGATCCTTTTAGGTAATTGAAGAACGTAAAGTGTAGAACAATGAAACTTACAAAGCTCTTCCTTGTGAAAAGTGGATAATCAAACTTAGATTTAGTAAGTCTAATGAAACAATAAATTTGAAAAATTCCTTATTTCATTGTGAAGAAGCTAGTTTTAGCCCATAAAAGGACTTAACAAGCCTATAAACTTAGCCATCAAAAAGATTATATCCATCGAGAAGCTAATATATACGTCTTCATCAAGGAATTCATGCAAGAAAACATTATTTATATTCAATTGATGAACTTGCTTATACTTAATTTTATAAACCCATGTTGACCCAATAGCTCGTTTCCTAGAGGTAAAATAGTGAGCTCTAAAGTTTTTTTTATTAGCTTCTAAAGCTAAAATCTCTTGATTCATGGCATTAACCCAATTAGGATTATTGTTAACTTACTGATAGTTACGTGGTTCTTTTATTGTAAACACGTTAGTAAGGAAGCTATATAATCATAAGGAAAGTGGGAAAAGGAAGTATGATGAAATAAAGGTTAAGGTGAAGTATGATGAGGAATTGTTAACGCAACTTATGAACTATCATGTATACTATGAATGAAGGCTTAAAGCCATGATGGTGGATGTTTAGAATGATTTAACTTTCGAACAAAAATATCAGAATTTGCAATAGATAAAGAGGTATCATGCAATGCAACAAAAAGTTCAACATTATTTCCAATGGACAAGGAAGGATGAGAAATAGAATATCATCATTAGAAGTTTGTGAAGTCAAGGAGGGAAAAAGACAAGAACATTTAACATTGGAAATTGCATCAAAGTTAGTTTTAGTTTTGCAGGGAAAACGCATTCAAGGAAACAAACATCTTTACTAACAAATATTCTTCAGAATGTAAATCATAGAGTTTGTAACTTTTTTGACTAGATGGATAAACTAGAAATACACAATGTTTACCTCTAATGTCAAATTTATCACTTGGTTTAAGAATAATAGCTATATAGCACAAGCACCTTAAGACTCTTAGATGATCATAAGATCGGTTTTATTGAAGAGAAGTTAGTATAGGACTTTCCAGTTCAAGCTTTGCGTGGGCATTAAGTTGATGAGATAAGTAGTATTAAGAATGCATTCTCCCTAAAACCTTTTAGGAAAAATGACATGAACATGAAATGCTCTAGCAATGTCCAGCAAATGTCCAAGTTTTCTCTCAACAATACCGTTTTGTTGAGAAGTGTACACTATACTCCTTCGATGGAAAGTGTCATGTGTAGCAAACAAGGTTTAACATCATTAGATAAGAATTTACTACGTTATTTGATTTAATGGTTTTACGTGTAGTCTTGCAATGAGTTTAAATATAGGAAAAAAGAAATTGAACAAAATAGAAGGAACTTAAATTTATGCATCATAAAAAAAGTCTAAGTACACTTTATCATATTATCTACCATAATAAAGAAAAATTTAGCACTGGAAATAGAATACATACTATATGGTCCCTATACATCAATATGAATGAGGTTAGAAGGATTCAAAATGTACAAGAACTGTAAGGAAAAGGAAAACATGTATTGTAAGGAAATTTAGACAAATTTAATGTTTTAAATTGAGACAAATATTGTAGTTTTGATGTAGATACGTGTCCTAATCTATTATGAAATAGATCTGAAGGCACATCTTTATTTAAAGGTATTATATGAGAGGAAAAGTAAACATAACTAGCAACATAATTCATAGAAGACAAATGGTCTGAAATTGACTTTAATCTCATAACATATAGCCAATAATAGCTATCAAATGAGGCAACAATTGCTTTAGATGTTTGGTAATGAAATTGACATTTATGTGAGTCAATCATAACAACAAGAGATTATAGCAATAATTTGGTACAAGAAACAAAATCATGTATAGTATTTGATCTTTTACCTTGACATTTCTAATTGTTTGCGCAAGCTTCTCTTGTCCATCAAGCATTTTAATATGAATGGGTTTCAGATGTATGTGTGTTTGTTTGTTTTTTGTTTTTTTTTTTTTTTTGGGTTAAAAATTATGGATATGAGGTCATGTGGTCTAGAGCACTAGTGTCTACAATCTAAGAAGTCATTTTCACTACCATTATTAATAAGAAAGGCTAAGTCGAAAATATTACTTGCAAAAGATAACAAAAAAGCATGTTACTGCAAATACTTGGAATTCTTTTCTTTCAAAAATTTCATAACCTCTGAACAAACTTTGCATGTAAGTTTTGATTTAGATGTTATAAAATTTCACTACTACTACTATTGTTTACTCACTATATGCATTCAATGGGGGTACTAGTTGTTTGAACATGAGCAGCAACCCTATTGCTCTTCTTCTCTCTCATTTCGTTGAACCAATATGAATAACTCATAATTTCAAAATAATTTTCTATTATACGTCCTATTTTCTTACAATGAATGCATACCAATCTACCAAGTGCCTTCCCTTTTCTATTATTTCTATCTTCATTTACATTGTTGGCATATGTGACTTTTTATTTCTCTATTTGAAAAACCAAATAAAAAGCCTTATTTTTCAAAAGAAAGGGCTTCGTGCATAAAATCTGACTCCAAATGTTTTCAAGAACATCACTCAGAACCATTAAGAATTGCACCAGCTTGTTATTGTTGTCAATTTCCAAAAACTTGTTGATTAGTTCACAATTACATCTTTCTAGAGCACTACATACTAACATTGAACTTAAACCACTTAGTTCGTCCCCCAATTTCTTAAGTCTATTGTAATAGATGGTCACACTTGCATTCATTTATTTAAAATTTATGATTTCATATTGTAATTTATACAACATGGGCCCATTCATCAAATAAAACCTCTCACATATATCATCCTAAAGTTCTTTGGCATATTAAGAAAATAAAATTTTTGGATAATTCTTTGATCATTGAGTTTAATATCCAACAACACTCCATGAGCCACAATAAATTCACTTTTGTTCATCTATAGTTTCAAACATTTACCATCTATGAACCCTACCTATGCTTTAGTACCAAAGGGCAACATAATCGACTTATTATGACTAGGAAAGCTTATACTATTTAAAATCATATATATGAGAAGAGTTCTTGTATTATTAGAGTAACAACTCTTGAGTTGTATTCATGAGGAAATGAACTAGGGTAACAAAGCAATTAAAGATGAAAAGGCAGGTGAAAAAAACGAAAAGGACCTACGAGTCAAGTATTTTAAAAACTAAAATTTTAGTAGGTTAGATTTTGCATGAAAAGTTAAGTTTGTCAAGTGAACTACTTGATTTATAAAAATTGGGTTTTCGAGAATATAAAAACTACATTATATCTACTGGCCTAGCTATATGCTAGATTTCTAACCAATTCACATGGTTATTGCTAGGCCACTGGGTTTTGGTAATTGATTTTTGCTAGGTTCCTAAACTTTTGATTATGTCTAAATGCCTAATTAAATTCAACTAACCGAATGAGTTGCTAGGATAGGCTAGGATATCGACATTGATGCATGCGATGTGCATAAACGTGGCACCTACTTGTTACATTTGCATTGCTTGGCTGAACTAAAGAATATTGTGATTAAACTGGTATACTGTGTAGTTGTGATATGATGCTACTTGTATTGTATTTGTTTATCTACTCTCACTTAACTTCTAGTAAGCTGAGGGGATAAGTTGTCTTATCCTAAATGAGTTAGATAGGGCTTTGCATCATAGAGAAAAAGAGACTTTGAATGCTAGTAAGAGATGAGTTCTTAGAAGAAGGTATTAGCTATAAGATATGGATTAAGTCCTTAGAAGCAGTTCTTTAAGGAAGACTTTGGCATTATATTATAAAGGATTTAGTTCAGCAATTATAACTATGTAATGTATACTTGTAATATAATCATGTATTATACAAGAGTTATGTGATTGTGATACTTTGAGTTTAACTCACTCTTATAAAAGATTGTCACTATGGTTTGTTGCATTATATAAGAAGAGATTTGGAACCAAGTATTTATGAAGTTGAATGACAGGTGAAATACATATTCTGCCTTATCCTTAACTTAAGGATGACAATAACAAATTGTCTTCATGCACCCAAAACTTAAGAAAATTTTTCCAATAGACGCTTAGAAGACGGGGCATTGTAGGGAAGTATTAGAGCATTGTTGTGTTAAATTGGCCTTAGACTATCGCAACTTTTTTTATGAGAAAGGACTTGAAGTGTATTGGATGGGAATATTAAGACCCTTATGTTAACTTAATGGATCAAAGCAAGGATGAAGATGAGGAATAAGACATAATTGGGCATAGGGATCAAGTTGCATTAAAGGAAGCCATGAGATGTGGGGAGGAGGAGCAACATAGATTGAAGTAAACCTTGATGAGAAGTTTTTAGCAATGTGCTTGAGAACTTAATGGATTTGAGCTACTATTAAGAAGGAAACCATAGAAAACTAATAAAAACTTGAGTATTGAAAGAAATTATCAAAAGATTTGGCTATGTGTATATATAGAAACCAAGGAGAAAAGGAATGAAATATGCCCCAAGATAAGGAAATTGTGCATATGAAGGATTATACAACAAAAACATGTGTAAGATTAAGTAAGGTAGTTAGGTTAGTTTGTGGAAGATTAACCTCAACTAGTAACACCTGAAGCACTATAGGACAATCAGCACCTTATAGAACCTCAAGATGACACTCAATCTGGTGCGTAGAGTAATCATAAGTAGTTGGCGATGAACTAGAAGGTAATGTAGAATAAGATCCAGAAGAAGAGGAGCCTAAAGAAGAGGAGCTACAAGTAAACAATGGAGGGAGATCCTAATGAAAATATGCCTGTTATAGTGATGCAAGTAATAGCTACTGCCAAGGTGAATGAAATAGCAGAAAATGTCGAAGGTAGGTGTAAGCTCTAAAGATAAGCCAAGTGACCTAGGATCAAACTTAGTACATAAAGTCTGGGGCAATCAGTTAAAGGATCCAATCAAACCTAAATTATAAACTATAGTTAGAAATATTAGTAAAAATAACCTCGTAAATTTGAACTTAAGGAAATAAGTAATAAAATAAGACACTATAAAATTTTTAAATTTTAAGTATATTACTTATTAATTATCGGAAAGGTGAAAAGTACAATCTAATAACTAATAAATTACTAGAAATAGATTATATGGATATTAAAAATTATAGAATGACCTAAATAATAATTAGAAATGTTTACTTGTACCCTACATGTATTTACGTGTAGATAAAAATACGTGAAATTACCTAAATAACTTGAAATTAGCTAGAAACTTATTAAATAATTAAAGAAAATTATAAAATAATTAAGGAAAAATCAGAAAAAAAATCAGAGGAATAGGGAATGATCCATATCTGGTCATGGCAACAAGGGAAGTAAGGAACAAAAATTAACTAATAAAAAACAAGTAACACAAAAGGCAAATTGGAAGAGATTTGTATATTGTCTTGTCTAATTAATTCATAACAATTTTCTTAAAGCCTTATAAATAGGAAGAAAATTTACATAACTCATTTGGACAATTGGAAGCTTGGAAAAATTGAGAGCACCGAAATTGAGAAAAAAAATTAAGATTTTAGAAATTTGTCTCAAATCTGTGCAGAGGGAGCAAGAAGTTCAAATCCACACACCATCACCACCTATAACCGAACCACCACTACCCCACTCCAAACCTACCACTTGGACTGGCCGACACGCCTGAGGCTAAAAAGTCATTAAATTAGGTAAGTCTCACATCTTTTCTAATTTCGTAAAATTTCTTAAAATTATTTATTTTGCCTAAAAAATTATGAAATTTATTATTCTAAGGTTTTCTTGTATATAGATTTAAGGGAAAATAATGATTAAGTTTAATCACATCTGTAAATATAGGGTTCTTAAAAAATTAAATAAAATCGAGCATGGTTAGAATTAGAAATAAATTAACTTAGGAGTATAGTTTGTCAAATTTTTTCTGTAAAATGCTTAAATGATATAGAATAGTGCTATGAAGTCATTTTTTTAAAATTAATTTTTGAAATTTTTAAGTAATTTTTTAGCCCTAAAATGATGAAAAAAATGGGTAATTTTGGATCAATTAGGTGATTAAATGATTAATTATTGATTTAAAAGGTAATTAGATGTTTAAGAATGTTAATCTCTAATGTGGAAACCTAATCCTAGTTTTTGGAGTGTTAAGTGTAATTAATATATGAATTATGTGGTAATTGTAGGAAATTAGAAATATATAGAATTGGAATTTTAATAAATATGAAAAAATTAGGTTAATTTGGATAATATAATAATAAAATCAATACATAATAAATCTGGTACAAAAATTAATTTTTGGTAATTAGATAAAAAATGTAAGATTTCCTCATATCGAGAGTAAATCCGGTACCTCAATTAGGATTAGAGTATATCAAATAGGTTAGAACACTAAATTAAGACTAAGTGTGATATTAGAATACTCAAGATTAATGTGATTAATTTCGCATTAAGATTCAAGTGTATTTAGGATTCCTTGTAGTCAAAGACAATATAGAATCAAAATTGGAATCTAATTTAGAAACTGAACACCGAACTAAGGTAGAGTGAATCATTAGTAAATAATAGGTATACATGGAAAAGTGAGTTAACTTATAGCTTAGAATATGTATCATCAAAGTATAAGTACTAAAAAGACGTATTTGTATTATAGGATACCCGGAGACAAATCGACCTACAATTAAGTGATTAGGTGACCAAGAATTTCAAGTAAGTTGACTTTATTACTTCACCGTATTGGAGTATTATTTTAGGGTACTCGAAAATTTAGGATTGTGTATGATTATAATTGTAAGTAGTTTATGCATGTGCTTGTGTATTTGAATTCGTGTTGAAATTTGTATTGTGATTGATTGTTTATTATGATTGGATTGGTGTGAAATTGTCTAAACACCCTAAATGGAACTTAATCTTAATCGACTCTAATACTCTAAATTGTCATGCATTGCAACCTATTAAGGGATCATTAGGATTCTCCAACCAAACACCGATACCTTCGAAAAAGATAACGCTGGATAGCAAATTGATCTTTTCCTCATTCTTAGCCAAACTAAGTAACAAGAGAGGAGGTCACAATGAGGATGAGAGCATTGGTTTGAAGGATAGTCTTAAGAGGAGCAGTGTCTCTATTGCACAAACCTGGGTTTGGTTATAAGTCATTGCATAACATGAAAACTCCTCAACCCGGATTAGAGCAGATGAAATTTCTCTGATTTCGCAATGGACCGGACTACGTTATGTGATGATACTTGCTTGTTGCATTGCATGAAAATAATTACTTGATAATCTTGTTTGTATTTGTATACATTCATGTGTCTCCAATTCAACTTACTGAGCTATAGTTGCTCATACCCATATAGATTCTTTTGCAAGTCCTAATTTCTAATTTCTAATTTCTATGACTAATATGCCACCCTACAACTATTTAGAGGTTAGCTCTTTTGAAGTCGAAGGTGTGAGGATCAATTCGCCTAGTAGATATAATATATATCTAAAGTCTCCTTAGTAGCTTAAAACTAAAAAATTGATAGCCGATATGTAAATTAGCTGACTGTTATGTTTAATGTAGAATTTCCTAGGAAATTCTTTGGAATGTAAATGTAATTATATATGTTGACTTAAAGTTCTTGATATTTACTATAGCTTTAGTTAAATTCTTAATTGGATTGTTTACTTCAAAGCGAGGAGTCGTCGACGCCTTGTGTATATCATGTCTATGGTAGGTACTGTGAGGCCAGTTACTATCATAGAATGGTTTACACGACGGGATTGTTACGACTCTGTGACTTCGGGGCATAACAATGGGCAATCAGGAGCTAATTTAGAAAATGAATCAAAACCCTTATCAAAGGATCAATCAGAGCCTAATCTAGAGGTTAACCTTGTACAAAATGAGATTGTAACTCATAAGGTAATAGTTAATAATGAGGTTAAGAAGTTAGATGATGACAAAGTGTATGAAGTAATTGAGAGATATAACTACAATACTATGAGAGTATTCTCTTCATATACACCTTAACACATGTGGTAAGAAAAAAAAGGATAGCAAATCTATGACTTTTATGACTCTCTTATCAAGACTCATATCTATTATGACTCTCATGTGTCTCATGATAATTTTCTTGTCTTTATTGTTGATCCAGTCATGTTGTGTTAGTTGTTAGACAAAAATGTTTCTAGAGTTTTCGTAAATCTTATTCATTAGCGTTGTGTTGATTTCCATCAAATCAAGTCAAATCCACTTGGTTTGGGTCATTCCCTATTTCCTCGAAGTATAAGTTAGTGGAAATTTCATATTTGCCAAACCCATTATTACTGATATATGTGATAACTATAAGAAGTACCTAATTCCTTAACAATGGTAGTAATGTGATGATTGTCATATATGATATGTAGATGTGACAAAATGACCTAGTTAAGACTTGAGACCAATCTTAAGTGAAATAAGGATTTGGACATGCAAAGGTGGTAGAGACTAAGTGAAAAGATACATTGAATAAAACCTTTGGATGGACAAGGGGACAATGGTAAGAATAGCTTTGAACTCTAATAAGAACCAACTAATGCTGGAGTCTAAACTGACCAAAGAATGAAGTAAGGGCTAAGTAGAAGCATTGATTGGACTATTGATGAGGAATTGATATAGAAGTTTGTTAATCTTGGTACAAGAAGGGTATTGAATGGTGATGAAGGATAAATTATGGATAATAATATGACGGTTGTAACATTCAAGATGAGACTATAACATAGAGAAGGTGATAAACTAGATGTAGCAAAAAGATCATATTGCATTGATGAGGATCAATGAAAGCTAAGAGAAATAGAGGATACAACAGAGGATATACCAAAAGATGCCCCGAGAATGTTCAAGACGAGACTATAACGTAGAGAAGGTGATAGACTAGATGTAGCAAAAGGATGATATTGCATCGATGGGGATCAGTGAAAGCTAAGAGAAATAGAGGATACAATAGAGGACATACTAAAAGACACCTCGAGAATGTTCAGAATCAACTATATTAAACTTATACTGTACAAATTAAAGCTCAAGACAAAGAAAAGAATTGAGACTCATAAGTTAAAGAAGAGAGTCTCTTGAGTTGATAAATTTGAGGTTAAGGATATAAACATTGATATAGAAGAATTTCACCCTTAACAATAGTTGATGATTGAGGTGCGATATGAAAATTAGAGTCACATAACAAAAGCATAATATTAGGTTTTGAACTTATGTGTGGTAGGTTGTCAAAATTTTGAGGATGAAACATTTTACCATAGACTTTGTATAATGGGTTACTTTATCACACATGAAACTTAGAAAGTACAGTTGGGAGAATAATGAAATAAACTTATCAAGAGAAGCTTAAAAATCGAGTTTAGTTGTGTGATAAGATCCTTACTACTTGATATCGGTATGAATTAGGTTTTCCAAAAAATCTTAATTGAATTGAATTAAATTTCAATATGAGTTTACAAAAGTTAGAAGAAAAGTCCTAATAGGGTTAATTTTTTAAAATAAAGTGTATATAATATTTAATTTCAATAAAATGTACTTTTACCAGGATTATTTTATAATTATCGGAGACTCAAAATTTGAGCCCCAAAATGTAACAAGCCATTAGTGATAAATTATTTTACTTATAAAAATAATATTTAGGACTTGAATAACATACAGTGCAATCATATAGTCATACTATATACATATTATATACCCATTATGTATATATATTAATAAAAACGCTAAATATTTGATAAAAAAATTGCATTAAATCAATAAAAGATTAGAAAAAATGTAGAATACACCTTCAAATTTTGGAAACAAGTGTAGCATACTCTCAATTCAATAAGGACCATATCTATTGAGTTGTCAATTACAAAAAAAAAAAAAAAAAGGTAAAACATTAGTATTATAATTAGAAAATATACCAATCGACACATGTTAACTTACTTTTTCTTTCTCCATTGACTTAGGCAGCATAAAAAGAAGTTAGGGGAGTGCTGTAGGACATTTACACAATTTAGAAAAGCATTAAACACTTTCTAGCAAGTAGGATTTCATTTGAAACAAAATTTCAAACAATATAGGAAAAACAAAGATATAAGCAAGGTATTTAATGTTCGTTTATCAAGTAAGAACCTAATACCAAGGCCATTTAGGAGTCAAAGGGAGGTGGCAAGGTTAGGCTAACCGACATAGCCCTACTATCGATGGAGCTCCTATGGCCAGAGAAACAAAAATCATAAAATTTCACTTGTAAGTTATTTATTTTATTAAAAATATGAAACAATGTTTAAAAATTATGAAACTTGGTATTCTTAGGTATTTTGTGTATAGAATCAAAATATCAACCTAAATTTTTGAAATTAGAAGTACTTATATTGGTTCTTGAAGAAACTGTCCTATTCCAACGAATTTTGTAGTAATTTTTAAAAATAGTAAATAATATTGTTTTGAACTAATTTTTGGACATATTTAAGTTATATAAAAAGAATTTTTGATAACTATACGTATAGAATTTATTAAATTTATTTTATCCAATTTGTCTTGTTTTTCATTTTGAAGAAATAATAGGTTTTAATTAAATTTCTTTATGAATTTGATTTGTAGTGATTTTTGGAGCTTAGTTGTGATTTTGGAGGTACTTAGTTCATATCTTATAATTTTATTTGGCTGTTTACCTAATTTAAGCTAATTTTTAACAAAATTGAGCTTAAAATTGATATTTTGGGAAATATTGTATATTATGATCATAGTAGTTTTAATAACTAGAGTATAACAAGTATAATTTTTTGAATGGATACTAATTAATAAGTATTTTCCTATCATTCATGTATATATTGCTAAATATGAATAATAAGGTAATTTGTACAATTAACACTTTAAGAGGAGAGTCTTAGTTAAGCTACATATAATGTGTTCCTTATTGGTCTTAACTTGGTTTGATTGAAAAGTGGAGATATTATAAGTAGATGTAGTGTTTGGGTCAAATCAGAGGCTAAAATAAAGAATGAGTCAAAGGCTACATTTAAGGGTTCTCTTGTAAGTTAGGCTTAGGACTAAGTCAGGTAAAGTAATGGAGATTGTTAAGTGGTAAAGCTAAGGATATAAATTAGATAGTATTCATTAGAAATTTTGAAGTTAACATGAATCAGAGGGTAATTCAAAGGATGAATCACAAGCTAAACTAGAGACTAACTTAGAGATAGTCTAGGATGAATATTCCTCTTAACAAAACAAACATAATAACAGGCTAGAATATATATAAATGCATGACCTATAGTTGACTTTAGTAATATTTATCTATGTTAGGTAAGATAGCTAAAGAGGAGCACTATGCTAACGAGTAAGTTTGGGAACAGATAACAAGCCAAGTAATTGGATATTTGTATGCTTCAAGTAGACTTATATCCACTCCTAACTTTGCATACTTTATGATGTTTTAGCTTGGCTGAGTTTGGTTGTGAATTTGATGTGTTATTTGATGAGTTATGTAGAGCTTCTTTTTATAACTATTGTAGACTAAATGATGTTTTGATATTGGACTTAATTTGTGTGATTGTGTCTTAAGTGCTTATGTGACATTTCTTAGGATTTATGCTCACTTGGGAAAGAATTTAGGGACTAACCTTACCTCCTAAGGTGTTTACTTGAGTGAACTCGATATTGAAATCTTAAAAATGATAATGAAATAAAATAAAGGCTAGACTAATAAATAATGAGTAAGCTTGCTTGGATTTACTATGTATTGCTTGGTGTGTAATGTGATGCATTCATGGCATGAGGTGAAAAAAAAATACCAGTCAACTTTTCTAAAAACTAGAATTTTGCTAGGTCAAATTTCATTTGAAAAGTTAGGTTTATCAAGTGAACCACTTGATTTATAAAAATTAGATTCTCGAGCATATAGAAGTTACATTGTATCTATTGGGCCAACTATATGTTAAATTTTCTAACCAATCCATGTAGGTATTGCTAGGTTACTAGGTTTTAGCAATTGATTGTTACTTTGTTATGTTGCTAGACTTCGGTTTGTATCCTAATGCCTGGTTGAAGTTGACCAACCAAGTGAGTTGTTAAGTTGGACTAAAATATTGGTACCGATGTATACTACATGCATGAGCATAGCACGAGCTTAGTACATTTGCATTACTTGGCTAAACTAAAGAATATTGTGATTAAACTAGTAAATTAGTGTGTGGCTGTGATATGATGCTATTTGTATTATATTTATTTATTCACTCTCATTCAATTTATAGTAAGTTAGGGGGATAAGTTATCTTATCTTGAATGAGTTAGATAAGGCTTCGCATTATAGAGGTAAAGAGACTTTTGAGTGCTAGTAAGAGACATGTTCTTAGAAGAAGCTATTAGCTAGAAGATATGGGTCAAATCCTTGGAAGTAGTTCTTTAAGGAAGACTTTGACATTATATTACAAAGGATTTAGTTTAGCAATGTAGTCATGATATGTATACTTGTAATAAAATCATGTATTATATAGGAGCTATGTGGTTGTGATACTTTGAGTTTAGCTCGCTCTTGTAAAAGATTTTCGCTATGGTTTATTACATTGTATAAGAAGAGATTTGAAACCGAGTATTTATGAAGTTGAATGATAGGTGAAGTATATATTCCACCTTATCCTTAACTTAAGGATGACAATAACGAACTGTCTTCATGCACCCAAAAGTTAAGACAAATTTTCAAGCAAATACCTAAAAGGTGGGGCATTACATTTAGACATGAAAATCGAAATTGCTAATTAAACTAAACTAAAGATTTACTTATTAACTTTACTATCTTTGTCATCTTTAAAAGATGATACCACACTTTGTGCATGATGATTTCAAATATAAGCAACTAGAGTTAAGGTGGTAAATTTTTCAAGCAAAAAGTTTGTTTAAGTATGGCATTTAATAGCTTAAAACCATAAGTGTACAATTGAATAAAAGCTTAAATTCCGCATAGCGATTTTATTATTATCACTAGAATATCTCCTTAAAAGCTAAAAGTTAACAAAAAAAATTTAGCCAAGTTGTTTCAATAATAGTTTTTGCATAACAACAAAATATGTATTACATAGTTCATAGCAAAATTTTAAACTCATAACAACATCATTTAGGGTTTTGAAAATTGAATCAAATTTCATCCAAATTTAGCTATTTCTTAAGGGTGGTATATATAACTACTTAATTTCATCATAACAATATTTTTCTATGAAACTACATAAATAAACTTAGGAATGAGTTTTTCTAGAATTTTACAATATGATTTTGAATTTTTAAGAATTAAATGAAAATCAGGGCGAAAAGGAGCACTCATCCACGAGATGATCTGGAACCACCGTCCGGCCAGGGGAGCATGTCAGCAGCCACTTTCAGGTGGTGCTTCGTCCGGGTATGGTGATGGTTATGAGTCAGGTGATGGTTATCCTTGCGAGCCTCGTACGACTAGATTATACACTATTTTTTTCTCGAAAGTTTTCCGTAAATCCTCTCTCCTCTCCTTAGAGATTTCGTAATTTTACTAAATTCCTAATTGAGCAAAATGTTTTCTGGAAGTGGGGCTTAGCTTTTATAATGGTGTTATGGGTGGGTCGGTTGCAGATTTTTCTTCAGTAATGTACAGGTGTTATTTAGTAGGTTTTTATGGGCTAGTATGTGTTATTGGTATAATTAAAACTTCCCCCTTACCACTTCTAGTGTTGCCACGCTTGAGTCAATAAAAATCTTTTGCTGCCAAGTAACTTTTGGATTATTTATTCATTATTTTCTTGCTTTAATTTATTGTGTTATATATATATATATATATATTTAGGGTATTTAATCAATTTACCGGAATATATATTTATACATAAGAAATATACATGATGTATATATAATTTCTAAATATTATTTGATGTCATTTTATTTACTTACTGTCTAAACAATTTATCTCTAAAGGCTCATCAATTATTAAAATTCGAATCGTGCATTTCCAATAAATAGCAAATATTATAACTATAATTAGCCTTTTAATTATATTATTATTTTATTATTTCATTTTAGAAATCTAAATTCTTGAGGTTGTTTCGGTTGACTTTTCTTTTTTGTAGCCTCGTCATAAATTTCAAGCCTAATCGAATAACTTTGGCGAATGCTGTAAATTTAGACGTTGAAACCCTAATTGCCAATTGGTGAGATCTCACATGAAATGAAATAATTTTTGCTCGCAAGAGATTTATTCATGCATTTGGTTAATAGAATTACTATTCCATATTATTGTAAAATAAGAACTTTAATTGCTTTATAGGATAAAGGATAGCAATTTTTCAGTCATTTTAAGCATAGGACCAAATCTAATCCTAAAATCTTAAAAGAAAAAAATATCAATTAATAGCTATTATTTCTTTATTCTATTTTTCTTATAGTTGCAGTTTTATTTTTTTCTTCTTTTATTTCACAAACCATGTTAGAAGGGTTTGAATTAGTTTGCTGGCAAAGGAATCGTGATGTTGAATGGCAGTTAACTCTTCTATGCGAACAAAAACATGTCGCATCCGACCTTCTATGTCTTGACATGATAGAATTGCAAGCCAGATATTATGTTTGGGTCTGATCAGAATAAGTATTTTTCCTTTTAGAGCACGTAACCTATCCTGACATCAGTATCAATAAGAATTAACATAAAATAAAACAATAATCCGTGTATGTCGTGGATATTGGTATTATCTTTGAGTAAAATTTACACGAGTATGTAAGGTAGACCGTGATTCCTAACATCCATTACAAAGTTGCATATCAATCTTTTTCTCTTTTTTTTTTTTTTTTTTTTTTTTTTGCTATTTACACCATCAACAAATAAAATGGGTTTTATAATTTAGGTGTGAAATAACATCACAATGAAAGATAAAGAAAGAAAGGGATAAAATTAGCAATTTGTAAATAGGAGTTACAATTAGCAGATCTTATAATATTTTCCAAAAGCTGAAACTTATGTTTTAATACAACGAAGCGCTGGTCAAATTTGGCTGAAAGGGAAGCTGATGCAATTTCATAAGTATATATATGATTTATCTTCAGCTTAAAAAGTGTATTTTTCTTTAATTTATCGGCCAAATTGGTAAATTTACTATATTTTTTTTATTTTTTCTTGTCCAATTCTGTATACAGTTAAATTTGTTTCAAATTTATATTGTTGGATGCGTGAGTGATGAGAGGTATAGGGGCATACTTGAAAATCTAACAGTGAACTTATTTAGCTTCGACTTATTTTAATAAGTTCGATGCCACTAATTTCCTAAGTATATCTATTTACGGAAATAAAATGATAACAACAAATTATGTTCTAAAGACATTTTGATCACTTACCAAAATCCTAATTTGAAGTTTTGTAGGTACGTTGCAAAGCGTAACTTCCAAGCCTCGTGACAATATCAGTACTCAAATTTTCAGATGACGTAAGTATGGATTTGCATGAGCATCTATATAATATATATATATATATATTATTAAAGAGAAAAACAGGAAGATTTGGCTTGTTTTTTTTTTTATGCACCTTAAAATACCCATAAAATATATTAGAAATAATTAATAAAACATATGCTATTAAAATTTAGGTTAGTAATATCATGAACAAAATTATGATATTTCTAAATCTCTATTTTTCTCTCACATTTACACCTTATTTAAAACTTAAAATCTTTCTATTCATATACTTTCTTTTCAATTATTGGGGCATAAAACCTTGATCTATCCCAATTAATAATAGTGACATACTATTACGCTATAACAACTACAACGATCCTTATCCATTCCTTATTTAAACTCCTTCCTTCTATTTTTTTTTGTTGGGTGGGGTGTGGGGTGTGGTGGTGGGAGTTGTGGGGTTTTGTAGTATATTACATTCAATTAATTGCCATGAAAAGATATTTACTTTTGCAAATTATTTCTTCGTTCCATTTTTTTTATCTCTTCATTGATCACTTATGTAAAACTTTTTTAATGTAATAATCTAAATAATCAAAACAGTGTTAATGTTTCTTTTTTTTTTTACCAAAATCTTAAGTACACTAATTTAATCATTTTCTATACTTAACATTGATAATTTATTAATATCTCAGTTTATAGTTTAAGAGCTTCTCAACCACCATCATAATATTCCTCTTATTTATACAAAATGTTTGTAAAGCAATAATCATATATAAAAGTATTAACGTTCTATACATTAATATTAAATTTGCATATGCTTAGCTAGTGTAGTATTTGCTAGTGTATGTGTGTGTGTGTGTGTGTATATATATATATATATATATACAAACTAGCAAATACTACACTATATGTGTGTGTGTCAATGATCTATATATTTATAGGAGCTATATTTACAAAGTTATACATATATGTATATACATATCATCATAACAACATCAAGTATAGAACTACAAACATAAAATGGTTGTGTGGAAAGCAACATAAGTTAATTTACGTACTGCAAGTGCATAGTATTACAAGTGATGAGTATGCTTAATCTTGTTTGATAAATAGGTCCTTAAAATGTATTGTACATAGTGGATTATACTATAGCTATATCTTGCATTATTGCTGAATGTCTAAGAACTTATTTTTGTCAAAATAGATTTAGGGATAAGAACATGATGGTCACATGCATATAGCATAAGTTTCACACTATACATGGCCTCAAAAAAGTCACATGGGATAAGACTTGAAGATGACTTACAAAGAGATGCAAGGAGAATGAGCAAAAAGTCTTAAGGAGCTTAAATGAATATGTGATAAGTAAAGGAATTGTAAAGCACCAACTGTATGATTTTCAAGAAGAGGTAAATGTGTTCTTCATTTAAAACTCTATAATTTTTAAGATAACAAATTAACATTATGACAACATTTCTCTAAATCTCTCTTCATTAATAATTGATTGATAAAATAACTAAGCTAAAATCTTAAATAGGATATACCCTTAAACAGCACAAGGTCACTCACTCGACCTTTAGGAGAGGTGATTAGGTCTTCTTTTCTTGATTGTGAAGCAGAACTAAGTAATGAGAGAGAACACTCTATGTGGGGTAGGTACCACTTTGCTTTGGCTTGCTATAGTGCCATAACATTATAGACTTATGGTCACGATAATGTTGGCTACTAGTTCAATAAGGTCTAATGGGGATCGATTTTGATCATTAAATCAAACTAGGGATGTAAAGGGGATAGGTTTGGGATAAGCCATAGTGACCTAAAACCTACCTCGCTACCTTAATAGGGTTCTCAAACCTATTCTAAAATCCTATTAGGTTTCCAAGCCTATACCTAGTACTTACTCTGCTACTTAAATAAGGTATCATCTTCTTGACCCTCCAAACCTATTCATTCATTCATTTATTTACTTATTATTGGTCAAATGACTATTTTTTACTTCATTAACCATTACATGGAAATTGATTTATATTACTTATAAAACATGGGTAAAATTATGAGGATTAAGGAATTTATTCAGTGTATTAAACATGAAGTTGAGCATTGAAAAAAATGTTGAAACTAGGGTATGGTTCCAAGTCAAACACCAGTAGCATCCACACTAATAACAGGAACAGTAGAAAGATGAAGACCTACCATTTGGTGTACTCCCAGACTAGCAAGGTGAATAAGCTCAACTATAGTAAGCCCAACTTGGATAGGGAGAAGGATTTAACATGCAACAAAGATACTAACAACTAACTTAAATCTCGCAATGACAAGCAGAAGAAGGAAACAGATTAGAAGAAATGTGGCAATGTCAAATAACTTAAAGCCAAAGAATCAACCAAATGTGGGAGCGATAGACGTTAATGTAGGAGTAGCAATAAACATACTACTAATACGTTGGCTTTGATTTTTAACCTCAACAACAACAACCTCTTCCCAATCCCGACGATGATCAAATGTCATTATAAATGTAGACTTTTTTATTTTGTATTTTCTTGCTTTTTTTGTATCATTGTAAATTTGTCAAATGTCAATTATTACAATTCATGTTTTAACAAAATGTCCTTTTTAATTTAATGAAACGTGCTCTTAATCTTCAATTTAATTCTTTTGTTTTTCCTCTTTATTTTTGTTCCTTTCTTTTATCTTATATTAATTAAATGTCAAATTAGAACTTAACTAATGTAACATACTAATTCCTAAACAATCAATTAAATGTAATGTACTTTCAAATATGTCATTGCTAACAAATTAATATAACTTATGCATAGTGTGCATTTCTTATACCTTATATGTAATATAATTATCTATTTATTACATGTACATAAATATGTTACACTTTCATAAGTAATGCTATATGTACATACTTATGTATGTACATACCATACATATGTACATATCTATGCTTTACGATCATAACACATATTACTATACATACATAATATTTATATAAACATATATATGTATACATGTGGATCCTTTACGAACATAATACATATTACGTAAACATACATACATATATATATATATATGTATATGTGTTGATCTTCAAAATTGGTATTAAGAAAAGGTAAGACACTTCGCGTGGGATGTATCTGCAAAAGGAAGGAAAAGTCAGGCCATGGGGGGTGTCGAGATGACTTCAGTTTTGCCACTCTAATGTTTAAGTCAGATTATTGAGCTAAAATGAAAAATTGGAAGGTGAGTAAGTCATGTGAAGTATCTAGAAGAACTTGATCGTTATCTTTCAAGCTCTATTTATAGCCACAAGTCTATTTCTGTCTAGTAACCATTGCCTTCAAAATATAGACGTGCATTGGGTTTGAACTTAAGATCACTTCCCATTATTAAGGGACATGGTTAGTGTAATGGCAACTAGTGAGAAGTTATTTCTCTATGATTCCTAACTGTTTGTGCCATGTATTCGAATTTAAATTCTTTAGGGTTGACTGAGTTATAGTCGAGCTACAAGTAGTTGATTCTAACTGACCAAGGCTGATTCACCTAATTTAGTGAGGTTTCTCTATATCGCTCGGGCATATTTAGCTTACTAGCTTTCCCAAGATAGTCGATTCATCAAGAGTAGCCTAAGGAAGCTCAAAAACACAATAAAAAGAGGTTAAGAATAAATAGATGGGTCAGTGTCCCTCAATTTAGATTAGTGTTGTCCTTTAGGAAAAATCACTATTAACATTTTCTCCCCAACTCCACTTGATGGGTGCATCAAGGGAGTATCGATGTTTCTTTAGCTGAGTCCTTTAACCTAAGTTCTAACTTCATAGTGAAAGACTATTTTAAGAAAATGTATCAACTCCAGAATCCAAGCTCTTCACCCTGTCTTCATTCTCAATGGTTATAATGTATTATCAAAATTCCGACCTACTTTTTGTTTAGCTTATTGTAGAAGTCTCACCCTTGTTAATGTGATGTTTTACGTCCCATTATCGAGATTCACATAGCCATTCAGATTCCATTCGCCTCCTCGGAAATATAACTCAATATCGGCTGTCAGATCTAGGTCAGGAATGTACAATTAGACTTATAATAATTGTTAACTATAGCCTATACGAATTCTAAAAGCTATAACTCCTTCCATCATTTCTATTCTTTCATTTCCGTAACTTTCTTTTCTTCTCCATCTTCATTCCCTATTTTCTCATTACTTTACGTTATCTTATTTCTTACTTTTCTTCCCTTTTATTCTGAAAATTGCTTCTCTTCAAACATTCACATTTCTTCTCATCAACACTACTAAGGTATACATGTCAACCACTAAATCTAACGACTCGATATGTGCAAAGCAACAAAGCCAGGAACTATCCACCATGCACCAAGTAGGTAACTCTCCTCCTCACAAAGAACCTCTCTAGCATAGCAGTTTTTGATGTTGATGTTTGTCTTTAGCACTTGTCTAGGTTAATAGGGCTTGTTAAAATCTGCATTCTTAGGTCATAGAAGATTAAATAGCTTCCTTTTTGTTAATTATCCACTAGATAATGAAGGCAACTCCTAAGCTATCTTCTCATGTACAAGTATTGAGTAATATATGAGCCCCAATGGTATTACTAGCATTGATAAGGATCACGAACCAATCATGCACTCTCAAGCTTGTAAGCTTGCTCAGGTGGCTCACCAAGCTATCTGAGGTGAGTTAAGTGCCAAGGAGCAATGCATACCCCAATCCAACCCTACCGAGTTACTTCGTTCTTCACATCATCCAAGAAGCTATCAAGGTAACCAGTCGACTCCTTCGCCATACACCAGTCCAAGCATTGAATCAAGATAGAACCAACTTCACCAATGCCGAAGCCAAGCTGATTGCTATCAGGAGTCGATCACCTAAGGCTGACTCGAAAATGAGTCACCCATGATCCAACCCCTATCCAGTCCTAACTATCTAAGTTGTCAAACTACCAACACTGACCCGATTTGATTAAGACTCCACCCTTGCTCGGCCAATAGTGTCATTGGGACCATAGAATGAGCAAACTACACATATGTTGTCCTTTTCTAACATCCATACCATCCTTTCTACTGATGGATATTCTTTTTGCACAATTACATTGATACCTTTATAAATTATTCCCCTTTTCCTTAACCAGTAGGAATACTTTTTTTTAATTTACTGTAACCTAGGATTTACCCTAATTGGGCACTATAAATACTTATATATTATAATGGCCACGAGAGAGGAGAATACATTGAAATTTTCAAACATACTCTATTAAGCTAAGTGTTCTGCTACTTACTCTCGAGCTACTCTTAGCTAGCCCATTGAACATGGACTAGTGACGAGTGACTTCCAGCTATACTTATGCGTCATATCAAGTGCAACTTAAACTGTTGCGAATAGTGACCAAGAACAGACAAAGCCAGTCACTAGATGGTTCCAAGCTTGTAGAAAGCTCAAAAAAAATTAATGGGGAAAAGTGCGAAAGGGCAAAAATGAAGAATGAAATAGTAAGTAAAACCGACAAACAGCTTCAAAGGATATGACGCACCAATGGAACTTTTAAAGACTTATAGTAGAAGTCGATATAATGCACCAATTGGTCTGGTAAGGTTACTCGCCACCTAACCTTACTTAAGGGAAAGGATAAGAGTGATGCCGAGAGTAAACAAAAAGTATTTACGCAAAAAAGAAAAAATTACTCAAAGAGTGTATATTAAGAATGGTATGATGTTCTCACAATTATAAATACAAGGATATTTATACCCATAAGTTAAGGCAACCTACCTAAAAAGAAAAAGATAAAAAGAGCATTTCCTAAGGGAGTAATGTACAAGATATAAGAGGATAAAAATGAATATACAAGAAAAACCATCATTAGTGCAACGGATTCTACACATGATACAGTACACGTGGCAATGCTACATTAGTGAGATCATTAGAATATGTGGAAAAAAACGTACAAACAAATGGGCTTGTCCGAGCACGGATGGCTTAGTTAGTCTGGACTCTCTTTCTCGACTTCTAACAAGGAAGATATCAAGTAATTAGTCGACTCAGTGTTGGAGAGTAATCATCAACTCGGCATACTATAGAAAAATGGGTGGTCATTTAGCACGGCATGAAGGGTGACTCGATAAGGAAGTACTCGGCCTTGACAAGGGTTATTTGGAACAAAAGGATTCGTTGTGCCAGCCCCTCTAATCTTTGGGCTCGACTGCAAGTTAGAGGTCCGATAACTTAATTCCCATCATAAGCTCAATGCCCATCATAAGCTCGTGCAAAGCGTTGGTGTATCATATCCATCATTGGTGCATAAGGACTCCTACTCAACCTTCAACTATCATTTATCCCTCAGACCATCTCGTGATTTGGACCCACCCCATTGGTTTGTGCGATACCAAATATCATATTTTCATCTAGGTCGGACTGTATCATCCTGGTATCAAAGCCTAGCTGCATTTAGAGCTTATCTCTGTTTCTTTGTTCTCCAAGTAATTTGTCATCACTTTTGTATATCCAAAGTTTTGTTGAAAACACAAGAGTTTGGTAGGTAAATAGTGTTGAAGACTTTTGGTTCTTTTCTTTCCCCTGTTTCTCATACGCAAAATAGAGTGTGGTTGTTTATTTGTTTATTGTGTGTAGTTGCCTTGGTGTTACGAGTATTAGTTATTGTTTTACTGTTGTTATTTACGGAAAGGTATTTTAAAACATCAATTTTGGGGGGGTGGGGTGGGGTAGTAACCAACAATGTCAAATTCAAGTGTTTAAGGAACTTTAGGAAGCCAAGAAAGTGGTGCTTAAAATGGCCAAGGGCAAGACGGAAGCTTCACACCTCAGTCAATGGGTGATCGATTGGATAAGCTTACTAACTTAATTGTTAGTTTGGTGATTGTTATCTAAGAATAGAGATAATGAACTAAAGATAGCCTAACTAGAGGATGTGAGCAATAAGAGCGAGGCAATGGTCAATTTGGCCAAGATAATGCCCTAGCTCAACCACCTCAAGCTGAAGGAGTGGGTAAGGTTGCTAGGCATAGGCTAGTACTCAAGGAAATCAAAGAAGGAAATGAAGGGGATGATGAAGCAGAGGAGTATTATGAACATGAAGAGAGGAATGTCCAAGCCCCTAGAGTTGAAGGGTTGAGGATGCGTATTCCAAGCTTTTTTAGAAGTAGCGATGCTAAGGACTATTTAGATTAGGTAGATAAGATTGAGAAGCAATTTGAATGCTACAAAGTACCTAATAATGCAAAGGTTAGACTTGCTATGTTAGAGTTTACTGGTTATGCCACCCTATGGTGGAAAAACTTGCAAGCCATTTAAAGAAGAGAAGGAGAACAAGAAATTAGGAATTGGGACGAAATGAAGAGGGTTGTAAGGAGGAGGTTTGTACCAAGTTACTATCTACAAGATACCTTCAAAAGATTACAAGAGCTGAGGAAAAAAGGATTGACTATTGAAGCTTATGTCAAGGAATTTTAGATGTTAATGGTCCAATGTGAAGTCAACAACCTAGAAGACCGAATTATATCTCGAGTCATCAATGGGTTGAAGTACAAGATTGGAGATATCCTAGAAACCATAGATATTATGTAACTTGACGATGCAATCTAAGCTACCTAAAGGATAGAAAGGTGCTAAATAGAAATGTTCTAACCACCCATTAGCCAACCTGGTAGTACTCGATCTGTTCTGAGAAGACCACTACAAATGAAACCAAGTAAGGTTACTAAGACCTAACTTACTTAAATTACCTAAGTAAAGGAGAAGGAAGTCTCGAGGAACTTTAAGAAAGGCCAGAATTCGGGCAAGAAGACGATTGAGATCAAGTGTTTCAAATGCAAAGAATTTAGACATATGGCCGCTCAGTGTCTGAGTAGAAAAACTATGGTGATCTAAGGTGAGGCACCAATTATTGAAGTAGACAATACCAACAAGGAAGTAGAGCAGTTGAAAAAGAATAGATAAACCCAGTTGTTCGAGAAGGAAGTTATCTATAGTAAGGAAAGAAACTTTATGGTGTTGAGAAGGATAATGAGTATTAGTCTTATACCCGAAGATGAACAAAGGGAAAATCTTTTCCATATTGGATGTAAGGTAAATGAGTCACTGTATGCCCTAATCGTTGATAGTGGGAGTTGCACTAATGTAGCCTCTACATTTATGGTCCAACAATTAAAATTGCTGATGAAGCCCTACCCAAAACCTTATAAGCTACATTGGCTCAATGAAAAATGAGCCCCATAAGTAAACAAATAGGTGTCCATACCAATTTGCATTGGCAATTATTGAGATGAAGTGCTCTATGATGTATTACCCATGAGTACGTCCCACATTCTAATTAGATGACTGTAGATGTTCGATTGAGCAATGATATATGATAGAAGGAGGGAAAGGTGTCCATGCCGATCTGCATTGGCAATTATCGAGATGAAGTGCTCCATGATGTATTACCCATGAGTACATCCTATATTCTACTTGGATGACCATAGATGTTCGATCGAATAGTGATATATGATGGAAGGAGGAATACATGTTCCCTAGAGTATGAAGGATGGAGGGTGAAATTGAGTCCTATGACTGTCAAATAAGTAAAGGTCATGCAAACCCAATTGAGCCAAACCCTGAAGAAAGAGGCTTTGGTAATGACCCGAGCCAAGTTGAAAAGAGAAATGGAACTCGAGGGACCGACCTATCTACTAGTCCAAAGAATACTGGAGATGAGATTCAAAGAGAGGGAGCAGCCTACCGAGGTAAAATCCTTGCTAGAAAAGTTTGTTGACTTATTTCCCGATGAGCTACTAGAAGGTCTACCTTCCATCTGAAGCATCAAACACACAATTGACTTGCAGCTAAGAGTCGCACTACTGAATAAGCCTACTTATAGGTTGAACCTTGAATAGGCTGTCGAGCTACAAAAGCAAGTAGATGAGCTAATGAAGAAAGGGTATGTGTGCGAGTCCCTTAGCCCCTATGCTATATCAAATTTGTTGGTGCCAAAGAAAGATGGGTCTTGGAGTGTGTGTAGATAGCCGAGCAATCAATTGAATCACCATTAAGTACAAGTATCTCATACCAAGACTTGATGACATGCTAGATGAGTTGAGCAAAGCAAGAGTATTCTCTAAGATTGACCCTAAATCAGGATACCATCAGATCCAAATGCGTGAGGCTGATAAGTGGAAAACTACATTCAAAACATGCCATAGATTATATAAATGGCTTATAATGCCTATTGGACTATCTAATGCACTAAGCACATTTATGCACTTGATGAATCATGTGCTTTGAGAACTAATAAGGAAGTTTTTCGTGGTTTATTTGATGATAACTTAGTGTATAGCCCTAACCTAGAGACTTACTAGGAGCATCTCCGAAGAGTTTTTGCAAAACTCCGAGCTGAATAGCTCTACGCCAATCTGAAGAAATACTACTTTTGCTAATCCAAAGTGATATTCTTAGGGTTTGTTGTAAGTAACGACAACATACGAGTTGATGAAGAGAAGATTAAAGTGATCACCAAATGGCCAGTACTGACCACTTCAGCTTATGTGAAGAGTTTCCATGGCCTGGCATCATTCTATTGCAGGTTTATAAGGAATTTTAGTAAGATTGTAGGCCTCCTCATTGAACTCTCAAAGAAGAATGTTGAATTCAGATGGGGAGAGAAGGAGCAGAGGAGTTTTGAGGAAGTGAAGGAGATGCTGACCCATGTCTCAGCTTTATAGAGCTTTGACAAAGTGTTTGAAGTACAGTGTGATGCATCCAGACTAAGCATAGGTGTCGTGCTAATGCAAGAAAACCAACCTATTGCTTACTTTAGCGAGAAACTTCAAGGAGATACACTTAACTATTCTATCTATGACAAAGAGTTTTACTCCTTAATTTGAGCCTTAATGGTGTAGCAACAGTATTTGTTACCTAAGGAATTTGTGATCTACATTGATCATGATTCCTTGAGATATTTGAAGAGCTAACCTAGGTTGTCCTGGAGACAAGCTAAATAGATTGAGTTCATGGAGGGTTTTCCTTACGTCATAAAATATAAGAATAGAAAGAACAATGTATCACCCTATCGAGACAACATTCTCTCCAGATTGAGCTATAGACCAGGCTGCTTAGCTTTTCAACAATAAAGAATTTATATGTTAAGGATAAATACTTTGGTCCCATCTATGCTAGATGTAAAGAAGGACGAACATTGGATGACTATCATAGGAGGATGGATGCTTTTTTAGGAAAAGGAGGCTATGTATCTAAACCTATTCAATGAGAGAAAAACTAGTGCACAAGGTGCATAGAGGAGGATTAATAAGACACTTTAGCCAACATCGAACCCATGAGATACTATCCTTAAGATTCTTTTGGCTGAAGATGATGAGAGATGTTCAATCCATATCGGAAAGGTGTAAAACCTACCAAAAAGCAAAGAGCCGAGCCAAGCCGAGCAAGGACATTATCTACCCTTACCCATCTTGACCAAACCATGGTTTGAGCTGAGTATGGACTTCATGTTAAGGTTACCGAAGACGTCTTAAGGGAAGGACTCCATCATGGTAGTCATGAATCAATTTAGCAAAATGGCACATTTCGTACCTTGTTCCAAAACTAACAACATTTCGGCTATCCCTTTTCTTTCCTTGCAAGAAGTAATCAAGTTCATGAAGTACCTAAGACCATTATTTTGGATCGACACCCAAAGTTCATGAGCCACTATTAGAGGATACTATGGAGATGAATGGGAACTAAGCTATTGTATAGCACGTCCTGCTATCTACAAACTGATGGATAGACCAAGGTTGTCAATAGAATAGTAGGAACTTTAGTACGGGTTGTTGTTAAATGAAACATGGCTAATTGAGATTTATATCTGCCTATCATTGAATTTGCCTACAATAGGACTGCCCATAACGTGGCAAACATGTCTCCCTTTAAGGTCGCCTATGGGTTTAACCCCAAGCTCTTAATAGACCAAGCACCCCTGTTAAAGCCCGATGATGACTTTCCAACTGTAAAGAGGGTTAAGGCCATCAAAACCATGCATTAAAAGGTGATAGAGCAATTAAGCCAACCTACTACTAAGCTCAAGAGCCGAAACCGAGGATAAAAGAAGAGAGAATTTCAACCAGGCAATCTGGTTTTGATCCACCTCAACAAGAAATGATTCCCAAACTTAAGGAAGAGCAAGTTATCTCCTAGAGCCAACGGACCCTACAGAGTGCTAGAAAAGATCAATCCTAATCTTATAAGATCGAACTACCTAAGGAATAAGGCATCTTAAACTCCTTCAACACTGTTGATCTCCACTCGTACACTCCCGGGAATAAGCAACCTAGAGCCAAGCTAGATTTGATCCTAAATCACAAATAGCTGAGAGGGGATGATAAGGATTACAGACCAATCTTATACTCTCGAGCTCGTAGGCTTGTTCACGTGGCTCGTTGAGATATCTGAGGTAAGTTGAGTGTCAAGGAGTAATGCATACCTCAATCCAACTTGCTAAGTTACTTTACTCTCCACATCATCCAAGAAGCTGCTGAGGTAACCAACTAACGCGTTGGGCCAACCCCTTCACTACACACTAGTCCAAGGATCAAATTAGGATACAACCAACCTCACTAGCGCCAAAGCCGAGTTGACTGTTGTCAAGAGTTGATCACCCAAGGCTAACTCGAAAATGAGTTGCCCTTAATCTAACCCCTATCCAACCCAACTTTCAAAGCTACTGAATTGCCGATGCCAACCTAACCTAATCAGGAACCTACCCCTGCTTAGCCAGTAGTGTCATTAAGACCATGGAATGAGCAAACCATGCGCGCACCATTCTTTTCTGACATTCGTATTGTCCTTTCTACCAACAGATATTATTTTTGCAGAATTACATTGATACCCCTATAAATTATTCCCCTTTTCCTTAACCAATAAGAATCCCTTTTTGTAATTTACTATAACCTAGGATTTCCCCTAATTGGGTACTATAAATACTTATATATTATAATGTCTACGAGAGAGGAGAATACATTGAAATTTTCAAACATACTCTCTTGAGCTAAGTGTTTTGCTACTTACTCTCGAGCTACTCTTATCTAAATCATTGAGTGTAGACTAGTTGCGAGTAACCTCTTGCTACACTTATGCATCATATCAAGTGCAACCTAAGTTTGTACGAGGCATTGGTGTGTCATATCCATCATCAATGCACAAGAACCCCTTATCAACCTTCGACTATCATTTATCGTTCAGACCTACCCCATTGGTTTGTGTGATACCCAATGTCATGTGTTCTTCCATGTTGGATTGTATCGAGCACACTAGCTAAATAGGAGTTCAATTCTTTAAGACTCAACTTTTGCTCTACCCCCTAAGATTAGACAATAGAGAGGCCTAACGCATGAGCATTTTACTGCACTTGGGGATTAAGAATTTTCCCTATTAATGAAATATTTTGAGGATAGTTTAAGGCTCTCCTTTTCTCTTTTCCTAAAATATTATTTCACATGTAATAGTATTTGTCCATCCATCCTCACCCTAAACTGATAGAGACTACTTGTGGCCTTTAAGTGCATTTGTGAGGATTTAGAAGTTAGGGCCATAGTCACTTTATTCCTATACTTCTTTTCCTTAAAGAGAGGTGGTGGCTAGTTCTATGTATGCACTCGACCTCTTAGAAAATTCTTGATAGGGTTAAAGTCTTCCATTCATGATTGAAAGAAAAAATGGGTAGTAGTTAAGTTAGAGGCTAACCTTGGCTCCCCAACAATAAGAAGGCCTATGATATGATCATGGAAGCTTATAACTATAATTGGTTTATGTAGGATGCAGTCACCATAATCTCTAAGTACTCTTGTGATACTCCAATCTTCCCTAGAGATGAGGTAAGAGTAGTTGAAGGTGCCAACACCACTCATGATGGGGATGTCAAAGGCTTCAATAAAGGTACTATTTTCGACCATGGTACAAGCCATTTGTGATCTTACCTTGTTAAGTAAAGTTCATATGAGGAGGGACCTTCACGTCTACCTCAAGAGTTAAGTGGTCTTCCTTGCTCATGCTAGGCATGATATCCATAAGTCTTTTTATTTGTGTTTTAATGTTTTTCTGCTAACCTAATCTCTAACCATTTCCTTGCAAACATGTTACTCAAGAACTACACCTCCAATGATTTATTTCCTAAGCTAAAGACTAGTAGCTCAAAAAAGAAAGAGGAGCCCAAGAAAATTTTTGCAAAACAAGCTCTTAAAAAACCATCCACAAAACCACCTACCAAATCAACCTCTTCCAAGATTGCCAAAGAAACTGAACCGACAAAAACAATAGTTAAGAGGAAGGTTGCTGAGGCTACCAAGCTGAGGAAGCGACCCAATACCCTTGATTGTCCCCCACTAGAGAGAGACCTAAACGAGGGGAAAACCCCTAAGTATGATAAACTAGACTGTAGCTCCAAAGATCTTAAGAAGGGCAAGGAGGTCCCTTTTAAAATACCTAGTTCTATTACTCCCTCTAGAAAATAAAACAAGAAGGTTCTATAGTTTTTTCCTTACTGGAATGTCATTACAGCTGACCGTATTTGGGGAATGATTGAGTTGCTTTAGAAATGATCAAAGGCATTCATCTCCCAAAGGACATTCAGCTTCTGACGAACATTGTTAAGCTCTATTAAAACTCGAGATCTAACAGTTTGCTATGTCTAGCCACTTCCAAAATATATGATGTAAGATTCATCTAATCTCTTATAAGCACAATTAATGGATTATTACCAAACTTGGCTTTGATTTTATAGAATTCTCAGCATCTGATGATGGTTGTTGAGGCCCAAGATGAGGAGAAAAAGGTTGTAAGCTCCCTACCTAAAGCTACTTTTATTTTCCTTTAATTCACTTAACCTAATAACTTCCTTTTTTTCTAGATTGCTAAAGAAGTTGAGAACCAGGTTGATCATGTTGAAGTAAAGCAAAAGAATCTTCAAGAAAAGTTAGGTATTGAGAAGGCAAAGTTGGAGGAAGAAATAAAAAACTGGAGAGAGAAGGTAGAGATGGTCGCCAAGACCAAAGAAGGAAAAAAGGCAACTCTAGCAAAGGAACAAAGGAAGAGCTCTCAGTTCATGTTCGACCTTCAAGAGGCATAAAATGAGGTAGAAACCCTCAAAAGCAAACATAATGAGGAGGTTGCCCACCTCCAGAGCTCATACAAGGAGATAAAGATTAAAATGGCTAATTTGGTGGCTTAACTTATCAAAAGGCTATGATAAGGCCATTAGAACATTTAGGAGAGCTAAGAATACAAGAGTTTAATGTCGCAGAAGATGCTTGATGGGATAAACTTAGCTAGAGATGAGGTTCTTATCCACTATCCTAATTACAACCTAAGTTGTCTAGACTTTACCAAACGAGGTCGTGAGAAGGACGCTCTCATAAATGAAGCCAATACAAATGAGGCTGAAGTGGAGGACCAACTAAGTGAAGGTATTGATAATCTTGCAACTGACCTTACTAACACTAAAGAAGCATGCAACAATCTTAAGGTCCTTGAGGCGCACTCCTACTCTAAATCTTTCTTTCAATCCCCAACCTAACTCTAACCAAGTTTCTAAAGATCAAACTCTTAGTGATAATCAAACTCAACAAAAGTGACTTGTTTTCCAATCTATTTTATTATTATCTTTAACTTGTTCCCAAGTTGATTTGCAGACCTTCATTCATTATGACAATTGCTTTGTTGAAGTTTTGTTTAGGGCTTATGAAAAACCTTTTTGTTCCTTTAATAAGAACTTTTGAGTAGTAATCATGTTGTTTATCATTTATGTATCCGTTGGTTAACCTCCATGGTGCATTTGATTCATAACAATCATAAGCTTTTTCAACTTGCTTATTAAATGATTTAGACTTTTGCTTACCTTATTGTCTTTATCTATTGTAGGACTTAGAGTCTTATACTTGCATTTTAGTAATTTAGGAGCCCCCTAAGAACTTCCCATGCAATTGGCTTAGAATACTTAAGTTGATGGTAACCCATCTACCCATTGATTAGGCTTAAGGGCTATGTTGTACTTAAAGGCCTTTAAGTAACTCACTGTCTATTCATTAGACTTATAGCAATTAGATTTGAGATAGCTCATCGTCTATTCATTAGACTTAGAGCATTATACCTATTGTCAGTTGAAGATTTAGGGATTCACAAATATCTCGTCATCCATTATGAGGTTTTATAGCTACTATGCCTATCACCCTTAAGAGAGTTTAAGGCTTTTGCATCTTGTCATCCAAATTGCTTGTAGACTTAGAGATTTACAAATATCATTTTCCCATCGTTCGTTAAGTGGAGGACTTAAGGATTTAACACTTTATGACTTGCTCGTCACCCTTTAGTAGAGTTTAGAGACTTTTTGAGTACTCCCTTGCCAAAGAGGTCGAGCAAAGATCACGTTCAACATTTACAATCATATTCATATTATAGCCAAAAATGCTATTTTAAGTCAAAGTAAGGTATAAACTCAAACGACATCAAATAACAAAATAGTTCTTTATATGGAACATTGGAAAGGGACAACGTCAATTTATCATTCCTGACCATACACAACACATTCACAATAGAGACAAACGATTGTAAATGAAGTTTGTGGAGTAAGTCCACTTATAAACATACTCACAAACAAACAAACAGCACATGCACAAATAAACATATCTTCATTGGACGAACAAACACATCTTCTTCAACATGCCAATCATTCAAAATAAGGCTTGAGGTTGTTAGCATTCCATGCTTAGGGAGTAAGTTACCCATTGAGTTTTTCCAATCTACAAGCATATCCATTCCCTATCACTTCCTTCACTCTAATAGGATCATCCCAAGCAAGGTTAATTTCTCTTAACATTCTCTTTCCCCCAATGCCTCAAGCTTCCTACAAACCAAATAACCAAGTCAAAAGCACTTATGCCTAACCTGTTTGTCATAGAACGAGCTACTTACTATTCATAAGCAGTAGGGTGAGCTTTGGTCAACGTCTCATTTTAAGGATAATATCAAAATTACCTTAGAAGCCTATATCATTGTATTCAAGAGTATAAGCTTAGACTCTTTCACTCTCTACCTAAAGCTTGATCAACGATACGGCTTCTAACCCAAAAGCCAATTGATATGGAGTACCTATCAAGGTCCTTTGTGTAGTCCTATACCCTTACAAAACATTAGGCAGTTCATTTGCCCATTTGTTTCCAACTCAGTTCACCCTTTTCTTCAAGTTTTGAAGGATAACTTTATTTATAGCCTCAACATGACCATTACCCTGAGGATATGAAACAAATGTATAGCATAGACTAATTTACCGAGTTTCACAAAACTCACGAAACATATCATTATCAAATGGTGGTCTATTATTTGTTATAATGGCATAAGGTATCCCAAACCTAGTTAAGATGTTGCTAACCATGAAAGCTTCTATACTCTACTCCGTTATGCTCATTACAACCTTGACTTCAATCCATTTCATGAAGTAATCCACTGCGATAATAATGTACTGTATTTGCTTTGTCATCTTTACGAATAGACCAAGTATGATGCACACTATAGCCAAGAACAAACAAGGCTGGTCGCAGCAATAAGTCTAAGCTTACCAAAAGCTTGAAAGAGTGATGGGGAAATACACGAAAGAAAATAAATGAAAAGAAAATAAGCAAACCCACAAACAGCTCCAAAGAATATGACGCACCAATGAAACTTTTAAGAACTTATAGCACAACTTGATATGACACACGAATTAGGTTGGTAAGGTTACTCGTCACCTAGCCTTGTTTAAGGGTTAAGATAAGAGTGAAATAAAAGTAAACAATTAATGTTTACAAGAGGAAGAATATTCAGTGTATTGATGGTAATCTAATTGATTTTGGCTATTAGTACAAGGGTATTTATACCTAAAAATTTAGCGTAACTTGCCTAAAAGGGAAAAAACAAAAAAGGTATTACCCTAAAGAATCAATCTACAAGAATACAAAACGGTAAAAACGATTATTTAAGAAAAATGATTATTAGTGTAGCAGATTCTACACATAGTCCTATACACATGGCAAAGATGCATTGGTGATGCCATTGGAGGGTACAGACAAAAGACTACAATTAGGTTACTTATCTAAGCAGGGGTGACTGAGGATTAGTCTAGGGTCTATCTCTCATACTCTCAACAAGAGTGATGCCCAGCAATTAGTTGGTCTAGACGTAACTAAGTGAGCGTGCAACGCCTAGTTACTATCTCGGCAGTTTACTATTGGCATAAAGTGTTCGAGAGATGGGCAATCATTTGGCTTGGCATGCAAAGTAGATTGGCATGTAAATACTTAACTTCGATAGGAGTTGGCTGGTGTAGGAGGACCCACCTTGCCAATCCCTCCAGTCATTAAGCTTGGCTGCAAGTAAAAGGCCTAGTAGCTTAATTCTCATCATTCCTTCTGGATTGATTTGGATTTAGGACCAACCTAAATCCAAATAGTCTTTAATTAGCTCTCCGTCAAGGTGATATAGATTGAGGTCAACAATATTAAAGGTGTTAGAAACCTCGTAATCTTCGAGCAACTCCAACCTATAGACATTATTATTGATTTTTTGAAGGATTTTGAAAGGTCCCTTAGCTATTACAGATAGCTTGTTCCTCCTCTTGCTCAGAAACCTTTCCTTGTTTAGGTGCAGCTACACCAAGTCTCATGGCTAGAATTGTTTAGTTGTTCTACCCTTAGCCTTCTCTCGCATTCTTCCAGCCACTTAGTCGATATGTTGAGTGACTTTGTTGTGGATGTATTAAAGGAATTGTGCTCGGGCATCTTCTTGCTTAAGCTCAAGTACAAGTGTGTAATCGAGGGGCAACTTAAGATTAAGATCATGGCCAACCTCAAAGGGGGTTTACTTAGTGGTGTCAAGTACTATTCAGAAGTAAGCAAATCTAACCACTAGTAAGCAGACATCCTAATCAACTAAGTTCTTACCCATTATAGCTCGGAGCAACGATCCCAAAGTACAATTGACCACTACTATTTAACCATTCATTTAGGGATGACAGGAAGTACTAAATAGCAGTTTAGTCTCCATCTGTCGCCATAGAGTTCTCTAGAAATGGCTCAAGAACTTTGGATCTCTATTTGATACTACGCTTCTCGGCACACCGTGTAACTTAACAATTTCTTACAAGAAACGAGAACCAATAGCTAAAGCATCATTAGTTTTGGAGTAAGGCATAAAGTATGCCATCTTGTTGAACCTATCTACATTAACCATCACAAAATCTTTACCTCAAGCAATTCATAGAAATCCATGCTCAACTCAATCCATGGTCTCATCAAAATAGGCAAAGGCATTGCTTTCCCTTGCTTAGCTCAACATTTAGCCCTCTTGCATATGACATAGCCTTCAACAACTCGGTGCACATGTCGCCTCATTCTCGGCCACAAGAAATGACCATTCAATAGTTCATAAGTCCTTCTCTCCCCAAAATGCCCGAAGAGTCCTCTACTGTAGGCTTCCCTAATCAGTAATTCCCTTAGTAAATAGGTCGGTATGCACAATTTCCCTCCTCAGAACAAGTATCCATCCTCCACATGTTACTCATTCATGGTCCTTCCATCGACACAACTCACAAGTATAGGTCTAAAGTGTGGATCCCCAAAATACTACTCTTTAATGCTTACAATCCCAAACAATCTGGTCTACAATTTGTTTAAGAGTACATGCCTTCTCAAAAAAGCATCTGTAGCCACGTTGCTCTTTCATTGTTTATATTTTATTACGAAGTTAAACCCTTTAAGGAATTCGACCCACCTCACCTGTAACTTCGATAACTTCATTTAGCTTTAGAGATACCTCAGAGACTCATGGTCGGTGTAGATGACAAATTCTCTCGACAATAGATAATGCTGCTATACTTGCAGTGCTCGGATTAGTGCTAAGAGTTCCTTGTCATATACAAAGTAGTTTAGCTAAGGTCCTTTAAGCTTCTCACTATAGTAGGCAATTAGTCAACTTTCCTACATTAAGACAATGCCCTATATTAGTACAGTGTCTATTCTGCTTGATGTGTCATATTTTAGCTCAAATATTTTCTCAAAGTCAAGTAAAACTAGTATAAGGGCAGAGGTCAACCTTTCCTTTATCTTAGAAAAACTTCTCTCTTCCTTTTCTCCCCATCAAAAGTCAGTGATCTTCTTTGTTAGCTTAATAAGTAGTACAACAAAAGTGCTAAAATTCTTGATGAATCTTCTATAAAATGATGCCAGTTCATGGAAACTTCTCATCTCAACACAAGTAGTAAGAGTCGGTCACTCAACGATTGCTCAGATCTTCTCATCGTCCACTCATAAGCCTCCCCCACTTACTACATAACCTAAGAATACTGCTTCCTCCTAGCAAAAGCAACATTTCTTAAGGTTGCCGAATAATCTCTCAGTACAAAGGACATTTATTACAACATAGAGATGTTCACAATGACTCAATATTTTGACATTGTAGATCGGGATGTCATCAAAGTACACTACGGTACACTTCCCCATTAAATGTCTCAACACATGGTTCATTAGCCTCATGAAAGTACTCGAGGCATTCGACAAGTCAAATGGTATGTCCATCCACTCATAGAGTGCATGCCAAGTTTTGAAAGCAGTCTTCCACTCATCTCCTGCTCTTATTGGATTTGATGGTAGCCAAATTTCAAACTAATCTTGCTAAAGATCTTAGCTCCACTCGATTCATCCAACATATCTTCTAACTTAAGGATTGGATACTTATATTTGATTGTTATCTTGTTCATTGCTCGGCTATCAACATACATTTGCCAGTTACCATCCTTTTTCAGCACTAGGAGCACCAGAACAACACAAGGGTTGAGACTTTCCTTAACGTAACCTCTCTCCAATAATTCATTGACTTATCGTTGGAACTCAAAAGCCTATTCAAGACTCATCTAATAAGATGGTTTATTCTGTAAGGTGGTACCGGGCATTAAGTCAATGTAGTATTTTATTCCTCAGATTAGGGGCAACCCATCGGGTAACTATTCTAGGAATAGATTGACATATTCATCTAGCAACGCTCTCACTTCCAAGGGTAGTTTACCCTATTCCTTCAACTCTAATAGACGCTTAACCAATAGGAAGGTCAGCATGTCGGCTTGAATAGCCTCTCGGAGCTCGACTCTACTCATCATCAAAGTCTTTTTTTATTTACGAGCAAGTTTAGCTTGCATTTTGTTAACTTCACTCAACGGCATCAGGTTCAATGTGCTCTTCCTACCATCCTTCTCAAACATATATGTATTCCAGTATCCATTATAGATAACTCTTCTATCAAACAACCATGATCTACTTGGCAACATGTGGGAAGCACACATGGGTAATACGTCATAAAGAATCTGGTCAGAGTAATTTTTTATAGTAATTGGCAGTAATACCTACCAAGTGACATGTAGTGCTCCCTTCTCATTCAACCAATGCAACTTATATAACATCAAATGTGCAACAACCGAAAACTTTAATTTTGTGATCAAATTGGCTGATGCCACATTGGTGCAACTATCACTATCTACAACGAGGGCATACACTTGATTATTCACCTTACAAATGATATGAAACAAATTCTCTCTCTACTCCTCCTCATACGAGGGTTTCATGTTCATTGCACGTCGGACAACCAAGATCAACCAATTCAAGTGCTCAGCAAGCACATCCTCTTCAATGAGTTCATTTTCCTAAGAAAATTCTTTCTTAGCAGTACTCTTCTCCTCCTTAGGTTCCTCATCCGTACTTTCTACTTCTAACTTCGAGACGTCTCCCTTAATGACCATAGTCTTTCAATTTAGGTATTAAGCAGCCATATGTCCGCACTTGATCTAGCTCGTCTTCTTACTAGATCCTTACCTTTTCTCATAAGTTTGTGTCGGTACGTCACTGTTAGGTCGGCCCTTCTACTTAACTCGAACATCCACCCTTCGAACCGACTCGATACTTGACTGAGCTCAGGGACTTCCCTATCTTGGTCGGTTAGTTGGCAGTTCGGTCGGTACTCGGCTTCTTTTCTACCTCTCCACTCATTGGGCTATTCTAATGGTTTCATCCATTGTGGTAAATCGTTGGAATTCCACAATGTCTCAAATATCACCTCTCAATCTAGTAAGGAACCTAGAGATTATTCATGCTAGTGGTTTCTCCACTTTACAGCGGATCATAAGGATTTGAAATTCTTGAACATACTCATCAATAGATTGGCCTCCTTGTCTCAGCTCTTAAAGCTGAGTAAAAGTATCTTGTAAACAAGTATCTGACACAAATCTATTTATGAGTATTCTCTTCATCTTAAGCCAAGTATTAATCTCTCTATATCCTTCTCGTCTCCTTGTAGTATAGAAATTTTTCCACCACATGGTGACATATCCAAAGAACTCAATAGCAGTAGTTCTCACTTTCTTGTAATCCTCATATTGGTAATAGTCAAACATACATTCTACCTTCTCTTCTCATTCTAAGTATTCATCTGCACTTCCAAACCCATTAAAGCTCAGAATTCGAAGCTTCACATAGTCTGATGCTATAGGTGCTCGAACTTGCTCTTCTTCTTTGTAATACTATTCCTCATCCTCTTCTCCCATGTCTCCTAAGTCAATCCTTCTCCTTTCTTGTCCGCCTACTCTTCCATCTCGAACCTATCGAGCTGGGTTCTAACCTCTCACAAGTTGAGTAGCTTATCGGGTGTTATGCACAGCTTCAGTAAGTTGGTAACCTAATGCATGAACAGCTCAAGTTAAATCCAGTAAGAGATTAGCTACTTCATCAAGTCTTTGGTCAGTGCTCCTAAAGGTACCCTGAGACTGTTAGCCATGGTGGACAATACCACTATTGTCATCTCCAGCACCAATGTTAATACTTGGTTCTGTCATTTTATTTGATAGATCTTAGTTTCCAACTCTTCAATTAGGTGTTTCAGCAAACACTTTTGCAAACCAGAAATTTAACAGCTAGCAAACTCAATAGTCAAACAAATATAGTAACTTGCTCTGTTTCATATACGTAAAATAGAGTATAGATAGAACTTCAAAACAATCTACTACAACTCAGGCGAAACTCTGATACTAAGATGATGCACGCCACAACCAAGAACAGATAAGGTCGGTTGCGAGGATGGGTCCAAGCTTATTGAAAACTTGAAAGAGTGATAGGGAAACACATGAAAGGACATAAATGAAAAGAAAGTAAGCAAACCTATGAACAACTCTAAAGAATATGACACACCAATGGAACTTTCAAGGACTCATGACACAACTCGATATGACGTACGAATTAGTTCGATGAGATTACTCGCCGCCTAGCCTTGATTAAGGGTTAGGATAAGAGTAAAATAAAAGTAAATAATTAGTGTTTACAAGAGGAAGAATATTCAATGTATTAATGGTAATCTAATTGATTTCAGCTACAAATACAAAAGTATTTATATCCAAGAATTTAGGGTAAGTTGCTTAAAAGGGTATTACCATAAAGAAGTAATCTATAAGAATACAAAAAGGTAAAAATAAATATTTAAGAAAAACAATGATTAGTGTAGTAGATTCTACATCTGGTCTTATACAAGTGGTAGAGATACATTGGTGATACCATTGGAGGACGTAGATAAAAGAGTACGATCAGGTTGCTTGTTCGAGCAAGGGTGACTAAGGACTAGTTCGGGGTCTATCAATCATCCTCTTGATAAAGGTGATGCCAAGAAATTGGTGGGTCTAGACATGAGTGAGTGAGCATATAAGGCCTAGTTTCTGTCTTGACAGTTTACTATTCAGCACAAAGCATATGAGAAATGGGTAGTTGTTCGACTCGACATGTAAAATGGCTCAACAAAGAGATACTCGATTTTGGTAGGAGTTGGCTAGAGTATGAGGATTTACCTTACCAACTCCTTCAGTCCTCAAGCTCGGCTACGAGTCAAAGGCCTAATGGCCTAATTCCCATCAAAGTATATCTAATCCCCATTGGGAAAAAGGCCAAAAGCTAGTAAATGAGATCAAATATGAGCTCAGGGCTCTCTCTATTAGGTTATTCCTCTAACACTGATCACTGGTCTGAGCCAGGCGAAGTGCATCTTTCTTCATCATAGGCCACCAATATCTTAGGCTCAATACCCTTATATACAAAGCTACAACTCTAATATAATTACTATGTACCCTAAAATGTAGGTTGAAGAGGACCTATTCCACTTCTAATGGTCGCTAACATCTTAAGTAGGGCATACTCAAACCCCTCTTATATAGGTTTCCATCAATAATTGTAAAATTGACTACCTTATATACAAGTCTTTGAGCCTCTTTACTATCTTCAGGCAGAACCCTATCATTCGAATAATCTAAAATTGGATCCATCCAACAATATTCCACATCTTTCTACTGAACCTCTAAACATTCCATCGATTGTCTTCCTATGCTTTTTTCTAGCAAAGATTCTATGAAAATTCTCTTCTCCCAATTCAGTAAGCCCATGGAGTCTAACTTAGACAATTTGTTAGCCGTATAGTTCTCCATCCTTAGAATTTTTATCGATTGCCAAGCATTAAAGTTTCCTTAGCCATGCTACTTTACATAACCTGATTAACTACTAATTAGGAATTAGAGAAAAGATCTAAACGCTGCTCCGACCTCCTTAGATAACTTCATTCTTGCCAATAGCATCTCATATCCTAACTCATTATTACTGGCTAGAAATCTAAACTTTAAAGCATAAGAAATCTAAGCTCTTATTAGGCATTTCAAAATTAAACCTACCTTACTTCCTTCACAGGTAGATAAGCCATCAACATATAGCTTCCAAGTCAGCTGCTCCCTCTCCATGACAAGTCTCTTGGTCCCAATAAACTTAATTATGAAATCCGTAAGGATTTGAGCCTTATATGCCTCCATAGGTCGGTATTGAATCCTAAGAGTGCTGAGTTTTAAGGCATGCTTCACTATCCACATTGAGGCATCAAGTTGGTATAGAGCTTACTTCAATGGCTAATCAATTAAGACCACAACCTAGTGAGCTTCGAAATAAGGTTAGAGTTTCATAGCTTCTACAAAGATAACTAGGACAAGTTTTTCCAAATTAGTATATCACAACTCTGAACCTTATAGAACATGGCTCACATAGTACACTAGCCTATGTACTCATCCTTCTACCTACATTAGTACCGACGATAGAATACAATTACTCACAGATAAATACAAATTAAGAATCTCCCCTTCAATTGGCTTCGATAAGATCAGTGGTTTAGTTAAAAACTACTTTAAGGCTTTAAAGGCCTACTTATATTCTTCAGTCCATCAGAATTCAAAATGATTTCTCAAAATACGAAAAAATTCTACATATTTCTTTGCACTCTTAGAAACAAACCTGTTCAATGTCAGCACATGACCGGTCAACCTCTGGACCTCTTTAATGGACTTCGATGATTCCATATCTAGCACGGTGTAAATCTTCTTAGGATTGGTTTTAATTCCTTGCTACATCACCAAAAAGCCTAAAAACTTCCCTAAAGATACACCGAACACACATCTTTGTGGATTTAATTTCATATGTCTTCTAAGTGTGTCGAAAGTCTCCTAGAGGTCGGTGAGGTGTTCTTCATGGGTCTTGCTTTTAACAATCATATCATCTACATGAACCTCAATATTCCTATGTATTTGCGATTTGAACATCTTCATGACCATCCTCTGATCCGTAGCACCTGCATTCTTCAAAACAAATGGCATGACTTTATAATAGTAAGTCCTAAAATTTGTGATAAAGAAGGTATGCACCTGGTCGGAAGGATGCATCTTAATCTAGTTGTATTCAGGAAAAGCATCCATAAAGCTCAACAAGGCATGCTTCGAGGTCAAATCAACCATTTGTTCAATTCAGGGCAAAGGAAAATAATCCTTTGGACATGCTTTATTGAAGTCAATAAAATCAAAGCACATCTTCCATTTTCCATTTGCTTTCTTGATGAAGACATAATTAGTAAGCTAAGTGAGATAAGGCTCTTCCCTGATGAAGCCTGCTTTCAACAGTTTTTGAACTTCCTCCTCTGTAACTACTTACCTCTCTAAGGTGAAATGCTTCTTCTTTTTCTCTACAACCTTCCTAGTTGAGTCAATGTTTAACTTGTAGGTGATGACATTCTTAAGGATTCTCGGCATATCGAACGGAGACTAGGAAAAAATATCTTTGTTAGATCGAAGAAAATGTACTACGCTCTCCTAAAGGTCTATTAGCAAGTTAGCTCTAACCTTAGTAATATGCTCGAGCTTGTGACTCAATTGCATCATCAATGTTTCCTCTACTGGTTCTCCTCTCGCTTATAGGCGATTGCTCACGCCTTGCTCAATTTTGTAGACCTTATCTCTCTTTAAGGCTTTTAGGTATAAAGCTTTAAGCCATTGCCGATCCCTATAACAAGTTCCCATTCCCATAGAAGTTGGAAAATTTTCCTTCTAATGGGCTATTGATACCACCATTTTAAAAGTGTTAATGCAAGGTCAACCCACTATCCCATTATAGGGTGAAGGACAGTCTAATGTGACAAAGTTTATCTCCTTTTCCATAACATTTTTGTCATCTATGATATGTAAAGTCAGGGTAACCACCCCTTATACTTACACTAGTTCATTGATGAATCTGTATAAATTATACCTATACAACTGCATTCTATGATTCTTGAGCTTAGGTTGCATTTGATCTAATTCGTGCTTAAAGATAATGTTGATTGAGCTTCCCGTATCAACCATCAATTTCCTAACTTCAAACTTAGCCACCCTGATTGTAATGACCAATGCATCATCATGAGGGAATTGAACTCCTTGCATATCCTTTTCTGAAAAAGTAATCATGTCATCAACTCTATGCCTTTTACCTCTCAAGTTCAACATATGATCTCCCTGCATATCGATCAAGCTTGAAACAGACAAAGTGTTCCCCTTATTGAACTGCAAAAAATCACATTAATAACACCCCTAAGGGCCCGATTGTCTCCTCTTTCATTACCTTAAATTATTAAACCACTATTATTGGACCGAGCATTAATGTTTCGAGGTTGTTCCTCAATCTTCCTTCTCTAGGTAGGTCATTCAATCTATTCTTCCCTATTTGCTACAAACTTCCTCAAATAATCCCTTTGGATGGCATCCTCTAGTACATTGTTCAAGTGTATGCACTCATCTTTATTGTGACCCTAACCTCCATGGAAGTCACAATATTTTTTAGAATTCTTCCTCACAAGATTATTCTTCATCTTCTTCGACCAAGCTAAAAAGCCTAGGTTACATACCTCTATTAGGAATCCGACATAGGTCGATTAAGGAGGGTATGCTCAGTAAAGGTCAAAATTGGCCTTTTCTAATCCCCTAATGGTCGGCTTAACTTACTACAGATGTCAAACTTCCTTCTAAGCCAATCTTTTGCAAATACTCTCTCCTCTCTCTTTTTCCTACCTTTTCTCGTACTTCTCTTTTTCAAGCTCTATCCTGACCTACATCTAATCCTCTTAAAGAATATATTTCTTTGACCTCCTGGTGAAGTCATCCAAAGAGGTTAGTGGATGCTTAATAAGAGACTTAAAGAAGTCTGAATCCTCTTTAACTCCTTTGCAAATGACATAAAGCGCTACATTCTTGTCACAGTTAGTAATTTCAATCATCAATCAGTTAAACCTGTAAACATAGTCTCTGATTATTTCTTCGAGCTTTTACGTAATCGAAGCCAAAAGTGAAGAATCCTTAGCAAGGGCTTGCTAGCTAAGAAATATTAGCAAAACTCGTCAACTAATTGATCAAAGGAAGAAATAGAGGCCACTTTTAACGAACTGAACCAATTGCTCACGAACTTCCTCAAGGTAAAAGGGAAGACTTTATAGGCAATTGCATCAAATAAGCCATACAATTCCTTCAACATACAAAATGTGTTCAGTTGGTCATCTAGATCCTTTTTCCCATCGTATGTGTCAAACTGAGGTAATCAGATACTCAATGGAAGGACCTCATTTACAATGCTTTGAATGAAAGGGCTCGACTTTCCACCCTTTGCATCAATTTCTTTTTTAAAAGGCCCTTCTACTGCTAATCTCTTAGTGCACTCCTCTAAATCCTATAAACTTATGTTTGCCACTACCTTTTGCAACATACAAGTAGCTAAGTGCTCGATTTTCCCTTCTATATGCATCTGTATTGCAGTTTGAGCATGGAGTTAAGTGTGTTGATAATCTTTTTCCCTCTGTGTCTCTTGCCTTTGCTGTAGAGAAGTTTCATCCATTACTATGGCCTTACTACAAAGTTGTCGTATCACCCCTTCTCAGGTGAGTAGGCTAGTCCCTTCCCCAACCTGTGTTAAGGAAGGAGTAGAAGAAGAAGCAATATCTCAGTCATTAAGTCTTTGTCTTAATTCTCATTTGTTGGCTTAAACTTCCTCAAGTTCTTTAGTAAACTTAACACATAAAGTTTCCAATTATGCTATGTATGACCCATCGTCATTCTGTTCCTAGAGTTAAGTAGATTAACCATGAGCTTCAACCTAATGCACCTTTAGGGTACACTGCCACAATGGTACTGCTTCTTGATTTGCTTGAAGGGTTCTACTCCCCGCCCACCCGAAGAAGCGTTAATATCTTTAGACCTCATCTTAGTCACTACGGGGTTGTTTATAAACAAACAATGCCAAATTGTTGATGTTTGAAATTAGTATTGAAAAAAGGTATGACACTTCACGAGAAATGTATCTACAAAAGGAAGAAAAAGTTAGGCTATAGGGGGTGCCAAGGCAACTCTAGTATTACCACTCTAATGTGTAAGTCAAATTATTAAGCTATAATGAAAAATTGGAAGGTAAGTAAGTCATGTGAAGTGTCCAAAAGAAATTGGATACAATCTTCTAAGCTCTATTTATAGCCATAAGTCCATTTCTATCTGGTAATTGTTGTGTCTAAAATCTACATATACATTGGGCTTGAATTTAAGACCACTTCCTGATATTAAGGAGCATGGTTGGTGTAATGGTGACTAGTGGATCGTTATTTCTGCAAGATTCCTACTTTTATGCCATGTGTCTAAATTTGAATTCTGTAAGGTTATTGAGTCATAACTAAGCCACAGGCAATTGATCCAAACTAACCAAAGCTAATTTGACCTACTTTGGTGAGGTTACTCTGTACTACTTGAGCGTATTTATCTCACTAGCTTTCTCAAGCTAGCCAATTCATCAAGAGTAGCCTAAGAGAGCTTGGAAACATGGTAAAAAGAGGTTAGGAATAAATAAACAAGTTGGGTGCCCCTCAATTTAGGTCGATGCTATCCTTAGGGAAAAATCACTATCAATAATACATATATATGCTTTAAAAGGGTAATATGGTGTATTACATAAATGTTTGTATATATGTGTATGTATTTATTATTTACGAATGTAATACGTATTATGTATATATAATTACTTGTTTCCTATATAACATATTATATTAGTCATTAGTCATTAGTATCAAGTATGATTGTTTAAACTACATACGAAATTAGAATTTTTTTTCTTATTTTATATTTTTAATGTGATTATTTATTTATTTTAGTGTATTAATGTATATTAATACCATAATACATACGGATAAATATTCAAAACTCCAAAATATATATATGTCATAAACCACAAGGCCCGTTTAAAGGCACATAAGTGGCATGCGAATAAATGAGTGATATATGGGCCAACATGCAAGAATAAATAGGTTCATTTAAAGGCACGTAAGCATATTGAGCTCGGCATGCAAAAAGTACAAGAACGCTAGGTACACACTTTTTAGGCACCAAGGTTGCCCGTTTAGCATGCTTAATTACAAATATATGGGTGCTCAAAAGTAATTCAACATGCTTGGAATGGTTTAATGGAATGTTGTAATCTATGCCTAATTACAACTACAAGCATTTCTTGACTTATGGGGGTTGATGATCAAATTGAAATTTTCAGAAGAGGATCGATGGAGTGGAGTAAATGGAATTTACATAATAATACTAAGGTGATTGATAAGTTGTATGGGCAACTTGCGACACTACAAAATTGTCAAGTTTTAGATGCTCTTTTGGAAGGGGGAATGCTTATACAATAGCAACTACAGGAAGCACAGCAGTAGGAAGAATTATTCTAGCATCAATGATCCCAAGTAAAATGGTTAAAGTATGGTGATCGAAACACTAAGTTTTTTTCACAAAGTAACTCTTAATCATAGGGTTAAGAACTAAGTGTTTCCTATTAAGGATCAACATGGTTAATGGAAAGTTGGTGAAGAAGTAGTTGCAAAGGCTTTTGAGTCTTATTTTCTAATTTGTTCAAGACTAAAAACCACAACTCTCTCAAGTAGTGCTAAATCAAATACCAAATGTTGTTACTTGTGATCAAAATGATTAGTTAATAAGGCTATTAGAAATGGATGAGGTCAAAGAAGCTATTTGCCCACTTAGCAACCTAAATTCACCAAGTCCTAATCGGTTCAATGGACTTTTCTATCAATCACATTGGTAATTGCTCAACCCTTACATGTCTAAGGTTGTAAAGTCATATATGAACTTAGGTACATTCCCTCCTTGTTTTAATTTAACTAATATTCTCCTTATTCCTAAAATATCTGATCATGCTGAAATAATCTTGTTTTGACCAATTAGTTTTTGTAATTTCTCTTACAAAATCATTTCAAAAGTGTTATCCAATCGCTTACAACCTTTATTAGACATTGTCATATCTCCATTTCAAAGTGCTTTTTATCCTTGGTTGATTAATTCAATACAAGGTAATAATGGCTTATGAGGTTTTTCACTTTTTAAAAATGTGTAAACGAAAGAAAAAACACTTTTATGCAATTAAACTGGACATGGCAAAGGCATATGATCAAGTAGAATGGACATTTTTAGAAGCAATGATGAGTCATATAGGTTTTTCATTTATCAGGATTAGGTGGATCATGTTTATGCATGGTTGTCAAAAGCGTAATTATACTGTTCATTTCAATACATAAAATTGGTAAAATTGTGTAAAATTGTATAAAATTATACAAAATTAGTAAAATTGTAAACTTGTAGAATCGTATATGAAAGTTCATAATTTTACTAAAGGTTTGCATATAAATAATTTTACATTCATTTTAACTAAGAAAAATATTATAAATTTATAAACTTGTAGAATCATATTTTTAATTCGCGATTTTAATAACTATGGTCTTGTGTTTCATTTGTGACTTATAACTTATTGATTAATGTTAAAACAATTGGTCAAATTAAGCATTCAAGGGGATTGAGATAAAGAGATCCTTTATCTCCTTATTTGTTTATTCTACTGGTAGATTGCCTTTTTGGATTGGTTACTCCTATTATTGATTTAGGCCAATTGAAGGGAATTAAAATCAAAGATACTAGTTCTTTGCTCACTCACCTATTTTTTGCAGATGACTTTTTTTTTTTTTTTACCTAGAAACAAATAAGGAGAATTTAAGTAAGTTAAGGACCATCCTAGATCACTACTATCAAATTTCACACAAATAAGTAAACTTCCATAAGAGCTCCATGGCATTTAGCTAGTCCATTCCTCACTAATTGAAGAGAGCTTATGCTGATGAATTGTACATTAATATCTTGAATCACCTAGGTAAGTATTTGGGCCTTCCTACTGACTAAGGAGGTCAAAATCACAAGCTTTGAGTTTTGTTAAAGAACGAATTGTGCAAAAACTTCAAGGTTGGAAGAAAAGCTTGTTATCTACTAGTGGTAAAGAAATTATGCTTTATGTTTGTAGCATTTGCAATTCCTACATTCTTAATGGGAATTTTCAATTTCCTTAAGAAATGGTGTACTAAGGTAAATTCTTCATTTGCTAATTTTTGGTGGGGAGAAAGTGATACTAGTAATTCCATTAGAAGAAGTAAAGGGATTTAGCTAGATCAAAGGATAGAGGTAGATTAGATTTTTTAGATTTACATAAATTTAACTTAGCTTTGCTTGGTAAGTTAGCTTGGCGGATTTTACAAAACTTGAATGTAATGTAGGTGCGATTATTAAAAAGCATTTACTTTCCTAACTAGGATTTTCAAAGTGCTTCACCTAAGAGTAAGGCATCCTAAGGGTGGTAAAGTATATTACAAGGATGAGATGTAATAATTGATAAGTTGATATGGAGAATTAAGGATGGTAGATTTGTGTAATTGTAGAACTATCTCAAGATATCTAATCTTCTTAGATATAAGTTACCAGCTTAAGAAGTTGATCCTCATTTGAGAAACTTATTGGTTTACCAGCTAATTGATGAAAATAGTGGATGTTAAAACCTTTCACTAGTTGATCATTATCTTTCTAATTGTGAAAATGAAGCCATACTAAACATTTTGCTCTCTCATTCCTGCTAGAAGATAAATTAGAGTGACCCAAAGAAAGGAATAGACTTTATTAAGTTAAAAGTAGTTATTACAACTTGGTTTTCATGAGAGAAACTATACATGATTTAGCTAGTCAAACTTTTCATGATTTAAGAATGAGTTTCTGACGATTAATTTGGAGTGTAGACTATTAGCCAAAATATAAACACCACATTTGGCGTACATCTATGTTTTAATGTGTAGGCCACTAACTAGAATTTATTTTATAGGAAAGTTCTTACTACCCTGCTTTGCTGTTTCTATAATTGTTTGGAGTCTACTAAACATTTTTCCCTTCATTGTAAGTAGGTCAAACCTATACGGTTTAAATTATTGCAGATTAATGTAGCTAACTATGATACAACAATAATTGCTTCTTGGATGGAAGATGTGGTACACAAGCAATGTATATCTAAAAGTCATGCTAAGGATTTTCTTTCAAGAGTTGCTATTACTCTATAGTATATATGGAAGCAAAGGAATCTTAGATGTCCTACTGAATCCTTTGGTTGTTATCTCCTGTGTCAATAGAGAAATTGTGCTTCTACAGATGGATGTTTCATCACTCCCTTTGAACCAAGATGAAGTTAATATCACCAAGAATGCATCTCATACTCCATATACCAACTTAGACATAGCTAATAATGCAGGTGATCATGTCTTACAATCTAATGCTACTGTTACGCATGATGTTCCAATGTATAACCTTACTGTAGATGATTTTGCTACTGTAAATGTCTCTTAGATGTACAAGAACGGTGACTTCACTAGGTCTATAGTTTCTTCACAATTTAAGCTACGTTCTTGCAGCCATGAGTACAAATTCTACAACTCTAACTAATCATAGGGACGCTTATTCAACCATAAGTCAGACTCCATATGTCATTGATTCCAATCAAGATATTTATAGGCAGTACACTTAGAGACCTCTAAGATTTGGTACCATCAAAATTAATTACAAGGCCTTTGCTAATTCTGCTATTAGAAAGGGTGGTTTAGGTACTACTTGCGAGAATTCTTTTGGTGCTTTAGTGTATGGTTCTACCTTATATGTTGCTACATCAAATGTTAAGGTCCTAAAAGCTGACATAATGAGAATGGCCTTAGAAATTGCTTAAGATAGTGGCTAGAATAAGATTGCAATTGACATAGGTAATGATAGGAATCAAATTACTGAAACTTTAACCTGAGCCTAAGCAGGAGGTCTTGAGGGACTAGCAAAGTCAATTATACTATTCCAACCAACTTTTACTGAGGCCAAGCTGATCATTACTGCTGACCAACTCAATATACCAAGCCAAGTAACCTCTTATCTCTTAGTAGTCGAGTGCTGACCTTAAGTATACTCTACTGATAGTCTAACCCTTCATACGTTTGCTCGGCCATGATTGTGCCGACCTTTAGCTTGATAATGTTGGTATCAAGAACCCCAGCACACATCTACACCACCACATCTTCTCGAAAGGCCCTTAAGCTTGCTCAACAACCTTTATCCTAATTGTACCCTTTATTTGTTTCTATTAGATGCATCTCCAGTGGCTTGTTACCACGTATCTAGTCCTACGTATAAGGATTCTACTACAGTAATCATTAATCTCTTTGATTTTTAGTTGTACCCTATTACTCCTTATACATTACTTCTTTTGGGTAGTATCCTTTTTCTTTTTTCCATTTTAGGTTGGAAGCCCTAACATTTCAAATATAAATACCCTTATAATAGGTAGTTGCAACAATGATACACATCAGATATTGAATATACTTCTCCTTTCATGAGCTAAGTGTACTTACTTTCATCTATTTACTCTTAGCCTAATCCTTAAGCAAAGTTAGGTAGCAAGTGACCTTACCGAGCTACTCATACATCATATCGAGTTCGTTTTGTAAGTCCGTAAAGTTTCCTTGGTGTGCCATATCCTCAAAATTGTTTATGGTTTTTTCTTGTTCATCTCATTTACTTATTTCCCATTTTTGCATTTTGTCACCCTTCATTTCTAGCTTTCTACAAGTTTAGACTCATCCCGATACCATCACTCTAGTTTGCTCTCGGCATAGCATGTCAAATAACCTACTAGTGGTCAAGTCTTGTGTCTCTCCTAAGTTAGCCTCTTAGAAGTCCATAGGAGTTATCTAAGATATTACACATTTGCAATCTTCCTTTTCTTCATGTTCTATTTCATTTGTTCCTCATGAAGCTAATGCTTGAACACATTAGGCTACTACCAAATGTATACATGGGATGAACTATTGTTTCTTGGTCAATAGACCATCATCCCATTTAGCAAATTTATTGTTTGTGGATTGGGTGGCCTTAAGATGTGTAATGATATTTGTTTAATGAAGCTTGTTTTATTGGCCAAAAACATAAAAAAAAGGGTCAATTTAACTATATATATAACTTTGTAAATTCAACTCCTATAAGTATATAGAGATTACTATGAGATATATATATATATACATGTTTATCGATATTATTAATCAAGTACATTCTATATTGGGATCCACCCCCAACCTTAAAAGTTATTATTAAGAATAATTAGATTACTACTATTTTAACCTCTTGACATTTACCCACATAAATTCCACAATCCCACATTTTGTGGAGACAATCAAAACCATCCAATATATATTCCAAACTCTATACCTACTCTACATGCTCAAGGCTTTCTTATTCTATAAATACTTTCAATTTAACTGTATATATTTTCGTATATGCATGGTAGATGTGTTGCATTCTAATTTATATGTAATCACATAGTATTATTATGTTAAGCATTGAATTATAAACACAATGGAAGGCCAAGTAAGTTGGTTTATGTATATACAAGTGCATGCTATCATAGAGGGAGCCAATGAACTATTATACTTATTTGTAGTTAGAAATAAATTAAGTTGTATACAGGCAATGAGAGTGCTTGATCTTGTTTAATACATAGGTGCTCGAAAGTATTTGTACAATATGGGTCTTATTACAACTATATATTATATGCTACTAAATTTCTAAGAATTTATTTTCTTTCATTATAGATGTAGAGATCCGATTACAATAATTACATGCATACAGCGTGAGTCTTGCACTACAGTAGCTTTAGAGAACTAACATAGAATAACAAATGGAAATGACTTAGAAAACAACACAAAGAGGAGCAAGAAATCTTGAGGAGCTTAAACGCACATGTGACAAGTGGAGGACTAACAAAGCATTTACCTCACTATTTTTTAGAAGAGGTAATGTGTTCTTCGTTCTAAACTTTGTTTGTTAACAACATGAGGTGTTTCTATGAATCTCTCCTTCAACAATAATTGGTTAATAAAATGGCCAAGCTAAAATCTTAAATAAGCCATGCATAGCATCCCTAAACGACTCTAAGTCACTCACCAAGCCTTCATGAGTAATAACAAGGTTGTCTTTTCTCTACCATGGAGAGGAACTAAGTAATATAAAAGATGTACCGATGGGGTTGGGTTGGGCAATGGTTCAACAAGGTGTAGAAGGGATCAATTTCGATGGTCCAATCAAACCTATATGAAATTGCAGTCTAGGGCTTGGAATTAATAAATTGAAAATAAATATGTAATTTTATGGATTCTGGATATTGAATAAACAAAATAAAAGGAAAGGATATAAATGAATTATTATATGAATATAACACATCAAATAGCAAAACAAATTGGTTTCATTGAAATCCTTTGATTAATATGACTCAAAATCATGAAAGTGATAGGTTGTTGAAGAATGAATATTCAATATGACTTACAATATTTCATTGATGAATGTTAACAAGATCCAATATGATGCACAAATCACAAAAACATGTAGTTCACGTTAATTTAATTCTAGATCAATAAGAATAAATAATAGGATTAAAAACTCTTAATCTATTATAAAGAAATAACAATGTCTCAAAACTAATCGAAAATTTTAGATAGCTAAATGATAGAAGACATAACCTAATTAAAAGTAAATGCTAAACTAAATCAAAGGGAACTAAGCATGTGAAAGAAATATAAGAAAAGTACAAAAACACTTAAATAAGTAGAAACAATGGGGAAGGAAAAGAAAAACCTAAATAACTTAACATAAAATAGATAAAATAAAGGGTAAGGTCGCCAAAAGGGCCATTACCTTGGCTAGTTGCCAAACCAATTGTTCAATGTTGTTAACCTTGGTCTAGTTTGGTTAGATGTCTTAGCATGTTAGGGTCAATTGATGCTTCTTGCTTCAGGGCCTTTTAATCATTTGTTCGATTCCATCTTGGCTTGTCTTGATCTCTTAGTTGTTAACCCAAATGATTTGAACTTTTAAATCTTTAAGAGGAACCAGTTGGTTCTTCATGCATAAGCTTAAGTTTATTGAGCGATCATGCATTATCCAAATCTAACTTCTTGAAACCTAAACTAACATGGACTTTTTTTCTTTTAATCTTATATTAGATTACACAATGATGTAAAGATGACATTTGCTTGTTAATGCATAGCAATTGAATTGAATATTAACTCTTTGTTGATGCTGTGACAAATTGAGGGTAAGAGGTTGCAAGTCTAGGGCCATAGCCCTATCGCTTGCTTATTTATTAGTTTAAGGGCCTTTCCCCTATCCTTTATTGCTATCATACTAAGGTCCATTACCTTTTGCTTTCCTTCTCTTTTTGCTTAGCTTAAGTCCTGATGGTCTATTATTCCACTCGGTATGTTATCTATGCATTCATTGAACATATGATTTTATCTTTCTTCCTTGCATGGCATGACTGTTTTAGTGAAATTCCAATGATCCAGTGATTCCATCTTTTCCTTTCTCTTCTATGTGACTTAATGCATCTCCCACAAAATCAATCCTAACCTATGGAACTATCTTCACTAGTCTTGTATAGGAAAGAATGGAGCAAGAGGTTGTATAAGCTACATTCTCAAAGCCCGCCCTATGCTTTATTCATAGTAGGGACACCCACCCAATGGCCTCTTTTAGCTCCATTTCCTTTCCAAATCCTTAGATCTCTATGCACTCATTAAGTTCTTTACTCTTTTAGCTCATTCTTTTATAGTCATTTTCTAAGCTAATATAGTGGAAACGTAGTATGGGTTAGAATTTTAAGCAAATGAACATCATTTGAATGTTCTTTAATGATATTAGGAAGATTTATAGCCATATGATATTAAGAATGAGAATTATTTGTAGGCTTATATTCCTATCCTCTACTACTCACTAGATTGCATCAAATTCTTATAGAGAATTAAAATTGTTATATTAATAAATTAGACTAAGCTCATTATTTATTTTGCATGACTCATTGGTTAAGTAACAAAGCTTGAGAGCTCAATCCATACTGAAATAATTCACGGAGATTTAGTTTAGTAGCTCAAAATATTAATCGTTAGACTAGTTTGTCCGCCTTCAATCTCTCTTAAGCAAGCTCATGCGCTCATGAGAAAGATATTAGTCTTAGGCCCTCAACAAGCTCTAGGATAACTATAGAATAAGTAAGCTCCATCTCATTTGTCTTCAAGCATCAAGATGATTTGACGAATATTATCAGACCCAAGTGCCTATAAATACTTATCCACTCATCCTCGTTTGATACAATTCTAGAATTTAAAGAAAAGGTGTTTCGTTGTAAAACCTCTACTCTCTATACTCAAACAAGCATCTGAAACTACAAGGTTGATGCCCAATGTTTCTTAGACAAAATTATCCATCACTTGTGTATTCGAAACTCTAATACTGTCTATTTCCTCTCCTTACCATTCTCTCCTAATCATCCTACTAAGTGTCATCTCCACAAAACTATTTTGAGGATGCATGTAACATAAAACTTGCATAACACACACTTGACTACTCTAATTGGGACATTCCATTTTTGTTGTCCAAATTTAAAGATGTTGTAATTACTACCCATTTTACCGTTAGATTTAGCTTTCATTTTTTTTTTTTTTCTTTTGCAACCTCAAAACTCCATACAAGAACATATTCATATTTTTCAAATGCTTTCATATTTAATACATGTATAAATTTATATGAAATTCTTTATCAAAAGGTTTTTTTCTTTTAAAGCCAATTAATGTACATCACAACAGTAAAGTGTGAAAAAATAAATCCAATTTATCTCATTCACAGATTAATTTTTATATTACTAAATTATAAAAATCTTAATATATAAAAAGCTTGTTGTATATAGAGCAAGATAGCTCATAGGAGTGATTCTACTGTTCCACGTTTGGAGTGGGACGATAAACTTATAACAAATAGCTTATTATTATTATTATATAAGTACAATAAATAAACAAGTAGCTTAAACAGATATATATATATATATATATACACCTATACATACATTAATAAATACATATCTGATAATATTAATCTTACTTTTACATAAAATAAGCAATTGCATCATCATAGTCAATGCAATGTCCTCATTGCAAGTGTTAAAAAGAAGAAATACGAGTTTTTAAAATAACGGACGTGGTTTTAGTTTCTCTTCTATTTGATTTGCATAACCGCGATCATGATGAAGCGGCGCTTTTCATTGTCAAACAGGCGAAGAGGGTGAGGGTGACGGTGAAAAGGCATCCTTCGCTCCAGTGCCCAGGGCGAAGTTCCTCGACCAGCAACGTACGATATACCTGTTCATCGAAAATATTAAAAAAAAAGAAAGAAAAAAGAAAAAAGAAAGAAAGAAACATACGATATACCTACCTACGAAAGCGAAGACAAGACCGAGGCAGCTGATTTTGACCGACAACTTCAGCTACTGCATTAGCATCACGTGCCAAGACCAACCCTTCCGACCGTACCCTCGTTCTACTTCTTCTTCTTCTCACCATATAACTCCCCCATCTCAGATTACTTTTTCCAATAACAACTGATCAGATCACTCGCTTACAGACCGGATTGGGTTGTCCCTTCCAAGAAACAAGGTATCCATGGCAGGCAGCAAAATCTTCAGCCTCTCTGAGGTGGCCCAACACAAGTCCAAGAAAGACTGCTGGTTTGTCATCAATGGCCGAGTAATGTTTTCTCTTGTTTTTATCTTCTAAGCCAGTAATTAGAATCAAAAGGAAACCGGCGATTTTTCAGGTGCATTTAATTCGTGGATACAGTAAATGAAGAAAATGATTTTGATTCCTTTTTCAATTTCGTAGTCTTTTCTCTCACTGCATTCACATTGAATAGGAATCAAATTCTATGTCCCTAAATGCAAATCAGTGTTCGTATCGATTACATATTACTATACTATATAAAAAGAAAGAAGTTTCAAGTGTTGAAATCATATAAATATATATTGTATAGGATGGTATGTGATTGTTAGGTTGTATCTGGGGACACCATTTTGGAGTAGATGAATTAGTTTGTTAACTAGGCGAGCTTCAGTCGACTACTACACGCTACTAGTAAGTATGGTAAAACTGCCATCAGCTTGACTTTTAGCATCAATATACTATTTTATAAAGAACATTAAGAAGGTTCATATAATGTTATTCACACAGAAAATAATGCACCTTGCTCTTCTTTCGAGCAAACATGATGAATGTCATGTAAAATTCTGATCTTTTGAAATACATGGCTGCAACAATGTGCATGAGAGGAATGTTCTCCGTCAAGTACTGCTAAAAGGGTATATATGTTGGAGCTTAATGTGGCTGGATCGTAAAACAGGTGCTGAACGTGACCCGGTTTTTGGAGGAACACCCGGGAGGAGAAGAGGTATTGTTGGAGTATGCAGGGAAAGATGCAACCAAGGCTTTTCAAGACATTGGACATAGCAGAGCAGCTCAAAATTTGCTGCTGAAGTACCAGGTTGGTGTTCTTGAAGGTCACACCATCCAGGATTCCGAAACCAGCAAAGATGTTTCATCCAAGGAAACTCCAAAGGACATGAGTGCCTTTGTGGTCAAGGAAGATCCACTCCACAAATACGCGGCCGTGTTGGAGTTCTTTGTTCCACTTCTTGTCGCCGGTTCCTACTTTGCTTATAGATACATCACCAATTTCGATCAAATTAACTCCTAGATGAGGTGTTGTCGTTCTGTATCATTGATGTGCATCGACTTTCGATTTCAACGATCTCGTTCCCCCCATGCTACATCGATTATATATAGCTTATGTACTTGTTCATTATGTACTTGACTTTCTGGAAGTACCTGAATAACATGTTAATTCTTCGTGTGAGGTTCTTGCTTTCTTGAATTAGAGAACATGTGAAGGTAGTAAGTATCAATTTGAAGGACTTTATCGTGGAATATAACGTACGATTAGTTGCAGCCTTTGACAAAGGTCAAAATGACTGCAAGGAACATCACAAGAAAGCATATGACTTGTACGAAATTCACCATATGAAAGAGCAAAAAAAAAAAGGAAAAGAGAGGATTGGTAACATAACGCGTATGGGGACATTTGTTAAGAGTACTAAATTTTAAAAAAAAAAATTATCTTTTCACGTACTCACCTACAGAGTGTATATTTAATGTTGAAAAACATAAAAAGTTCCTTTTTAACAACATTTTGAGCATCCGTTAAGAAACATTTTGAGCATTTCGTTATATTAAAGTCTCTATGGCTCGTTTGTAAATGTGGCAAAAGGTAGAAATGTCGGCCTATGAAGACCACCAACATAAATGCTACCGTTACAACCAAAAGATGTTCCAACACCTTTACATAAAGAACTTCAAAATTAAAGGATGAAAGAGTGATCATATAAAGATGAACTCATAATACTCTTGGAAGTCCAATTCTATCCATTAGGTAAGATATTTGGTGCCTCTACGTGCCGCAAGGAAGGGAATCACCAATATCCTCGTCTGCCTTTAAACTCAATCTATCAGGACAGGCAGAGAATGAGTTGTCTTCAGTTCATTCTCTGTCCGTGGCAATTCAGAACCATTTCAAATGTGGAAGAAACCCATTGTCCGTATCTTCAAGACATATGTCAATCCTGGCAAAAGAAGCAGAAATAACCGGAAAAAGAAAAAAGCTCAATTACTAATATGGGAGGTAGGAACCCACAATAAACTTGTTTACACTTATTTGAATGTCTATCCATTCAGACAATGCCTTTCAAAATTTGAAACTAGCAACAAAAAGGAGACTGAAGGACCAAGCTTCTAACATGTACAAGGTGCACAGATCCTTAAAATATAAACCCGACGCATTGTAAAAAGACAAAACATGTTACAAGAACTGAAATAAGAAGTTATACACTATATCTGGGCTGCAGCAAGGGCTTCTCTTTTCTACTAAAATCAATTGTGTTACAATACTCGTCTGAATTACAAGAATAGAAGGCAATCAAATATATCTTGTGTATCTGAACTTTCACAGTATACGTGGGATGAGAGGTGGCTGGATGTTTCTCCACTGCACCAAGACTACTTTTACCATAGCAACTGCCAACTTAGAACATCTATGGAGCCTTATCATCCATATCATCAATATCAAAGAATATCTGCTATTAACTCTACCAATTGACTAGAGAAAATCCTGCAGCCCATAAATCTTCTGGCAACAATTTGCAGTCATGCTGAATGAACATCATTATCTCCAATTCTCCATCTCATATCACATGCAATGCCACTAGAACTGCATAAACAAGTCATGAATATGATAGGGCAGTTTTCCTCACTGCAGAAAAGTAAAACTACAACATACCAATACAAAATCTTATATTTCCAAGAACCCTTTTTTTTTTTCCATCAATGTAAAGATCATCAGATCTTTTTCTAGTTGATGGGATAGAGAGATGTAGAGCGGAATATATCAGTCAAGAGATAATGAACAAAAACATATACTTCGAAAGAGAAGCAAGCACTAAACAAAGGTATACTAGAGCTTAGCCAAAATGGAAGGATGCACAATTTGCATGGAAAATATCAACAAATTAAACCCTCCTTTCCCATTGTGAAGCTACTTCATTGACAACCACAGGAGTTAATATTATAAAAGAAGTTGAGAGAAGTTTTTCAACTAATATTCCTGCACAAAAGGGGAGCAGTATCAACATAACATGTCCTCTAAAATTGTTTCTAGGCTAAAAGATATGTACAGCTGCATGCACACTAATATGAAGGTTTTGAGGGGCCTTGGGTTCTGTGGTTCTCATTTGAGATATAGGCTACATAATAAAAAGAAAGAACTAAGCTTTTTTCCATGATTCCCCATCAAATATCAGATGCTATTGAGTGAAACAGAATAATCTCTAAGATCAATGCAATAGGAGCAACAATGGCTAGTTGATAACCACCAAAGCAAAGATGACTAGCAGAGTCCTCTAATATCTTAACGACAAGATACAATCAACAAAAGAACAAAAAAAAAAGACTGCAAGGCAAAATGCCTTAAATCATCATGAAGCCACATCCCTGCATCAACCAGAGTGCCAGAAAACCATACTTTGAAGGGAACTAACCTAATGCATTTTTGTGAAAAGTATCCTGCAAACATTGATTCCAGCCTAAATAATCAGATGATTTTAATGATAAGAACTGCCATCTGAAAAGGTTGAAACCATTTTATCTCTTGAGAACACCTAATTTGGCAGCATCTTTGAGGAGTAAAAGCATGAAAAAAAGAATGTCTCTGTGAAGAATTTATCCTCAAAGAACTTATCCTAACAATACCCTATCCCCTGAGCTCATAAAAAAATTCTTTCAATTCTTCCCTCATGCTAAAAGAGCAAGCCCAAGAGAGAGAGAAGAGGGAAAATATATATATATATATATCTCAGTACTCTGTAGCAATAAACTATTTATTCATTTATCAAAAAAATAAACTATTCCTTACAATTACCCGAAAGAAGATAAACTATTTCTTCCTAAAAATCAAACAAAAGAAGTAATGCACAGATCTATGTGTTAATACACCCAGCATTGGCCTTCAAAGTCTACAGTACACTGAGACACCATCATTGAATCTTCAAAGCATGCTGCTGACAATTACTACAGCCAATTCATAAAAGATAAAAGATTCACCATAAGCAAATATGTCATGTGGATAACCAGTAGCTAGTCATAGGTAAGAACAAATGAAAATTTTACACAACCCGCCATGATAGGAAAACTACCATAAGTAAAAAAACTTCTGTGTGGCAAATTTTCATCTGCCTGTGTCTATTACTGTAAGTGATCCACATGGCTTATAATTCCTAGTGAAGCCCATTCTCATTGATAAGAAATCTGATCACAAGATTGTTTCATTGGGTATGAACTACTAGGATAGATAAACATGTCCATATCTCCATTGATATAGAAAACAAATGTCCATTATAATATGATGTTCCTTCATTTTGACACTTCTTCCTTTTTCTTGGACCTCATAAAAGTTAGTGAATGCTAGCCCATGGTTCTAGTATTTGATTGATCTGGGTTAAACTTGAAGTTAGAAGCAACTCAACCATGACTAATTGGAGGATAACGAGACTCTTCAAGTTCTCATATTATTTATGTGTGCGCACCCTAAATTTTTGATTGAGTTTTCACCAGATTTCACCATCAAGATCATGGTTACAAGACTGGTCTCTCATATTTATTAACTAGCCAAGTTGACTATCCCCTTCACAATCTAGCAAGTGCATATCTAAGGTGCAGGGTAAACCTTTCTTGCCATTTACCCAGCACATTGGACATATCCTTAGAACAACAAATAACCATCTCCAGTACTTCCAGAAATTAAATACACCTAATTAACCCCCACTCCAAGCCACAAAAAGGAAAAGAGAAAGAAAATTTGTAGAAAGCCCTGTATTAGCAACCTCAATACATTCAACATGACCTTTGGTCTTATCTCTCCACAACATTCAACATCTCCAAGAATTTCATTTTAGCTAAGATGAGAATTTTATGCCACAATTATGCAAGGCATCCAAGAGACCTTAAACTGAATCTGTGGGAGCTCAAAAGGCTGCCTTTTACTCTCTAATACATATAAATTTCCTCAGATCAATCTTAGAGTTAAATGCCTTTATGTCACTCATCCTGCAGTGCCAGATTTTTCCAGAATCTTCATCCATGAAAAATCGATAAGCAGCTCAGGTCCTCCATATGGACTAGGATATATCAAAATGATTCTTCTATGCCCAGAGGCCTTGATATATCATCAAAAGGCAACGTAACTTTTTTTTACTAATGACTAGGTGTTTTTTTGTGTAGTCTGGCATATGTTGGGGCAGTGTGAAACAAACTTTTGCTCCTACAGTACAATCCCATAAAGAAACTTTACAGTAATACATTGATCCTGATAGTTCCACTGTCATCCAACATTGCCTGAAACATTCTAACCAAAGATAAAACAAGAGATAAATAATGGAACATGTGTCGAACAGCCAAAAATAAGCAACCCAAGTGCTAGGACCATCAAGCCGATTCTTTGGTTTTAGTGGTCACACCACCAATAATTTGGTGGTCTTGGACACTTTCAAGGATTGTAAAACGGTAACAGATAGTAGTCAAAGGTTTGAAATCCACAACCACGAAACAGTCAGTGTAGACACCCAAATAAAATGTTCACACATTTCACTTCATTAAAACTAAAAATAAACAACAAAATCAGAAAACTCACCAATCATGCACAGGAGAAGAGCTAAAAATGCGACTTGAACAGGCCGACTATACTGCATTTGATACTGAGACCTTTGAAGTTGCCTCTGTAGGGCGCCATACCACCCATAAAGTTGCTTATTGTAATCATCACAACCATCTAGGCAACTCTTACTATGTTCATAACATGCATTTACACCCTTATTATATGAAATTAGTGTCAGTATGGCATGGCACATAAGAATTATATAATTAAAGCAAAGAATTCTTTTCAGAAAATTTTGAGGGAACAGGTACTTTGAAAAACTCACTCTATCATGCTGAGCCGTTTTCAATAACACCACATCAGCTTCTTGACGAGTATCCATCAATTTCAACTTCCTGAATCCTTTTTTGGGCCACTTCAACTTAGGTACTGCATCTATGGAACTTAAGAATCCAGAGAAACTTGGTGTTTTGCGTGGAGGTATAATAGAATGCATATTGGCAGAATTATGGGAGTGATCATCATCAGCTATTGCAATCTTCCATGTACTGATATCGGCACTAGCACTTGCCGTCCTCCTATGCCCCTGTGACTTCTCCTCTCTAGGTTCTGAGGAACTCAACTCAGTTGACTGCCTTGAATCCTTTGAAGCCTCTGGTACTGATTCCTTACCAACTAGTCTGGAGTTCCCATTCCCATTCTCTCGCACATAATTTAGTTCAACAGTTGTACCTCCAAATGCAGATGCTCCAGAAAGAAATGAAGCCAGTTCATCACGCTCTCCTTCATCTAAACGCACCCAAGATGGTGGCATCTGGCCTTCTGAAAGAGAAGATTCTTGCAATGAGTTCTGAATTTTCGAAATCTGATCCTCAATTGCAACAATGAAATCACGGTGTCTCTCCCTTGCATCGTCACTTGCACTTATATAACTCGACCTCACAGCCCTTTCAAACTCCTCTAACTGCATTTGCCACATAAACACATAAACCGATTATTCAGTTGATCAAACGCAAATCAAAGAATACACCTTTTACCCGATATAAGAGAAACCCGAGCCAACAAAAAAAATGACCTGCCATTTAGTTGTGCCAACAGTGGTTTGTAAATCTCTGCGAAGTTCCTCTATATTCCACAAATTGGAGGGCTCTTTCTTCGCATGAACCCATGTTCTATACGTTGATTGCATCCTTTGAAAACCATAAAAAACAAATTAAGGTATAAAACCAGCTGATTTAATACAAGATTCAAGAAAACAGACCCTAGATCCATGATTCTAAATGCTCTAAGTAATACAATTAATGCCTGAAGTTCCATATACCAGAATAAAATTTCCAAACTTCTCGAGCAAATTTCTTGAACTTTTTCATTTTCCGTAGATCGATACCCAAAATAAAAATGAAAAAAATATAATAAGTACCTATCTGCAGATTCTTGAACCTCCTCCGCCGCAGAGAAGAATGGGTCCTTCTCCCATCGATCGAAACTCGAAGCCATTTTGAGAACAGAAGAACGATCAAAGTTTTTTTTTTTTCCCCCAATAAGTTTGATGAAAGTGAAATTTGAAATGCCGAGAGGAAGACCTAATCGAGAAAATGGAACAAAAAGGAGAATCTATTATGTACAATAATTAGAGATACATATAGCAGAATTGCAAGCGGAATAGAAATAAGAAGAGGGATCTAAAAGAGAAAGGAGAGAGAAGAAGCTTCGTAATGATTTCTATGTGTGATTAGATTCAAATATAGTTGGACAGTCAAAAACGGTTGATATGTAGTTGGTGTGAAAATGAAATGAAATAGATATTATTTCTTTCTTCTTCTTTTTTTAACCAAATAAATAGATATTGTTTCAACCGCATAATACTCCATGTCAGTGTATTTACTAGCAGGTCCCGCTTTCATAGTCCTCGTGTGTATTTTTTCTTTTTTACCAACAAGAGAAGCACTTTTATTAAAGTTTTCATGGTTTTTTCTTTGTTTTTTTTTTTTATTTCCCTAATCATATGATATATATATATATATATATATATATATATAAACAACAAATATGTATAGCTTAGGGAGTATAAATACCCGTCACCTGCAAGAAACAAAACTTGAGGCTACGGCTCTAATGGAAGTCTACCTAGCATAAGAGCAAGCCTTAGGAGTTGTGAGCTCCTTACACATTCCACAAAACGACACATCCTTGGATAAAAGATTCAAACAAATGCTAGGTGGGGACAAAAAACTAGCATCCTGGACATTTTGATTTTGAATCCAACCCGTAAATGCATCTGCAACTTAGTTGATTTCTCTTGGGATGGCATCAATTGTCCATTACAGCAAATGGAAGATCTTTTCCCTATAAGGCATAAAAATATTTAACTTTTAAGTTGTTGAGTACATAAGTTATCTCGTTACAAAGAAAAGAAGAATCAATTGATGAAACATCACAACATAAAATAGACTCTGAAGATGGCAGGGGATTTGCATTAGGAACCCAATTCGTAGCTTCGTTAGCTTGATGGCGAACAAGGTTGAAATCAACTCCCAAAGGATTTCTAATATCAGAAATGGAAGAGCGCAAATTCTAAAATAATTCCTCTAATGAGTCGAAAGCTCTAAATACCACTGCACGATCCATCTCAAAATTTACCTTCTTCCAAGCTTTTCTCTTTTATTAGAAGAACTACATCAAGGATTATAGCTGCTTCCACTTCTTCTGGAGTTCTTGAAACACAACTTGTATTGAACCTACCGCAAACACCGCCCAAAGAATTCCTAGCAACAATCCTTGTGACAGTCGTTTCAATTTGGAGATCATCGATATTAATCTTTATGAAATCAGCATGTAAAGCTTCCCACCTTACTCTCCCAATTGAAAACTCCAGAGTACCAAGCTTATCACATCTGCTAAAAGCTGGTGCACTTACTAGACGCTCCTCTTATGCTGCACTTACTCGTTCATTTCCGTTCTAACCACCTCCAACAAGTTGGCACTATTCTAATTCGATCTTACTTCCTCGATTCTTTGAGAATCAGATACCTATTAGCACTGCACAGAGGCCTATAGCATGCTCATAACCAAACTGGTTTGTTTGGTTGCATGTTAAAAATAGGGGAAATTGTGTTTGTTGTAGCAACTACATTTCCTCTCAACAGTACCACACCAACTGCCGTTGAAGAAAGCCAACATCCTCACTTCTCTTAACACAGTGCTTTCGTCTCTCCAAACGATCAAGATGTTGATACGCGGGGACTGAGGAGGAAGAATTTTGCTGGCACATGCGCTTTGAGAACTTACCCACTTTACCTAACACTGGGGGACTTGATTCTGAACTACCTTTGCCAAATTTAAATAGGTTGCGTCTAAAATGGGGTGCTTTTAAATGCTATAATATCAATTTCCTCTAAATCCCTCTTTTGTTTAGCGTATCACTGCATTCACATTTGGCTTATTTACATTAAAGACAGCTTTGCATCTACCTTTTCATAGATGCTACATGGCAATACAAAGCTTACCAAAGAGGACGCTTGCCTCATGTTTATTGCTAACCACGCCATGCAAATAAGCACTTAACCATTGATTTAGAGAAATAACAAGCTCAACCTCAACCTGAACTCCCATAGTGTCAAGCCATACACCCTTTAAGACAACAATAAATGCTTAAGTGATTCATTGGCATCATAGAGCAAACATTTCATGGATTGAAGAATCCGTCTTTTCATTGGGTTACAGTAAGTAGTCACGGCATTGTTTATAGTTCTCCCCATAAAATGCTTTATTTTAGGTAAACATGGACTATGCCATAGCTCATTCCACATGGTTCTTTTGATTTGATGAGGAGAAGAGGCATTTGAATTATTCTAATAAGAGCCACATCTAATCAAATTATGGGCTAACCACATACTACACTTCCATGTCCTCTTATGAAACCAAATAAGATAATATTCTAATCTTACAGCTGGCAACGATATCTAATGGATAGCCCTAAATGTTCTTCAATCAAACCATCTATTTTGCTCATGCAAGCTTGAAGAAGCTAAGATCTATATTAATCAAATATGAGACATGCAAACCTATATTACTCTAATAATCCTTGAAAATAGGCTTATGATTATTTAAACTTAGTATCCATCGTCAATCTAATGGATGTCCTATCACCTACTCACTATAACACACCTTTAGATAAATACTCCTCCTTGTGAAAAATAATTGCCCAACCCCAAGAACCCTTGGAACCACTTGAAGTCTAAAAGAAAAAAAAAATGAGAGAGAGAGAAGAATTTAAGAAGTAGATAACATTAAGAACTCGTACCCAAAGATCATTTGGGCTTAGGGCAACTCTTCAAGCAAGTTTAGTTAAAAGAGTCAAATTAAAATCATAGAAATCTTTGAAACCTAAGCCCCCTCCTTTCTTCGATAAAGCTATCTTCTCCATCTCTGCTAATGAATTTTCATCTCATCTTTAGCTTGACCCTTAGTATCGTATAACCATTAAGCTCACCTTCCTACACTATTTCACTAATAACTTGAGACAACTCATTGAATAAGTTTGAATGGTGCTAGCTACAAGTTTATGAGTATCTCCTTTCTAGTATGGGAAAGTGCAAAACTCCTTCAACTTCTTAGTTTCAAGCGAATTTTTCCCTTAACAAATCATAACACCTCCATTCTATTCCTTCCTAAATAAAGGGTAAGCTTAAACACATACCAAGATTGTCTAAAACTATGACATCTTTGAACATTACAAACCCCACTTATCTTCTTTAGTGGGGCCTTCTTACTAAAAAAAATTGTGCTTTGCTTTTGGAAATTGACCCTTTGCCTTAAACCTTTGCAACAATCCTGAATGATGTTCTTTAAAACTTGGTCATTCAGTTTAATAGCCTCAATGAAAAATAAATAAGTCATCAACAAACAATAAACACGATAAAATACGACATGTTTGCCTAATTCTCATTCCTACTGGTGAATATCAATAATAAACTTCTCAATATTGCGAGAGAGCACATTAGCTACAAGAATAAAGAGGTAAGCTAAAACCTTTAGATGGTTGAACACTACCTGCAATCTTGCCATTGACTACGATCCTATATGAAAATATTCTAATGCATTCCATCACCCGTCAAAGCGATGTATCACAAAAGTTAAGTTTAACTGATAATCACTCTTAGAAAATTTTATCAACTTGATCATAAGCTTTGTTCATATCAAGTTTTAGATCAAAGTACAGCTTATTACTAAGCTATTTGGTTCTAAGAAAATGGAATACCTTATGGGTCTCACACGATCTGACATGTATGTACTCTATTATTCAAAAATGAGATTATTAAGAATCATTTTCAAGCAATCAACCAAGACTATTGAGACAACTTTGAAATTGAAATTATAAACACTAATTGTACAAAAATGCCCAACCTCCTTGGGGGATGCAACTTTGGGAATAAGAACAATTTCAATAAGATTAAGGGAGTAAGGAAGTATACTTAAATTGAAAAAGTTTCAAACCATGTCCACCATACTTTCACCTAAGATGTACTAGTAGTGTCGATAAAGCATTCCTTGGAAACCATATGGGCTTAAGGCTCTAAGTTGGAAAGTGGCACTTTTTATTTCATCAACAACTAGCTACTTAGTTTTACATTCATCACTTTGCTAACCAAACATAGAATGGACTCCAACACATCACTCCAATTTCTATCTTCATCATATACAAAAAGATTATGATATACAATATGAAGAATAGCTAAAATATCCTTTTCGTGCTATAGTTAATCACTATCATCATCTTTTAATTTGATGATCTCATTCTTCTATTAATGAAATCAAGTTGATGGATGAAAATATTTAATACTACGACACCTTCCTTCAACCAACTCACGATCAATCGCTACTGTAAGTAATGTTCCTCCCTCTTCCAAAAAAGATCACACTTATCAATTAACCACTTCTCATACATCTTATCCTTATTTCTTCTCCTTTTGTAATACGTTAAAACTTATTTTGAGTGTACCTAAATTTTGTAATATTATTTAGGAAGACAGCCGAACTCTATTAACTCAACTATTGATGGCAATATTTTTTCTTAAAACTAAAAAGAAAGGGTTGTCTGGTGGGTAGGGCTACACTTCATACTTCCTAAAAAGTGTTGCCACAATCCTTAGAGCATAAGTAGTATTTGAGGATCATACTAAGTAAACTAAGAGCCGAGAAATTATATGCTAAATTTAGCAAGTATGAGTTTTGGTTGAATCAAGCAGCCTTCTTGGGTCACATTGTAGATAATGAAGGTAAATAAGTAAATCCAGAGAAGATAAAAGCCATAGTGGAATGACCGAGACCAAAAACAATAATCGAGATAAGAAGCTTTTTAGGGCTGATTGGTTATTAAAGAAAATTTGTGGAAGGATTCTCCAAGTTGACAACGCCTTCAACTCAATTGACCCAAAAAGGGGTGAAATTCGATTGGGATGACAAATGTGAACAAACTTTCCAACAATTGATGCAAAGACTTATGATTGTCTCGATGTTATCTTTACCTCATAGTGGCGAGGAGTTTGTGATTTATAGTAATGCCTCAATTTGGGGACTAAGGTATGTGTTGATGCAGAATAACAGAATGATAGCATATGCTTTGCATCAACTTAAGCATTATGAGAAAAATTACCCAGTCTACAACTTGGAGTTAGTAGCAATGGTCCATGCCTTAAAACTATAGAGGCATTATTTAGTAAGAGAAAGGTGTAAAGTGTATATCGACTATAAGAGATTGAAGTATATTTTCACTCAACAAGATCTGAATATGAGGCAAAGAAGGCAACCAATATTGATGAACGATTATGACTTAGACATACAATACCACTCGAGGAAAGTTAACATAGTAGTTGGCGTTCTGAGTAGGAAGTGACATAAGAATCTAGCCAGCCTAATAACAACATATAGGCCATTACTAGAAGACTAGATTTAGAGATTTTAACTAGAGAAGTAGGCATTAGATTAGCGAATATTCATATTCAAACCATGATAATAGATAGGATTAAGATGGCTCAAGCTGAAGATAAGAGTATACAGGAGATAAAAAGGAAGATAGAAATGGGAAAGGTAATAGAATTAATAATGGGTACTGAAGGAGTACTCAAGTATAAGGGTTGATTATATATATAATAAAGTCGAAATTGAAAAGTGAACTATTGAAAGAGGTACATTACTCGAGATATACAATACATCCAGGTAACACAATGTATTGAAACCTAAAGGCATACTATTAGAAGAATAATATGAAGAGGGAGAAAGCTAAGTACGTATCAAGGTGTCAAACTTGTCAACATATAAGAATTAAGCATTAAAGGTATGTAGGTAGGTAAGTTACAATCATTCCCAATCTTAAAGTGGAAGTGGGGTTAGGTTACCATAGATTTTGTAATAGCTCTACCAAAGACTTTGAGTAAACACGATGCAATTTGGATGATCATGGATCAACTAACGAAGTCAGCTTATTTCATCCAATTAACATCAGTTACTTAATGGAAAAGTTGGCCAAGTTGTATATCAAGGAAGTGGTGAGATTACATGGTGTATCAATCAAGATTACATCAAACAGGGACACTTGTTTCTTAGGTAAATTTTAGAGGATTTTACACAGGGCTTTAGGTACTAAGCTTCACTTCAGTACTGCCTTCTACCCTCAAACCAACGGGTAATATAAAAGAACAATATAGATTCTTAAGGACTTGTTGTAAGCTTATGTATTTGATTTTAGCCATTACTGAGATGAACATCTACCCTTAATTGAGTTTGCCTATAACAATAGTTATCAAGTAACCATTCAAATGGTCCCTTACAAAGCGTTATATGGTAGGAAGTACTAAGTACCCATTTACAGGGATGAGATAAGAAAAAGGCAAGTTTTAGGTCTAGAGTCAGTATAAGAGGCAGTAAACAAAGTAAAATCGATGTGGCAGAGAATGCAAACCGCACAAAGCCATTAGAAGAGCTATGTTGACAAGTAAAGATGCTCATTGGAGTTTTAAGTAATAGATGAAGTTTTATTGAAAGATTCTTTCACTAAAGGAATTTTTAGATTTAAGCTAAAAGGGAAATTATCTCCGAGGTATGTTGAACCTTTCAAAGTTATTGAGAAAATTAGGAATGTAGCATACAAGTTGAAGCTCCCTCCAAAATTAAAAGATGTCCATAATGCTTTTTACATATCGACGTCGAGAAAATTCAATCCCAATCCAAAGCAGGAGGTAGAGTGATACAAGATACAGGTAGTGGACTTGGAAACCTTAGAGTTACAATTGGATTTGTCTTCTATAAAGTAGCCCATAAAGATCGTAAACATTAAAATCTAAGAACTAAGAAGAAGGTGGATACCTTATGTTAAGGTATGGTGAATTGGTCATTCAAAAAGGAAAGCAACTTAAACTTAGAAGCTAGAAGAAGAAATGAAAAAGAAGTATACAAAGTTATTTCAAGACCAAAGTTAGTAAACTTTCAACTTTTAAGAATGAAAGTTTTTGTAGGGGGGGAGAGGGGAAGAGTTGTAAAACCCAAATAAAGGAAAAATAAAAGAAAATAAGTAATATAAAGTATTTTTATAATAAGGGCATGAATAGTATAATTTTCAAGCGGTTAAGGAATGGAAAAGTTCCATAAACCCTAATACAAAAGTTGTGTACTAAATTTAGAAACCCTTTTCATAAAACTCAATCTCACATGCGGCCTTTGTGCTTTAGGGTTCCCATGCGAGACTGGATCTAAGGGTAGAATTTAACATGATTCAAAAAGATCTAATTACAAGAGTAACTAAGGTAAGTATAGAATCACTTTTCTAATGAGTTTCCAATCGAATCTTAATAAGAAATTCATTTTTCCACATAGGGCAACGAGTAAAATGAATCTAAGGTGGTTCAGTGAGTGTTTTATAGTGAAATCTCGATGGTAAAAGCACAGACTTCAGATCTCTAAAGGGAAGTTTCATTGTTAGACCTTGTACTTTTGTTTATGAGAATGCTGATGTGTAATGTGAAAGTTTGATTTGAGATTTAGATGTCGAAAGATGTTTAGAGGTTGTTTGGAGTGGTGTATAGTTGTGTTGTTGACACAATAATAGTTCAGGAGTGGTGATTTTCGAGATCAGTAGAAAGGGCTTGAGAATTTGGGGGTGAAACGTCATTGCAACTTGTAGAATTTGTAGACTGCAACCTAGCATCAAGATACCAACACCATCAACATCTAGATGCTAAGCAACAAACTACTCCTAGATTCATTGTGTATGGATACTACATGATGTAGCATCCGAAAGTCATATCCTCTATTGCATGTAGCGATGTTTCCTTCAAATACTTGATGTTTTCCAGGCATGTATTTTCATTCCAATAAGATCCTACATGGCTTACGACTCACCAGATGTGACTTACCAATTCAATTTCTAGGGTTGCTCGCCACAATTCTTACTAAATGGATTAATAAGAGCGAGTAAAGAAGAGTTGTCCAAGAGGAAAGTCTCAAGGGTTTTTCATTAATATGTTAAAGTCTGTCTAAATCCCAGTAGTGGTAAAGTTGTAAATAAAGGAATAAAAGGATGCCCTAATAGTATTCTCTCAAATACAAAATAAATATGAAGGTAATTTAGGAAAAATACAAGAAATGGAAAGTCTAAATAACATAAGTAAAAATAAGTGAACAAATGAGATATCCGGTTGAGGAGTAAAAGAGCTAGGCTTCGGCATTTGGTTGGGTCGATAGCCTGAATCTTATCAATTATAAACTAAGTAAGGTGTTTATTTCTACTATGAATAGATTGTGAGGCACATGTTTCAAACTCTAAGCAAATGGTGTAATCAAGTACGGGGTTTTATTTTACTTATATGAATGTAAGACTAGTACTTGTTAAATGGACATAATACTTATAAAGCTTTAATAAAATGTATTGTGTGTGTTTGGCTAAACCTAAGGAACTAGCAGGATCAATGACCTTGAGGTAGCACCCTAATGATTTTAGTGTGATATTATCCTAATTAGAGTCTCATGTTGAAATGATCTGAGTAGATTAGGTGATCCTTAGTTTTTTAAGGCATTAGGGATGACCTAATACCAATACTTATGTATATATATATTGTGTACCAAAGTCATGAGTTATTCCAAGTTTCAAGATGCCGGGATGCTAAAATTATGCTATTTGAAGGACCTAATAAAAGATAAAACATTATTGATTGTTGCATATAGTGTTTATGAGCCAGTTAACGTATGTGTGCTTGCTCATTATTGTTTGATCATACGTATGTGATTTGTTACCCTATACTCACCCCTTTAGGGATTTCTATTTTTAGACATAGGAGCAAGTTATGGGGACTATGAGGACAATTATAGTGAGTAGACTATTATGGCAATGCTATAGTCTATTACAACTACTACTTTGATGATGGAAATGGAACCGTGTAATTTGAGTACAATTATGAACTATATTGTTATAAGTTGTCAAACAATGCTTTTATTTTTATTTTGTTACTCAAGTCATGAGAAATCACCTGAAATTTCTCTTGTCAATGTCATCGGTAGTATGTTAATTATCAAGTTTGGCTAGTATGAGATGTTAAGTTTTGTTATTTTAGTTTCTTGAGACAAAAGTTATTGAATTATGTTTGAACTTATTTTCATTGAATAAAAGAAGTTGATAAGTTAATTACTCAAAAATATTTATGGTCTTTAGATGTTAAAGACATCCTTGTTATTTTATTAGAGTTATTACAAGATATGATGATTAATATTTTGGGTTCAACCTACATGCTTGACGTGCTAGTAAAATATAGGGACGCGTAGCAAGTTGTAATTTCCCAAGTTCTATTGCGTTACACCCACATTCATCTCTATCTCTTCTTTCTCTACTATGTTCCCACTACTTCAAAATTTTAGGAACAACTCTCTAATCTCCTTGCCATCCACCCCCCCCCCACCCTCCCCGTCAGGTTATCTGGA
>JAMXBB010000012.1:30696263-30774682 GCA_024138015.1 Lumnitzera littorea
CCCTCCTCCTCTCTCTCTCTCTCTCTCTCTCTCTTCTCTATACACTAAGAGTCTCAGATTGAAGTGAATAGATGATAATAATAATGTAAAGTAACATGAGACTTATTGAAAGTAATAGAGTAATAATTAACAAGAAATATTTTTAAAAAAACTAGAAAAGAGATATTAAAAAGTTTAAAGAATACTTCTCAATATAAAATCCAATACAAGTATTCTCAAAATAAAATTCAATTCACATATTTCAAAAAAAGAATTCAGACAAACAATGATTAATTTATGAGATATCATTAAGGAAATATATATTATTGATAAAAACCAATATTAACAAAAAATATGATTTTTTATAGAATACATAATGGTATATTTTAAAGATATAAATTTAATGTTGCCTACTCTCTATATGTATCGTGAGTATATTATCTACTAGTAATAGGAAACTATATGTAAATTGTTACTTTCATTTTCTTTTAGTTATTTTTAAGTACATACATCATAGATAGACTTTATGCTAGTTTTTCTTTTAATTTTTCTTCTTCATTTTTCACTTCTAAGTACTACATATCCAACTAGTTGGATGCCAAAGATGGCAACTTAAACCTTAAATGCATTTTTAATTGCTAACCGTGATTGACATGTCGATACAAATTAACAAGAAATGTTTTCATTATTGAATTGATATAGCTAATGGAGGAGGATAAAGTCTGAATCAGTTCAAATAATCAAGAAAGGGGAAGGTTTGTGTCTTACAAAAAATATATAATACCATTATAAATAAATGAAAAATATGAAAATTACGATTAAAGAAATTATTTTGAAAATTGAAAGGAGAGGGCTGGTTTTAGAAAATTGGAGTATGGAGAAGTCACTATGGATTTATAAAAATACATATGTACTCTTCATTAATAAGCAATAACTATTATATAAAAACTTTAACTTTTTAAAACAGTCTCATAAATAATGAACCAACACTATTACATTATACAAAAACTGCAATCGCACTATCCCAAGTAATGAAAAATAAGTGGACATGCACCTACTTTGTACATAAAAAATAAATAAGATTATACAATAATGAATGTCGATAGTCCCTTCTCCAAAAGGTAATTAAAATAAGTAATACAATCTTTATGCTACAAGTCAATGACATCACAGCCTGTCGCAAGTGGTGCTTTCCTCGTACATCGACGGTATGAAAATTCGGGAAGCAATAAGATACTAGCAGGCACTAGAATTCAGACAAACAACACTAAATTAGGAAGATTAGAAAAAAGTTCTTACAATTCATAAAAAATACAAGAAATATTAAATAACCCAAACTTCTTATAAAGCAAACTGAAAAACCACAACAAAACTAACGCAAAATTAACTATATCATCCAATCAATAAAAATAAATAATCAAGGAGAAAAGCCGAAACCTTGCTCTAACACAATGTTTGACAATTTTAGATGATGATGGAAACAAAAAGAAACCATCCGAAATGAAAAGAAAAGAAAGCAAAATGAAGGAAATATAATTTTTACTCTCATTTGCATGTATAATGTGAAAAATGAAAGGAAATGAGTGGAAATATTTGTTTTTAAATTAATGATTAGACCAAATAACTCTCCTTTTTTATTTTTCCTGTCTTTGTAAGGTTACTTTTGTAATTACATCACATATCTACTAATTTCCATTGGTTTTGCTTCAAATTTAGAGAGAGAGAAATGGATGTTTAAAGTAGAACCCATCCAAACACACAATTTCCTCTCATTTCCATTGATTTCCATAGTTTTTTTTTTTTTTTTTTGTTTCTACCCATTCAAACATAGCATAAAACCAAGAAAAAAATTTATTAACAAAAATGGCAAGAAAATAAGGAAAAGAATATCAATTTCATTTTTTCCCTTTTGTCATGTTGTGAGGTGAAAGAGTTGTAAAAAATCCTATCATAAATACCAACTTATAAAAGAAGCTAACTGTGTAGCTGTTATTATTAACTTGGTATAGGCAAGGCACATATGATTGAAGTACTTCGAAGTATTTCCAATTCTACATCTATAAGCATTTAAAAAAACTTTATATAATATAAAACATAGATTTACATCAAATTTAGTATAGAAAATATATAAAGAAAATCCAAATTTCAATATTATTCTACAGCATTTATCATACTAGGTTAGCTAATAGGCCCAGGTAACTCCTAAAACAAAAAAGAGAAAAGAGTGCTCAATTAATCCTTACTTAGAACCCTATGCCTAACTTTTATAGATCGGCAGTTGTTTGGTTGCGTTTGTTTATTATAGCCTATAAAAGAAACTTCTTGATGTGTGAGCAACTATAGTGTGCTTAGGAGCTCAGTTATCATTAAAACTTACCGAGGCAAAATTGAACTGAAATGGGTCTTTCGAGATATCAAAGAAAATTAGAGAGAAATGGTCCACAATCGAATAAGAGTAGCTGACGTGAAATTGCTTAGAAGATGTGACTCACCAACAAACACAACACGACTTGATACCTTACTTGATATAACGCACAAGTTGATGTCAAGGTCCACCTGTTACTAATCCTAAGCTACTTGGTAAGATTAAATAAGAGTGTAAGGGGTATAGACTTAGAAAGGATTGTCTCACAAGAACGGAGTATTCAGTATTAAAATATAAGTTATCTCCGGCTTACAAGATAAAAGGACTATTTAAAGTAAGTCCTTATGGCAGCATTATAAATAAAGAAATCACAAAAAAGTATTTATAAAAAAGGGATTCCTAGTACATATGAAAAAAGTAAAAAGGACAACAAACCAAAAATGGAAAAGTAATTAAATGTCAGACAAGTTGGACAACTGGTAGTGCAGCATTAGTCTTGTAAGAATATGCTCTGAGCACATAAGCGGGAAGGGTCAAAATGTTACGACATTAAAAGGGCTGGGACAAGAGAAATGATGGTATGTCGAAAGAAAACTACTCAGCTGTTTAAGTGAGTCTCTCATCACTCAACAAGTGATTCTCGGCAGCAATTGGTCGGAGTACTCGGTATAGGGTCTTCGGTAAGGAAATAGTCAGCATTATCATTACCAAGTGTATAGATCAATGTATGACAATGTAGGGAGCTCAGGGAGTTCAACCACCTTTCTTCGATGTACAGTTTCTTATCATCAACAGGTTGCTAAAAGAGAATTCTTCAGGAGAGGGATTAGAGGCCTCAAAGGCATACACGAGTAATGAGATCGCTAACTGACAGTGCATCAAACCACCATTAGTACAAGAGATGGTGATAGAAGCATACATACTCAACAAAGCAAGTAGAGTTGTAAGCTAATCTAGTAAAATGCAATCAAATGTCATCTTACAATGTTATTTTGTCTATCTTGAGATTAGTGAAATTTTATTTGATTTAATATAGGTCGAAGGAGTTTCCATGTTTCAACGCGATGTTATGATTCATAGCCAGACCCAAACTTGTGTAGTAGAGACAATGCTCCTCCAATGATTAGCTTTGAACAAGTACCCTCAACCTTATTACAAACTCCTTTCTTATCACTTATTTAGGCTAAGGATAAGGAAGAGATCATTTCTGCTATCTATTTCAAAGGAGTTAATATTTCATTAGAGAATGCTAGCTATCCCCTAATGGGTTGCAATGTATGTCAAGTTAAGATTTATACCAAGTTTAGGCTAGTTCAGATTTAGGGGTAGTAAACCAAATCAAGACAATTTAACAGCAAGCAATGTTTAGGAAAGTAATCATAGTATAGAGCTTAACTCTTACAATAACATAATAATATCCAATCACATACACTGCATATGTACAATCAATTACTTATGGCTATAAGCAAATACATACTTAAGTCTTCAAGTACTCTAGAACAATAGTCCAATGTACGGCAAAACATTAATCCCAACTTATTTGGAATTTTTGTTGCTCAAGCTAGTTGTGGGTGTCATGCTTTACTTCATCAAACGGTCTTATATTGCAATTAATGACTTTGGTTTTCATATAAGTCATGGAGATAACAATAACTTAATTACTTTACTTTTTTATTAAGTTTATTACTTTTATACTGATAAGATGCATGTGCCTAGGTATTTAAGAGTTACGGAATTATGGTATTATGGTCTTATGGAAATTTTCTTGGAGTATTATGGTAACGTGCAATAGGATTTATCATATTTTACAAATAAAGTAGTTAATTTTATGAACAAAACGAGTTTTCAAGATTGAAATAGCTATTTATCTTAATACCATCTAATTTAGTATTGTTCTTAAATTTCCCCAATATTTTAGTATTCAATCTTCATAATTATCAAAGTAACACAACACAATACCTCTATAACGTTTTCATGTTCATAAAAATTAAAACATTCCAACACATAGCTAGTATAGCATAGATGTATGATCTATAACCATTTAGTCTAAGTATGTGACTAAATAACATAATGATTAAGTAAACTACTATAAACTATTATGTTAATCGTACCCGAATAACATTCAAATTATAATTATCATATTTTTAACATTTGAAAAACTCATTTACTTAGAATTATAAATCGCTTCCTCTTCATAAAATTCTTCCTCATTGATTTTCTTAATAGCAAAATAGGCGTTGTTTTCCTTTACTTCATCAAAACCACATGGAGTGAGCTTATTGAAGAATCAACTTTGGCTTATAGCTTACCATGCTTTCGGACTAATATTTGGCATCTATAGACTATAAGTATCATAGTAGGGATCAAGGACCTATCATTCGCTCCTGAGCTCGAGAGCTTTCTAAAATGGTTCACCGAGCTATCCAAGGTAAGTTAAACACTGAAGAGCAATGTTTATCCCTGTCTGAACTACCGAGTTACTTTGCTCTCTACACCCTCCAAGAAGTTGCCAAGGTGATTCGCCGATACGTGGAGCCAACCCCTCCACAACACCCCAGTCCAAGCACCAAATCAGGAAAACAACCATCTCCACAATGTTGAGGCCAAACTAACGATTGTAAAGAACTGATCAGCCGAGGTCGACCCAAATGTGAGTTGCCCCTAAGCTAATCCCTATCCAGCCTTAGCCATTAAGATATCGAACTATCGATGCCGAACAAAACCTGATCAAAAGCCTACCCTTGCTTGGCTCACAATATTATCAGAATCACAGATTAAGTAAAACACACACCCACTATCCTTTCTGACACCTGTATTGTCCTTTCTAATAGAAGACGTTCTTTTTGCACGATTTCATACTTTTCCTATAAATTATTCTCTTTTTTGTTTAGCAAATAAGGATCCATTTTTTTGTAATTTCTGTAACTTAAGACTTACCTTAACAGGATACTATAAATACTTACATAATGCAATAGCCACATGATCAATACACAGAAGAATATACTAAATGTTTTACTCTCTCTTGAGTTAAGTGTCCTTTTTGCTTACTCTTGAGCTACTCTTATCTAGCCCATTCGAGTGTGAACTAGTAGTGAATGACCTCCGACTATACTTGTGTGTCATATCAAGTGTGAACCGAGCTCGTGTAGGGCGTTATTGCATCATATCCATGGTTAATCCTTCGACTATCATTTACTTTTCAAGCCATCTCGCAACTTAGACCTTCCTCCTTTTGTTATACGTGATATTTGGTCCGTGTGTTCATCTACGAATCCGTATCATCTTGGTATTAAAGCCTGGTTACGTTTAAAGTTGGATTCTTCTACTATATTCTTTGAGTAGTTTGTTACTACTCTCGTAGAATAACGATTCTATTGTTAGCTTTGAAGTTTAGTAGTTGAGAAGTGTTTCATACTCTATTTTCCATTTTTGATACGCAAAACAAAGTGTAGTTGATTGTTCATTTGTTGCGTAATTATCATTGTAAAGTAATCATTAATGTTAGATTCAAGTGTTCAAGGAACTTTGAGAAACCAAGAAAGTGGTACTCAACATAGACAAGGATAAGAAGGAAGCTTCACACCTCAGTTAATGGGTGACCGCTTAGATAGGCTTAGCAACTTGGTAGCTAGTGTAGTGATTGTTATCTAAGAAGATAGGCAATAAGCTAGAAATAGCCCCATTAGGGAACGTAAACAGTAAGGACGAGGCAATGGTTAGTTTAGTTGAGTTAATGCCCTAACTCAACTACGTCGAGTTGAAGGAATTGGTAGGGATGCTAGAAAAAGGCTAGCACTTGAAGAGATTGAGGAGGAAGCAGAAGGAGATGATGAAGCAAAGGAGTACTATGAGCCTAAGGAAAGAAATGTATAAGCCCCTAGAGTTGAGGGATTAAGGATACGTATTCTGGGTTTCTCTGGAAGTGGTGATACCGAGGACTACCTAGATTGGGTAGATAAGATTGAAAAGTAGTTTGAATACCATAAAGTACCCGATAATGCAAATGTTAAACTTGCCATATTGGAGTTCATCAATTATGCTACCTTGTGGTGAAAGAACTTATAAGCCACTAGAAGAAAAAAAGGAGAACGAGAAATTAAGAGTTGGTATGAAATGAAGAGAGTCATGTGGAGAAGATTTGTATCGAGCTATTTTTTGCAAGATGCCTTCAAAAGATTGCAAAAACTGAGACAAGGAGGATCGAGTGTGGATGCTTACGTTAAGGAATTCCAAATGTTAATTATCTGATGTGAATTCATAGAGCCAAAAGAGCGAACTATATCTCAATTCATTTATGGGTTGAAGTATGAGATTGGGGATGTCCGAGAAACCCTAGATGTTAATACGTTTGATGACACAATCCAAATCGCCCAGAGGATAGAAAGGTACTGAACAGGAAGATTTCGACCACCCATCAACCGTCCTAACAATAGCCGACCTGTTCTAAGCAAACCTATGCGAATGGAACCAAGCAAGGCCACTGAGACCCAACTTGCTCAGACAACCCAAGTAGATGAGAAGGAACACCTGAGGAAGTTTGAGAAAGGCTAGAGTTTAGGGAGAAAAATGAGTGAGATCAAGTGTTTCAAATGCTAAGGATTTGGAGACATGGCCACTCAGTGTCCGAACAAGTGAAAAATGGTGATCCGAGGTGAAGCACCAATAGTTGAGGTTAACAGTACTGATGAGGAAGTAGAAGAGTTGAAGGAGAACGGACAGATCGAGCTGTTCAAGGAGAAAGTTATCTACAGTGAGGAAGGCAACTTCATGCTGACTGCTCTAATGTTGAGGAGAACAATGAGTGTCGATCCTATACTTGAAGATAAATAGAGAGAAAATCTCTTCCATATTAGATGCAAGGTGAATGATTCACTGTGTACACTGATCATTGACAGTAGGAGCTATACCAATGTAGCCTCTACATTTATGGTCCAATAGTTGAAATTACCGACCATGCCGCACCCGAAACCTTACAAGCTTCATTAGCTTAGTGATAAAGGAGCCTTGCAGGTGAACAAGCAGATGTCTATGCCGATTTACATTGGTAAATATTGAGATGAAGTGCTCTATGATATGTTACCCATGAGTGTGTCCCACATTCTACTTGAATGACCATAGATGTTTGATGGAGCAGTTATATATAACAGAAGGAGGAATACATACTTTGTAGAACATGAAGGAAGAAGGATGAAATTGAGTCATATGACTACCGAACAGGTAAAGGTCATGTAGTCCTAACTGAGTCGAGGCCTGAACAAGGAGGCTTTGGTCTTGACCTTAGCTAAATTGAAGAGGGAGATGGAGCTTGAAAGACCGACCTATCTACTGGTCTAAAGAATTCTAGAGTTAAGATTCGACGAGGAGTTGCCTACCAAGGTAAGAACCTTATTGGAAGAATTTGCTAACCTGTTCCCAAAGGAGCTATCAAAGGGTCTACCCCCAATCCAAGGTGTCGAGCATGCAATCAACCTGTAACTAGGAGCTATATTAGCGAACAAGCCTGCTTATAGGTAGGTTATCGAGCTATAGAGACAAGTAGATGAATTAATAGAGAAGGGGTATATGTACGAGTCCCTTAGCCCCTATACCGTTTCATCCTTATTAGTGCCAAAGAAGGATGGTTCTTAGAGAATGTGTATTGATAGCTGAGTAATCAATCAAATCACCATCAAGTACAGGTATCCTATACCCAGGCTCGATGACAAGCTAGATGAGTTAAGTGGAGCAAGAGTGTTCTCCAAGATCGACCTTAAATTTTGATACCATCAGATCCGAATGCATAGAGGTGATGAGTGGAAGATTGCATTCAAGACACAACATGGTTTATATGAATGGCTTGTAATGCCATTTGGGTTGTCCAACGCACCAAGCACATTTATGCGCCTGATGAATCATGTGCTTCAAGAATTCATAGGGAGATTAGTTGCAGTTTATTTTAACGACATTTTGGTGTACAACCCTAACCTGGAGATTTACAAGGAACATCTCTGAAGAGTCCTCGTGAAACTTTAAGCTAAATAACTCTACGCCAATCTGAAGAAGTACGACTTTTTCCGATCCAAGGTGATCTTCTTAGGGTTTGTTGTGAGTAAAGGTGGCATCTGAGTTGATGATGAGAAAATAAAAACGATTATAGAATGGCCTGAGCCAACCTGCTCTATAGACGTGAGAAGTTTCTACGACCTGGCATCATTCTATCACAGATTCATAAAGAATTTTAGTACAATTGTGGCCCCACTCATCAAACTCTCAAAGAAGAATATTGAATTCAAATGGGTAGAGAAAGAGTGAAAGAGTTTTGAGGAAGTGAAAGAGAGGCTAACTACAGCCCCTATCTTAGCTCTACCGAGCTTTGATAAGGTGTTTGAAGTAGAGTATAATGCATCCATACTACGCATAGGTGCTGTGTTGATGTAAGAAGGCTGACCTATTGCTTACTTCAGTGATAAACTTCAAGGACCTACACTTAACTACCCCATCTATGATAAGGAGTTCTACTCCTTAATCCTAGCCCTAACGATATGGCAACATTGTCTACTACCCATGGAACTTGTGATCTACACTAATCATGAATCCTTAAGATATCTAAAGAGCCAACCGAAGTCATCTTGGAGACAAGCTAAATGGGTCAAGTTCATGGAGGGTTTTTCTTATGTCGTAAAATATAAGAATGGAAGAAACAATGTAATGGCTGATGCCCTATGGAGATGACATACTCTCTTGACCGAGTTGCAAACAAGGCTACTTAGGTTTTCAACATAAAAAATTTGTATGCTGAGGACCCACACTTTGGTCTTATCTATGCCCAATATGAGGAAGGACGGACATTAGACGACTATCATAGAGAAGACGGATACTTATTTAGAAAGAGGAGGCTATATATCCTGACCTATTTCATGAGAGAATTACTAGTGCGCAAGGTGCATGGAGGAGGATTAACGGGACACTTTAGCCAGCGTTGAACCCTTGAAGTACTATCGGTGAGATTTTTTGGCCAAGAATGATAAGGGATGTGCAATCCATGCTGGAAAGGTGTGCAACCTATAGGAAGGCAAAGAGCTAAGCTGAGCAAGAACACTATTTACCCTTGCCTATCCCAACCAAACTATGGTCTGAGCTAAGTATGAACTTTATATTAGGATTGCTAAGGATGTCCTAAGGGAAGGACTCCATCATGGTGGTTGTGGATCGATTTAGCAAGATGGCACATTTCATGCCTTACTCCAAACTAACAATGCTTCAGCTATCTCTTTTCTTTTCTTATAAGAGGTAATCAAGCTTTACGGCGTGCCTAGAACCATCATTTTGAACAAAGACCTTAAGTTCATGAGCCACTTTTAGAGGGTGCTATGGAAACGAATGAGCACTAAGCTATTGTACAACATGTCTTGCCATTTATAAACAGAAGGACAAATCGAAGTTGTCAACAAAACTGTAAGAACTTTGCTAAGGGTTACTATCAAATGAAACATAACCAATCGAGATTTGTGTCTACCAATCATCAAGCTTGCCTATAATAGGACTGCCCACAGTATAACAAATATGTCTCTACTCGAGGTCACCTATGGATTCAACCCTAAGCTCCCGATGGACTAATCACCTCAATTGAGGCTTGATGATGATTGGCCAACCGTAAAAAGAGTAGAGGCCATCAAAGCTATGCACCAAAAAGTTGTAAAGCAATTAAATCGAGCCAATACTAAGCTCAAGAAGCAAAGCCGAGGACGGAGGAAGAGAGAATTTCAACCAAGTGATTTAGTTTGGATACATCTTAGTAAGGATCGGTTCCCAAACTTAAGGAAGAGTAAGTTGTCTCCCAGAGCTGACAGACCTTTCAAAGTGCTTGAAAAGATCAATCCTAATGCCTATAGGATTGAATTACCTGAATAATATGGAGTTTCGAACTCCTTCAACATTGTCGATCTCCAACCTTACACTCCCAAGGATGAGCAACCTGAAGCCGAACCAAATTTGATCCACAATCTCAAACAACCTGGAGGGGATGATAGGGATCAAGGATAGATCACTCGCTCTCGAGCTCAAGGGCTCTCTCAAATGGTTCAACGAGCTACCCGAGGTGAGTTAAACATCTAAGAGTAGTGTTTATCCTTATCTGAACTGCTAAGCTACTTTGCTCTCCATACCCACTAAGAAGCTGCTAAGGTGATTAGTAAACATGTAGAGTTGACCCTTCCGTAGCACCTCGATCTAAGCATTAAATTAGGAAAACAGTCATCTCCACAGTGTTGAGGTTGAGTTGACGATTATGAAGAACCAATTAATCGAGTCTGACCCGAATGTGAGTTACCCTTAAGCTAATCCTTGTCCAACCCCAACTGTTAAGGTACTGAACTGTCAACGCCAATCAAAACCCGATCAAAGGCCTACCACCGCTCAGCTCACAATATTATCAAAATCGCAAACTAAGTAAAACGCGCGCGCGCTGTCCTTTCTAACACCCGTACTATTATTTCTAACAATGGACATTCTTTTTGCATGATTTCATAGTTTCCTTATAAATTATTTTCCTTATAAATTATTCTCCTTTTTGTTTTGCAAATAAGGATCCATTTTTTTTATAATTTCTGTAACTTAGGACTTACCCTAATGAGGTACTATAAATACTTGCATAATTTAATAGCTACATCATCAATACATAAAAGAATACACTGAACTTTTTACTTTCTCTTGAGCTAAATATTCTCTTACTTGTTCTTAAGTTATTCTTATCTAGCCCATTCGACTATGGATTATTGGCGAGTGACCTCCAACCATACTTGTGTATCATATTAAGTGTGACCTAAGCTTGTATGAAGTATTTGTGTGTCATATTCATCATCAGTGTACGGGAACCTATGCTTATCCCTCGACTATCATTTATTTTTCGAGCCATCTTGTGACTTGGACTCACTCCCTTTGGTTACACATGATATTGGGTATGTGTGTTTATCCACAAATCCGTATCATATCATATTGTTTATTCCATTGTCAACTACAAAACGGATGAAGTTTACCTTTAATTTGTAAACTATGTATAATACATTATGTTATTTAATTGTTTTATTAAAACCAAACATAGATAATTTTGTAGTTATTACTCTTGCTTATTAATCCAATGAGATCAAAACATGTATGGGCTACATGTCAACTTAATATAAATCCCACTAAGGATTCATTCATGTTATAGATCAAAAATAGATGGAACCTTATACTTTGCTGGGAGTGAAGCTAAGTTGATGACCCAATCCATAACCTCTTCGTCAATGGTAGATATTATGTTATGTAGTTTCACATTTTCCTATTGATTTGTGTAATTCTAATAAATTTTAAGTGATACCAATGACAATGTGTAGGATATATTTGCATATTAATATAATCTCCTATCAATATTACTATATAAATAATTCCTTAATGCATTCTTACTTATCAATATTTATCATGTAGATCAATTTCAAGTTTTCGATAAGTATCATACTATTTCCATAAATTTATGTTTATAAGAAAATATATCCTAAATATATTAACTTTTTATAAGAATAAAAAGTTACAAAATTACTCCATTAATTTCTTTTTTTTCCTTAAGTGACTCATAATATAGTCCAACTTATTTCGTAAGAACTTTTTTTATTAATCCATTCTCGACTTATTTAATAAATATGTAGCCTTTTATTGATCTTTAGGTGCTAATCATAGTTAAAAGCACTTACTATTTTTTAAAAATATTTATTAATTGTTCTTAAGACACCAGGCCACTATTTTAGGGTTTTATTAATTTACAGATATATGATGAAAATATTTGGTGTAGATATATATGTGCTCTTTGGATATTATTTTATGCCGTTTTGTTATCATTGCTACTCAAATAATTTACCTCTAAAGACTTGTTAATTATTACAAATGGAATCTTACATTTCCAAAATATAAAAGGTAAAATTGATAGGTTTAGATTTTCAACGATATTAATATTTTATTATTCCATTTTCGTAATCTAAACTTACAGGTCACTTTCATTTTTCATGGTTCCATTGCAAATTTCATGCTTAAACAAAGAATTTGTACAAACATTCGACATTTAGGTGTTAACATCGTAATTGCTATTTTGCAGAGCTTACATCTTATATTTGAACTTTACTTTCTCTCTCATCGTTAGAGTTTTAAAGCAACCTAACATGGTCTCATAAAAACTCCATCTTGAAATTCCAATCCTCTATTGTTTGCTTCTTTCTCTCTCCATCCCGCTCTCTCACCAAAACTTTGATGCATGCTTTCTCAATTTTAATTTCACCAATCTGTTCTACCATTTTACATGGTCACACCATTAAACTTTAGGGAGTTATTTTACTAATATCTCTAATTTTTAATCCTCTTCCAGTTTAACCACCTTAAGCACCCCTAACTATGCATGAATCTAATCTAATCTAGACAATTTCTTATATATTATTGAAAAGTTAGATAGAAACAAATCACACTTTAGTGTGCAAGAGCAAAATGTTAGCTTTATGCATTTTTTTTTCTTTTGCTACTTTTTTAAAATCTGAATTTATCTCTAAAACATAGTAGTTCTCTCTCCCTCCCTCTCTCCCTTCTTACATACCTAAGAAAATATTAGAGTTACCTTATGCTTCTCAAATTTCAATTTTAAGTTTTTTTTTTTCTTTTTTAACTATATAGTTTATAATTAAAAGTATACTAGCAAGGAAAACAAAAAAGAATAAACCATTCAAGATGTAAGGGAGGCAATTGGCTAGATTAGCCCATAAAAAATCACTCTTTTGAACTTCAATACAATGTTAACAACTTTAGGAAAGGGAAGCTGTGGGTAGGGCAAGTGGGGACTAGACCTGAGGTCAATTAAGGCTTGGTTAGGAACTGTTAGGTCATGATTCAACTTTGGATGTAGCTGGTTTTAGGTTATGCCTAAAGGCCAACTCTCTAATTTTTTTTTTTTAATTCTCAAAATACTTTTTTTTTATTTTTTATATTTTTTCCCCTAATATTTTTAGACATATATTATGTATATCAAAATGTTCAAGATGGAAACTATTAAATTAGATAAAACAATGAAAAGTAAATTAGATTTGGATCTTTCCATATTTTATGCAATTGATATATTCTTTTTATTGAGTAATTTTAATTAAAGGATTCATAAGATACAAATTGTTTTTTAAAGCTATTAATTATCTAAATATTCAAGAGAAAGGTAAAGGCTACTGTTTTTAATTAAGTTTATTGATAGTGAAGAAAATGAGTATATGATTAATAAGAAAACAAACCTTAAATCTTTCACGACTAAATAATGATATTGGATATATATTGTAAACTATAAAAATGATGTTTTTTTTTCTTCCTTTCTTTCTTCTTCCGATGGGTTAAATAGCCAATTCGTCAACCAAGTCCCCAACTCGCTGGTTCGATGGATTGGCATGGATGAATTGTCATAACCTGCTAAGCTTGAGCACGTAGAGAAGATGTGTATAAAGTATGAAAAAGTAGTCATTGTACGAGTGACAACAAGAGAGAGGGATAGTATTGAGAGAAAAAATGGTTAGAAAAGTAATATTAAAACTATCCATTAGTGCAAATGAAGTTGGGTGCCCCTTATGCACTTAATAGTAATAGATAGATAAAGAGAAAATTACCATGTAGTACTTGAATAACCTAACTTTTAGTGCGAAAACCACTTCTAAGGGTACAAAAGCTTGAGCATGAAAGTGTAGTAAGTAAACCTAGCACAAGTCCAACAGCCACAATTAGGCTATTGTATCTTCTATGAATCCGATAAATTATAATTTATCAGAAAAATTTTGGTAAATAAATTTTCTTGATTTTATTTACTTAGCTTTCTGCAAAAAAAAAAAAAAAAAGGTTATGCTCTAATGGCCAAGAGAAATATGTCCTAAAATGTGATATAAAAAAATCATAAATCATATAAGATCCCTTTAATTTGTTTATTAGTGATTTTTATCTTTTTTACCTATTTAATAGATTATTTGAAAAAAAAAAAAACTGTTAAGCAAATGTGATGGTTGACTGACCTCATCGTCTTTATTAATTTTTAGCATATGTATTGCTTGTTTTTAGTTATTCAAATGTCAAATAGTTGGGGTACTAGACTTTTCGAATGACTTTGTTATAAAGATAGGTACACATGCCACCATGTGATTGAGCTAGTTGTTAATAAGAGTAAATGGTGGCTAATATGGGTCAACTAAACAAAGATGACATTGCAAATGTAGTGTATAATGGAGTATTACATGACATTTATAATGGAATGTGTTCCTTGTAAATTATGTGTTCTAAACCAAGCCCTATGGACCTATCATACTAGTGTTAGAAGTGATGTATCCATGAACTCTTAGACATTTAAAAGTGGAACATGAGAGTTGCAAATCTTTATTGTTGAAAATTTGTTATTATGATTCACTTAAAATATAAAGATAAATATTGTTTATTGTATTTAACTTAAACGCATTTTATGTGCATTTGGTTTCACCTTCATATGTTCTAACTCCAGGATAATAGTCATTAGACCTTTTATTCACCTTATTTAAGAAAATTACTTTTTATGTAACTAACTATGTACTTAAAAACTTGCAATCCACATAAAGATAGAAGGCCCACAAATCATGAACTACTTTTCTTAGAGAAAAAGCAAAGGCAGCATCTCGCGAATAAGCATTATCCAGCTTTATGCTAGTAACCACGAGAATATAGAGGATGCAAGTGTTATTTAGAATGATTGGGTTTAAAGTGTCTATAACTGGCTTTTTAAGTATGTTGTCAAATGCCAAGGCTTGACCTTATGGAAACTATCAAGCTAGAGTTGGAAGTGGTAAAGAGAATTTCGAGTAGAGTAGTGAAATGTAAAGAGATTAAAAAGAACATTACCATAGAGATTAAAAAGGACTGGCATTAACATTGAGAAACAAAAGCTAGGGGAACATATGGGATAAATACCTCAGTAATTCTAATAGTAAATGATAGATATTAGGTGTTGTATCTATCGACACTGTAGAAAATGTAGAGATCATGGCTTACATAGTACGTATCAAATTGGTCATGCCTTTGGTTTCAAGTACTATAGTGGGGGTTGATGTGGATAAAAAAAGAGTAGATATAGAATGATAATATTTCTGACCTAGATTTTATTTTATTTTATATTAGGCTATATATGTGATATTATTAATATTTTTTATTTTAGAATTTGATTAAATAAGTATCTTTTATTCAAGATATGATTTTTTTTTAGATTTAGTTTCCTAGAATGTTAAGTCTTATTATGCCTATATATAAGTCATGCCTGTAATCAATTAGATAGAGAGATTGATTAAATATTGTATAAAATTATTTTTATGAATTAGTGTAATGTCTTTTCTTTTCACTAATGGTGTGATGCCATTTTTTTTTTTTTCTCATTGATGGGGTGTGAGGCCATCAAAATCTTATTGTGTGGTATAAGGCTACACAATTCACAATTGTTGTAAAACCATCATTTTAATCTAGTGGTGTAAGGCTGCTAGGTATGTCTTTCTAGGTTTTATTATTCTTCACAGAAAAATTATTTATATTAATTTTTCTCATTCATTTCCATGCTTTCTCTAATTTTCCATTTTTTTTGTAATTTTCAGTTTTGCTGTCTTACATCAAATTTGGTATTGGAGCTTACTATTAGATTTCTTCCTAAAACTTAGATTTAGTTTTTGTTCTTAGACAAATAAAAAAAAAATCTTTTCTTTTCTTTGTTCTTTTCTCAATAAAAAAAAAAATTCCTGAAACTATAGAAAGCTATAGTGATACAACTTTCAAAGGAGATTTGCTAAGAAAACTCATATTATTGAGATGTTTAAGCAATTAAATTCTAAGTTAGACAATTTAATTGATATGACAAAGAAATTTATTCATCAGCTTACATACATTGATTGTCATTTTGATGAATTAGAAATTCCTACATTGCTTGTTAAGCAACAAAAACATATCACAACCTAAGTTTCACATATTATCTAAGAAAATAGTATAATGCTCAATTCTTCTAAAATCGAACCATATCATGAAAACATACAAATAGTGCACCTAAGGTGATATGGATCCGTATATGAACATACAGCATCTAATATCATGCAAACCAAAAGGTAAGTCTAAAACGCAAGATGGTTCAAAAACTAAATGGCAATTGAAGGTTGAGCTAAGGTTCTCGTACATCAATATGACGCACCAACACCTTATACAAACTTAAGTGACACTTGATATTACACACAAGTGTAGCCGGAGGGTACTCACCACTAATCCAAGCTTATAATAGACTAGATAAGAGCAAATGAGAGTAAGCAAGGATACTCAGCTTGCGCAAGAAAGGGATGTCTAAAAATTCAATAATCATTAACTGTTGCAACTAATACAAACTACAAGTATTTATATGTCCCAATTCGGGCAAGTCTTATGTATATGCAGATTACAAAAAAGGATTCTTCCTAAAAAAGGAAAAAGGAATAAATTATGGGGCAAAGTTGTAATCGGACAAAAAGGGGATATTTAGCTACAAAAGGACAGCACGGATGTCAAAAAAAGAGGGTGCATGTTAATTGTCCATTCTATGGTCCTAATGATGCTATTTACCAAGCAAAATAAGTTTTGAGCAGATTAAGTATGATTAAATGCTCGATAGTTTGACACCTCAAATATTTCGAATTAAGGAAGGATTGGTTATAGAGTTAGCCCTTTACTTGGTTAGCCTCGGCTGGTCGACTTGGGTTCAGGATAGCTCGGCCTCAGTAATGTATTAGGTTAACAATAGGCAAGTTCGGTGCTTAACTTTAGACTAGTGTTACAAAGGGGTTAGCTCGGTAGTAAGTCAGTTACCTCGAGAGTTTCTTTAATGAGGTAGAGTGTAGCAATTTGATAGGTTGGACTGGAGATAGGATCGCTCTTCTAAGTTCAACTTTCTTTAGATAGCTCGATAAACTATGTAGGCAAGTCCTCGAGCTTAGGAGCGTGTGTGTAAACCCTGTAAATTTAGCCTTATAAGTAAAGAATTGAACTCACGTACTGTAGATGATTTTTTTAAGTCAACAGAATCGATAAATTTAAAGCCAATTAAAATTTTAATTCTAAAACCTAAAAACAAATATAAAAAAAAAACCCTTAACTTATTAATCTAAATTCTAATCGCGTATGAAAACCTTAAACCTTAAATATGTATAACTGTAAGAGATTGACCTCAAACCTAATCAAAATCCTAAAACTAAAAACTTTAAACTTATCAAACAAACAAACTTACTCTAAAGGTGATAAAACTGTAATTGAGTACAATTACTAAATGATACGCTTAATTGCATAAAATTGCCAATGAACAACTAGAGATAACTTCTAAATGTTAATAAATGTAAAGAGTACTAAATTAATTTACAAGATTGATAATATTATTTTATAATTGTTAGTAACCTTCTATATATAAATAAATTACCATTATATAAATTTAATTATTTGAACCTAATTATAATATTTATTGTAGTACATGTGTTATATAATAAATGCTAATAACATATTTATAATTTTATTTATAATTATATTATTTATTATTCTAAATAATATTTATAGGGTTAGAAATATTTAAAGAAAATTCAANATAAGTATTCATACAAGTATATGTATAAGTATGTATGCTAGTATACTAAGTATACATACATACTAAGGAGACATATGTATTGATAAATAAATATAAGTACATACATAATTATACTACACTTAATTAATGTAACCTAATAAAATATATATATATATATATAATTATGTATAGTGGGTTGAAATCCATAAAATAAGAAAAAGCTCACATACATGAAAAATAATTAAAAATAATAATATATAAGTATAAATAATAATAATATAGAACTTAAGGAATACAGAAATAAATTGCCACATAGACTAACAGAATTATGCCATGTCAATAATTTATCTAAAATAATTAATTAAATAAAAAATTTCAAAATAATTACAAAAATATTAATAATTAATTAATTACAATACCATATAAATACATATAATAATAATATAAAATTTAAGAAATGTAAAAAAATCAAGAAAATTCAATAATTGCCATGTAAATAATTAGAAATATGCCATGTCAACAATTCCTTTAAAATAATCAATTAAACCAAAAATTGCAACATAATTAGAAAATAATGATAATTAATTAATTAGGAAAAATTATAATAATAACCAAATTAATATAAGTGGTATGTTAAAAGAAATAATAACTTATACATAAAATTGAGCTAAAAAAATAAGGTCTCATAAAAAATGAAATTTAGAAATTAATTAAATCATAAATTAATAAAGAAAAAAACTCAAAATTAATAAATAAAAATATTTGAGTTAAAATAACTAAATTTATAATAATTTAAGCCTATATCAAAAAATACGAGTTTAATGGCCAAAACAAACCCCGTTATAAAAGAATACACTTAAAAATAATAAGCATCAACTATAAGATCATAAAAATTAGAGTTAGAATTAAAAAGTTACATCTAACTAAAGATTTAAAATAAACTAGGAGGAATATGTTGAATAACTAAGTTAATTGATCCTATAAACTAATAATAAGGAGCAATAAGTAACTAAATACATAAAATACTATAATTTACAAAAAAATTACAAATATACTTCCTATTTACTCCAATAAATAAGTTAAATCACATTCAAGATATACTTAGTTTATAATGAAAAGTTAGGTTAACTACGATAGATATTTAGTTGATTGAGGAATTTAGTTTTTCCAAATACTTATAAGTCTTATTGTCTTTTTATTAGTCAATTATCGAGTTCTAAAAACCCCAAAGGCTTAGAAAATAAGCATTAATCCAGGTAAAGGAGTTCTAATGACCTGCTATTTGTTTGCTATTTTATGTTTGAATGCTGCTTGTTAGTTGATACTAATTGTTTGTTGAATGACTGTTTTGCCTATATGCTATCATCCGTGTGATCACCTTTTTAAACTAGTAAAAATAAATATTTAACTAAAATAACCGGTTATGTTTGTTACATGTCTATGACTCAATTGGTATACTTATAGAAAGTGCTAGCTTTATAGATTTTTAAGAGAAGTATATTTTTGCAAAGCATTTTTACAATCCTAAACATATTTTTGGTATAATTTTTGTGAGGGCCCATAGCACCTATGAATGATATTTTATTGTTAAGGTAAAGTTAGCTTGATATCTCCAATTGATTGTAAAAGAACTCGCATATTTGCTTTCATAGGGCCTTGGATATATTTTGATTGTGAGAAGACTCGTATATTTGTACCTGTAGAGCCTTTAATATATTTGATAGCGAGAGGACTCAGTTTATGTGCCCGAGGGGCCTTGGATATGTTCAATTGATGGCCTTAGTTAGGGTCCACCTGTTTAGATTGATATTTATTTCTCGGCTAAGGTAATAGTTGAGTAACACTTAGAAGGACGGTACCCCAAGGCAGCCTCATGCGGTTAAGATGAGGTGCTTTGTATGGGTAAATACAGAGGATAATCGATGTGTAGATGATGTAAATCTATACCTTCCATGGTTCCAGACTCCTATAGATGTGTTGCTTGTGTTCATTTTGCATGCATTCATTTTGTATGTAAATAGCTTATATGTGTGCTAATAATTTTTGATAACTTATTTAAACAATAGTGGTAAGGAATGAACTCACTGAGCTATGGTATGCTCATTTCCTTATAGTTTCTTTTGCAAGTTCATTTAAGTTAGGATTGAGATAAATCTCGAGTATTGAGTGTAGAGTAAAGATAAGAACAATAATGTTAGAACTAGTTGAGAATTATATAGGTGGTATAGAAACATCCTTTGTAGGAAATATTTATATGCTAGAGCTCTATATAATTTAGTATTTCTTGTAATTTTACAAAGTTGGTTTACCCTATCTTATTGTTTGGTAAATGATACCGATGCTCTACAGTTTTAAGGGATTATAGAACATCTTATATCCATATTTATTTATATTTTACAAAAAGATAATATATTAAAAATTGGAAACCTTAGTAATTAATTATTTAGAGTCTTATAATCTCTGACTTGCAAAATGATTTTCGTATCATAGGTGTACACATGATATGAAAAATTTAAATAATCTTACGAAGCTCTCCTTAGGGTCATAACAGTATGATTAGTCTATGATCTCTATCATCCTTTCCGGGCTGTTTGAGATTTAGGATCAAATCTGGCTCGATTACTTATTGCACTTCCTCGAGAACATACGGATAGAGGTTGGCAATGTTAAAGGAGTTTGAGACCCCATAATCTTCAGGTAATTTGTTCTTGTAGGCATTAGGATTAATCTTTTTAAGCACTTTCAATGGTTCGGCAATTTTGGGAGATAACTTGTTCTTCCTCAAACTTAGGAATTATTCTTTACTAAGGTGGATCTAATTCGAATCATCTTGTCGAAATTCTCTATTCTTTCGTCCGCAGCCTCGTCTCTTAAGCTTGGTAGTAGCTTGGCTTAGACATTATATGACCTTTTGGTGTATTGCCATGATGGCCTCGAATCTTTCTATTATTGGTTGATCATCATTTAGGCTTGGAAGGAATATCTGGTCCAATAGGAGCTTAGGGTTAAATATGTAAGTAGCCTCAAATGGCGACATGCCCATAACGCTATTGGTGGTCCTATTGTAGGTAAACTTAATTATGAGCAAGCATAAACCCCAATCGGCTGTGTTCCAACTAATAGCAACCCTAAGTAAAGTCCTTATAGTTCTATTGATAGCCCCGTTCTATCTATTCATCTATGGATGGCAAGACGTGCTGGATAATAATTTGATTCCCATTCACATCCATAATGTCTTCTAAAAGTGACTCATTAACTTCGAGTCTCGATCTAAAACAATGGTTTTAGGCACTTCATGAAGTTTAATGAACTCCTACAAGAAGAGGAAAGTGATAGTTAAAGCGTCATTAGTCTTAGAGTAGGGCATAAAGTATGCCATTTTACTAAATCTATCCATGACTACCATGATGGAGCCCTTTCCTTGAGACGTCCTTAGTAATCCTAACATAAAGTCTATGCTTAGCTTTGACCATGATTTGGTCGAGATTGGCAATGGTAAATATTGTCCTTAGTCAACTTGGCCCTTTATCTTTCTGCAGGTGGCATACCTTTTTAATACAACTTGGACATCCCTCATCATCTTTGACCAAAAGAATCTAGAGGATAGTACCTCATGAAGTTGGTGTTTGCCAAAATGTCTAGATAACCCTCCACCATGCACCTCATACACTAGCAACTCTCTCATAGAATAGGTTGAGATATATAATCTCTACTTTCTAAATAAGTAGTCATCTTCCCTATAATAGTTATCAAGTGTTTGACCCTCTTTATAGTTGGCATAGATTGGTTTGAAGTAGGGATCCTCAGCATATAAACCCTTAATAGTGGAAAACCCCAATAATAGGGTCTATTGTTCAATCAAGAGGGAATGTCATCTCGATAGGGCATTGGCCACTACATTGTTCTTATCGTTCTTGTACTTTACGACATATGAAAATCCCTCCATAAATTCTACCTACTTAGCTTGTCTTTAGGACAACTTGAGCTAGCTCTTCAAATATCTCAAAGATTCATGATTAGTATAGATCATAAACTCTTTGGGTAACAAATAATGTTACTAGACAATCAAGGCTTAGATTGAGGAGTAAAACTCCTTATCATATACAAAGTAGTTAAGTGTAGCTCCTCTAAGCTTTTCGCTAAAGTAGGCAATAGGTTAGCCTTCTTAATTCAACATAGTACCTATGCCCAATCCGGATGCTTCACAAATCACTTCAAACACTTTGTTAAAGTTCGATAAAGCTAAGACAGGGGCAGTAGTTAGCTTCTCTTTCACCTCTTCAAAACTCTTTTGTTCCTTCTCTCTCTACCTAAACTCTACATTCTTCTTTGACAACTCAATGAATAGGGCCACAATTATAGTGAAATTTCTCATAAATCAACAATAAAATGATGCTAGGCCATGGAAACTTTGCATGTTGGCTGAACAGGTTGATACAGGCCATTTGATGATCGCTCGTATCTTCTCATCATCGACTTGGATGCTACCACTACTCATAACAAACCTTAGAAAGATTACTTCAAATCGGTAGAAGTCACATTTTTTTATATTGGCATAAAGCTACTCAACTTAGAGTTTTGAGAAGATAGCTTGGAGATACTCTCTATGAGTCTCCAGGTTAGGACTATAGACAATAATATCATCAAAATATACGACAACAAACTTTCCAATGAGTTTTCGAAGTACATGATTCATTAGTTGCATGAACGTGCTCGGGTCATTTTGATAAGGATTGAAGAAATAGCAGCGGATCTCGAAAAACCTAGAATGGGTTTCACGGATAGGAAGTAAGATAGTTAGTTTTAATCGTGAATGTGAATGGATATCACGTACTAAGACATAAACACAATCGGGGGTTTGAGCTTGAAATAGGGTTCGATACAACTCACAAACACTAAATGTTGCTCGAGATTCAAATGAATGTTAGATGTAACTCACTAACTGATTCAAATGAAGGGTTTTACCATAATCTTAAGTTCATGATTGATAAGAATGCGAGAGAGATTAAAAAGCTTAATCCATACTCGATAATCTAGCAAATGCTAGCTCAAGAGTAGCCTTGCTTAAAAAGGGAGAAGATTCCAACCCAAGAATATACTCTTCTGTCTAATTTCGTATATATTATGGTATATCTTCTTAATGTTTACAGATGTTGCTATTTGTAGCAATTCCTAAACTTTAGTGGCAAAACTGTAAATAATGTACGAGGCCTTAAATCCTAAAGAATTAGGTCCATAAATAAAATAAAGGAAAACATATATAAGAATACAAAACTGTGCGTTTTATAAAGGAAGTCGGCATGTAATTACTCAATATGTCCTAGAAGGAGTAGTATCTTAACTGAACGGGGTCGGCAATTGGATGTACAGGTTTAGGAAGGAGTCCCTAAAGTCTTGCAGTATTTAGCTGAGACATCAAAAAGGTCGGCCCATAATTGCCAAGTTCTAGAATTAGTCAGTACAAGTCTCCTGGTGCTATGCTGAATGGTTCTTTAGTCTCGAATACTCAGTCTTGTGGTATCTCGGCATCTCGACTGACGACAGACTTGAAGTTGAGTGTTTATCTTCCTCCCTCTCATCCTTCTAGCATCAATTCGGCCTCAGCTTCGAGAAGGTCTACCTTGGCTTAGATATATTCGGAGGTTGGTTCCCATCATTACCGCAAGTCTGAAAGGAAGTCGTCTTCGACATTAAGTGTTAGGTACGGGTCGGGATGTCAAATAAGCTCCTTCTCCCTTTTCATTTTACCATGGGTACTAAGTGTTTATGGATTTCCTTAATGCTCATCGGGGTTAAGAGATAGCTCTTCCCATCCTTCTGAACAGTGTAGGTGTTGAAGAATCCCTTAGAGATCACTTTCTGATTAAATTCCCATGGTTGGCCAAGAATTAGATTCGTGGCATTCATAGGAACTACGTCAAAGTCGATCTTATCCTCATACTGCCCTGCCTTGAATGTGATCCGTGCTCTTTTATGTACATGGACTATACCCTTATCATTAAACCATTTCAACTTATAAGGTTAGGGGTACGGGTAAGTCGACAATTTCATCTTTTCTACTAACTTGGCAAAAATGATGTTAGTGCAGCTATCTCCATCGATAACCAAGGAATAGGTTTTCCCATTCATTAGGCACTGCATGAGAAATAAATTTTCCCTTTGTCTGGGATCTGCCTTCAGGTTAGCTCATGTGGCTGTAGCTAAGAGTTTATCATGATCCTCGAGATAGATATCTTCTTTTATCAACTGGTATTTTGAGCTTTGGTCACTTTGACTCTCGATTTGAGCCTCGGGCCCTTCTCCCTTCAAGACCATGACCTTCTTATTCGGGCATTGAGATGCAATGTGTCCGTAGCCTAAGCACTTGAAGCACTTCACTTTTCGAGCCTTGTTGCCGAGTGCTTTCTCTTTCTCAACAATCTTGTTCCTAGCATGGACTAGTTAGCTAGGCTCTCCTTTCTCAATCTTCTTTTCTTGCCTTCTCTCGACATACCTCTCAGGGTCAAGGTTGCCTTGTTAAGGTTAGCCAATTGGCCTTTGATGCCTTCTTCTCCTCTACCTCTCTGTTCTTAATGTTAAATTAATTAGCTCGTCTAGAGAGTTGAACGGTTGCAATTCAACTATGTCAGCGATATCATCTTAGAGTCCACTTAAGAACTTGGCAATGGTACAGTCTTATGGCTCGGCAATCTTACATCTGGTCATCAAGGTCTCAAACTTTTGTAAATACTCTTCAACAGTATTTCAACCTTATCTCAGGTGTTGAAAAGCATGGAGTATCTCTTGCTTGAAGTAAGTTGGCATGAAGCGCTGATTCATCAACCTCTTCATAAGCCTCCATGTTTTGATTGGCTCTTCTCTTTTAGCATCTCGCTTGGCAACCATCTTATCCCACTGAGGGCTTGCATACTCAATAAGGGATAATGAAGCCAGCTTAACCTTTGTTTGTTCATCACATTTGTAGCACTCGAACAACTTTTCAACTCGGGGAACCTAGTCAAGGAATTCTTTAGGTCAGCTACTTCTACTAAAGGTTGGTAGTTTCAGCTTGACATTATCAAGTCCTTAGCCAGGTGCTTGGGGTTCATCCCTTGCATTCCAAGCTGATTGATTCACCTCAATTAGGCCACTTCTGTTAGAGCTTCGCTTGGCCACATCCCTTCTCAGCTTCGACTCTCTTCTTCAGGCTCCTTGGTTTACTTTAGAGTCAATACTCTTGTCATTGCTTCTCCTCGACTTAGGTCGGTTTTCTCTTCTTCTTGACTCGGTAGCTCTTTTCGGTGGTTGTTCATTATTATCAAGCTCATTGGAACCACTTCCACTTGTGGGTGTACGCTCCCTTCTTTCTTCTTAACCATTACGTCTACAGCTTCGACTAAACTAGTAAGCTCCTGGATGGAATCAGTGAGATTTTGGATCTAATATTCTAAGTTGTCAACATGTCGCCTTAAGCTTTTGTGAGGACTATCACTAGTGTTGTTGACACTATCCTCCAACCATCTTGTTTGTACAATAATTTTCTAAAAAAACCGAACAAACAACAAAACACAAATACAGTAACCTAGAAACAACCACTATTTGGCTTCTATAGCTACTACTATTGACAAATAACTACTATGAATAGCTTACTCCATTATAGAACAATGATTAACAAAGAGGTACAAACCATAAATCAAAGAACACTAACATGCGTGTCTCCCTAAAGCTCTAATACCAAGATGATAAGGATCAAAGAAACAGCAGCGAATCTTGAAAAACCTAGAATGGGTCGAATGGATAGAAAGTGAGATAGTTGTTTTGACAGTGAATGTGAATGGATATCACACACCAAGACACAAACACAATAAGGGGTTTGAGCTCAAAATAGGGTTCGATATAACTCATGAACATTAAATGTTGCTCAGGATTCAAATCAAGGTTAAATGCAACTCATTAACTGGTTCAAATGAAGGGATTCATCACAATCTTAAGGTTAAGATCGATAAGAACGTAAGAGAGATTAAAGAGCTTAATCCATACTCGATAATCTGGCAATTGCTAGCTCAAGAGTAGTTTTGCTCAAAAAGGGAAAAGGTTCCAATCGCAAAAATATACTTTTCTGTCTAATTTTGTATATATTATTGTATATTTTCTTGATGTTTATAGATGTTGCTATTTATAGTAAGTCCTAAACCCTAGTGGCAAGATTATAAATAATGTACAAGGCCTTAAACCTTAAATAATTAGGCCCATAAATAAAATAAAGGAAAACATGTATAAGATTACAAAACTGTGTGTTTTATAAGGGAAGTCGGCATACAGTTACTCGATATGTCCTAAAAAGAGTAGTATCCAGACCAGACAGGGTTGGCAGTTGGATGTACGGGTTCGGGAAGGAGTCCCCAAAGTTTTGTAGCATTTGGTTGGGATACTAGAAAGGTTGGCCCATAATTGTCGAGTTTTAGAATCAGTTAGCATGAGTCTCTTAGTGCTATGTCGAGTGGTTCTTTGGTTTCGAGTATTTGGTCTTGTGGTATCTCGGCATCTCGATTGATGATAGACTTGATGCTGAATGTTTATTTTCTTCCCTCTCATCCTTTTTGCTTCAGTTCGGCCTCGGCAAGTGTTGATAAGCCTCGGCTTTAGGAAGGTCTACCTCAACTTAGATATAGTTGAAGGCTAATTCCCATCATATTTGATAGCCTGAATGGCATCATAAGCTACTCATAAAATCCATGGTAGGTCTTAAATGCGAGTCTTCCATTCATTTCTCTCCCTCATTTGGATGTGATGGTATCCAAATTTGAGGTCAATCTTGCAAAATACTCTTACTCCATTCAACTCATCAAGCCTTAGGATAGGGTATTAATACTTAATGGTAATTCGATTAATGACTTGGCTGTCCATGCACATTCTCCACATCTCATCTATCCTCAGTACCAATAGAGCTAGTACGGCACATAAGCTGAGGGACTCTCATACATACCCTCTCTCAATCAACTCATCTACTTGCTTTTGTAGCTTGATAGCTTATTTAAGATTTAGCCTATAAGCAAGCATGTTTGATAGTGCGGCTCTTGGCTGTAAGTCAGTTGCATGCTTAATGCCTTGAATAGGAGGTAGACCACTTGGTAGCTTACTTAGGAATAGGTTGGCAAACTCATCTAATAAGGTTCTCACCTCGGTTAGTAGCAACTCTTCCTCTGATCCCCTCATCTCAAGTAACCTTTTGACTAGCAAATAGATCTGCTCTTCAAGCTTCATTTCTCTTTTCAGCATGGCTTGGGTCATTACTAAAGCCTCTCCCTTCAGAACTTGGCTTAATTGAGTTTACATGCCTTTAACTTGTTTGGTAATCATTAGGCTCAACTTCACCTTCCCACCCTCGTACTCCAAGGAACATGTATTCTTTCTTCCATTATATATCACATTTTGATCAACACATGCATGGTCATCTAAGTAAAATATAGAATGCACTCATGGGCAAAACATTACAGAGCACTTCATCCCGAGAGTTTCCAATATTGATCAGCATAGTCACTTATTTATTTACTTGTAGGGCTCCTTCATTACTAAGTTAGTGTAATATATAAGGCTTGGGGTAGGGCTTAGTTAGCAACTTCAATTGTTAGACCATGAAAGTAGACGTTGCATTAGTACAACTGCCACTATCAACAATTAAGGCATATAATGACCCATTCACCTTATAGTTAATGTGGTATAAATTCTCTTGCTGTTCATCTTTTAGTACAGGACTGACACTCATTACTCTCCTCAATACCATTGTTATAGGCATGAGATTACCCTCTTTAGTATAAATGATCTCTTCCTCCTTGGACTATTCTAACCATCTAGATTCTTTGGGCTCTTTGATCTCCTTGTCAATATTATCAACCTTAATGGTCGGCATCTCTCCTTTGATCATCATTACACTCCTGTTCAAACATTATGTGGCCATATGTTTAAACCCTTGACACCTAAAGCACTTGATCTCGCTTGTCTTTCTTCCTAAGCTTTAGCCTTTCTTGAACTTCCTTGGGATCTCTTTATCCTTTACTAGGATAGTTTGAGCAGGTTAGACCTCATTAGTTTTGCTTGGTTTCAATTGCATGGGTCTACTCGTAGTAGGTCAGTTAGTGGTAAGTTGATTGACAAGAGCTTAGAATCTTCCTACTCAGCGCTTCTTGATTTTCTAGGCAACTTGGATAACTTCATTAAGTGAACCAATATCCATAGTCTTCAGAATATCTTTAATCTCGTACTTCAGCTCACTAATGAATCTAGATATAGTTTGGTCTTCAAGCTTAACAGCCTTGCATTAGATCATTAACATCTAGAACTCCTTCACATATGTATCAACACTTGATCCTCTTTACCTCAACTCTAGTAACCTTTTGAATGTATCTTGTAAGTAATAGCTCAAAACAAATCTTCTCCTCATGACTCTCTTCATTTCATCCCAATTCTTAACTTCACGTTCTCCTTCTCTTTTTTAGGTGGCTTACAAATTCTTCCACCATAGGGTGACTTAGTCAGTAAATTCCAACACAACAAGTCTGATCTTGGCATTATTAGATACCTTATGGTATTTAAATTGCTTCTCAATCTTATCTACCTTATTTAGTAGTCCTCGATATAATTACTTCCAAAAAGCTAAGGATATGCATTCTTAACCCTTCTACTCTAGAAGCTCGGATTTTCCTTTCTTTAGGCTCATAATACTCCTCCACTTCGTTACTTACTTCATCGTCCTCCTTTTCGATTTATTCTAACGCAACTTGGCGTCTAATAACTTAACCTACTCCTCTAACTCGACATGGTTGAATAAGGTCATTAGCTTGAATGTAACGATCATTGCCTCTCTTAAGTTGATCATTAGCTCGTCCCTTATAAGGTTCATTTTTGGTCTATCATCTATTTTCATTTATGGCAATCACTAGACTAGCCACCAAGTGAGTAAGTCTATCTAGTCAGTCACCTATAGACTAAGGTGTGAAACTTTCTTGTTGACCTTAGCCATTTTGAGTATCACTCTCTTAGTTTCCTAGGATTCCTTGAATATTAGAATCAAATATTGTTGTGTACTGACGGTTGAAATACAACTCAAAATTCCTTTATCTTTAAACAAAAACAAAACAACACAACATTACAGCTATTATAACCAAACACATAAAGAACTAAGTGAAACCCGCACATACTTTACTTGGCAAGCAAGAAATAGGGGAAAACAAAGTACAAAGGTTCTTTAACTCTAAACACTTTAAACACTCACAACAACAACAAACAGATTCTAAAACACTTACAGTAGTAATAAACTACTTAGAGCATAAGTAATAGGGACTTGCTTGAGCATAGCCAAGCTTTGATATCAAGATAATACAGATTTATATGTGAACAAACGGTGTCCAATATCACGTGAACTAAGAGGTAGGTCTAAATCGTAAGATGATTTGAAAACTAAATGGTAGTCGAAAGTTGAGCTGGGGTTCTTGTGCATCGATGGTGGATATGATGCATCAACGCCTTACACAAACTTATGTTGCACTTGATATTATACACAAGTGTAGCTGAAGGGTACTTGCCACTAATTTATGCTCATAATGGACTAAATAAGAGCAAACAAGAGTAAGTAAAGATACTTAGCTTACGTAAGAAAGGGGCATCTGAAAATCAATGATCATTAACTATTGTAGCTGATACAAACTATAAGTACTTATATGTCTTAATTAGGGCAAGTCCTAGGTATATGCAAATTAGAAAAAAAGAATTCCTACTATAAAAGGAAAAAGGAATAAATTATAAGGGCAAAGTTGTAATCAGACAAAAAAGGGATATTTGGGTATAAAAGGTCAATATAGATGTTAGAAAAAGGGGATGTATGTCAATTGTCCATTTTGTGGTCCTAGTGACGTTATTTGCTGAGTAGAATAGGTTTTGAGCATATCAAGTTGGGTTAGATGCTTGGTAGTTCAATACCTCAGATGTTCTGAAATGAGGAAAGATTAGTTCTAGAGTTGGCCCTTTATAGTTGGCCTTGGTTAATCGGCTTGACTTCAAGGTAGCTCGGCTTCGATAACGTATTAGGTTGATAGTAGGCAAGTTAAGTGCTTGACATTGGACTGGTGTTGCGAAGCGGTCAGCTCAGCAATAGATTAGTTACCTCGAGAGTTTCTTTAATGAGGTAGAGTGTAGAGTAATTTGGTAGGTCGGACTGGAGATAAGATCACTCTTTTGAGTTTAGCTCTTCTTGGATAGCTTGGCAAACCATGTGGGTGAGTCCTCGAGCTTAGGAGCGTGTAATTAGTTCGTAATCCTTATCGTAAAGAAATAGAGGATGTTTGTGAGTATGTTAGCAAGGCTACTCCAATTGCACCTACAATGAGTCAATACTTATTTGAAATGATTATAGTATTATAGAGATTAAAAAGAAAATCATTTATATGACATATATGAAAAAATATACGAGCTTTTTGATCAAATTCATGAGAAAACTAGCAAGAATACACTAAATCCTCCTATATCACAATCTTTAGGTCAAGTTGAATTGGTTCCTATTTGAACTCATATATGTATGGAAATTGATAAGCAAATTAATCTAAATAATGAATTATGTGAGTTTACTAAAGAAATTCATTACATGGATTTGAAATATTCAGAGGAAGACACAATGTTTTTAAATAAACGTGTAGAAGTGATAGTTGGCATTAAAGATTGGAACAACAACATGAGTGTAAACAAACAATGTAGTTGTGACTGTTTATTAGAGTTAAAAATTTTCATGCCAAGGAATGTTGATGGGAAATATGGAGAACTATTCAATCATAAATTCAAGTTTAGTTTTTGTGTATTGTTGTTTGATCTAGGAGGACAAAATCTTAGAGATTTAAGAATGAATTTTTTTAAGCGAGAAGGAACGATATGAATCAAGAAAGAGTAGATATAAATGATAATATTTCATTTTTATGAATTGGTGTGATGCCTTTCTTTTTTTTTTTTATGGTATGAATTTTTTTTTTTCAATGGTGTAAGATTATTAAAATCTCATCGTATGGTATGAGGCCATCATTCTAATATAATGATGTAAGGTTACTAAATATATTTTTTCAGGTTTTGTTATCTTTTATAGAAAAATTGTTTATATTAGTTTTTATACATTTCCTAATTTTTCATTTTTTTTTATAATTTTTGCTTCTGCTATAGGGGTGCTAAATAGGTTGGATTGTAAAGAGATGGAGCTAGGTTTTAACTTTATGGCTTGCTTGGTCGACTTAATAAGGATAAAACAGATAAATGTTTCTACCTAACAAAGTTCTGCCCTTGGTTTACAAAATGGTTGTTCTACAAATTCATATTATCATGGCATTAGAGATGTAGTTGAGGAGAGTTTAGGATGAGTTTTGTAAAACTCAAATAGGTCCTTATAAGATTTGACATCTCCTAAAACCCCAAAAAACCTTTATAAGTTTTTCTTTTTATTAGCGAAACCAGTCAAGACATTATAGTTTCAATACTAGACTTGTCTTGCCTTGATTACACAAAATGTTTTATTTTACTTTTGATTTTATAAGTGAGCATATTCTTAAAATAATTTTTATAAACAAATGCTTAATATACTTATTAATCTTTTTAATAAAAATATGTTTGATAAAGCCAATGAAATAATAACATTGTCATTTATAAATAAATGTTCAATATACTCAATATGTATCTAGATTCTAAGTTAAGGCATGTATAAGTTAAAAAAAATTATTATTACTAATTTATAATTTTTTTCTAAGTTGAGTTTCCCATTGGTTCCTTTATAATTCAAAAACCAACCTTAAACCACATACGGTTTAAAACCATGTCTAAAATTTTAATAATTTAGGATAAGTTTTCTATAATGGTTTGTTAAGTTGCAACTTCATAAAAAAAAATAAGGAATTGCAATTTAATTTATTCGTAGGATTAAAAAATAACTATGTTTAGTCTATATCTGTTATCAAATCCTATTTACTAATTAAGTCATGAATAAAGTTAAATTATATTAGGATTTTTAAATATATTTTTAATACATTACTATACTAATATATCATTTGAATTGAAAAGAATAAATATCAAATTTCACTTAGCAAATTAAGTAAACTTACCGTTAGTGAGAGAAAATTATTTGGGGAAGTGTTGAGGAAGAGTTTTTGATGTGTTTAACCCTATAAAATGTTTTTGAAGATGATTTAAGGTATTTTATAGAAGTTCCTCCTAGGCGTCCGTGAAAATCTTTTAGGAAAAAGCAATCTTTTTTCCCCTTTTCCCTCTCACCCGGCACACTCCGCGAACACTTTCAAAGCTGCACCCTTTGGCAGTCCGCGGACATGGAAGAAGCAGAACAACTCTGCGAAGCAGCAAAGTGTGGCGACATCGAAAAGCTCAAAATCCTAATCGATGCCGGAGCTGATGTAACTTTCTTCGACCCCGAAGGCCTTACACCGCTAATGCACGCCGCCAAGCACGGTCATGCTGATGTTGTCAAAGCTCTCCTCGAAGCCGGTGCTCCTTGGAACGCGCTCTCTCCTTCCAATCTCTCCGCAGGCGATTTCGCCATGGAATACGGTCACCAAGTCGCCTTCGAGGTCCTCCTCAATGCAGGTGAACAAGACTATTTCACCTTTGATCAATACTGATTTGATGGACATGGTGTTAGGTTTCTTATGAGTTTAAGCGCTGCCGTCCGTTAGCACTGGTTAGAGGCATATATGTTTTGGTGCCCATTCGTCGTTCTTTAATCACAAACTATCATATGTGATAATTACCGATTGCTGGCCTACTTTTTACTCTCTTTTTTTCCCGTTAAGATTGGGACGAGGAAACTTTATATGACGTGATGGACACGCTAATTATGAAGTATTCAGTTGCATCTTGCGAAAGCTGGGTGGTTTTGGGACCAACTATGTCTTCAAACTCTTCGCATTGAATTTTCGATAGTAAAATGGTCTCCACGTGCATCTCGAGTTCCCTTGTATGGGTTTTATCTTTGTGTGTTAAAAGAATTGATTGAAGGCGTTTGTAGAGATGGCAAGGGCAACTGACATTAGCTCGTCCAAGTAACTACATTATCAAAATTGGAAACAGAGAATGTATTTAGATTGCAGAAGATATATGCTATCTTGCCAAAATAAGCATAATGGCAAGGGCAGAGGGTCAATTCAGATTCCTTTGTTTCATGTGCTAATAATGTTTGTTTAAGTGAATGTTTCCTGTCTCCACGAGAATCAATTTAATCTTAAGAGGTGTTTAATAGTGATTGTAACACATTTCAACACCATTTTGATGGAAAGATACTGGAATAAAGCAAGAAATCACTTATTTATTTCCAGTTGACTAATGTAAAGGCTATTAAAATTGACTAGAGGTCAGAGGTTAGAATCATTAACTGTAGGTTTTTGAGAACTATTAACAAATTGTGCAGATAGGTTTTGAGTTAAGGGTTTACTCTTCAAATAATTCAATTGTATGTAGCAACTAATTCCAAATCTGAAGGTCTTGCTTTTATATTCTTTTTCATCAGCTTCTTATTATTACACATTACTACAGCTTGCGTGGATCAGAAGCATGTCAAGTGAAGATGTGATCTGATTGGTCTTCTTGCATAGTCCATGCTTATTGAGTTTGGGATGACAGGCTTTCTGTTTTTCGTGCTATTGTGACATATGGTTTTCTTACAAAATGAGTTTATGATGCAGGCATCCAAGCTGAGTTGATTCTAGGAACTATTGCAAGGAAAGGTAATCATAAAAGTGATCCTAGTGACAGTTATTTGGATGACAGGGTCTCATTTAGTGAGGAAAAATTGATGGACTCCAATAGCAAGGCTGTCATGATGGCTTGGGAGAAGCCGCTGATGGAGGCTCATGCAAAAGCAGTTTGCTCAAGAGGTGGTCACATACTGAACATTGGTTTTGGAATGGGTCTTGTGGACACGGCCATTCAGCAATATGCTCCTGCTACACATACGATTGTAGAGGCTCATCCAGAGGTTTATGAACGAATGCTTTGCACTGGCTGGGGTGAAAAGGCCAATGTGAAGATAGTACTTGGGCGTTGGCAAGATGTTCTTTCGCAGCTTGGATCCTATGATGGTATTTTATATTTCTTTGCCATTGGTAGTAAATTAATAAAAACAACACCCTATACCTTTTATGTCATCCCTTTTGGTGGGTTTTTTGTGCATACATCTCTTCTCTTTCCCATCTGTTATCAACTCGGTCTAGATATTGGTATGTTTCACTCCCTAACATCTGTTATGGCCTCCATGTGATATTTCACTTGCTTTCCACAGATGGATTAGTATTTAAGCATTAGTGGACTATGATTTTGGTGATTTTATGTCATGGCTCTATCATAATGCTTGATATTTTCAAGTGGAGACATTTTTGCTTCACATGATTTCTCCTTTCTTGTGGCTAACATGGTGGGTGATGTAAGCAAATTTTCTCTAGTAAAATTTTGTATAGAAAAAATCATTTTGATCAGATAATTATGGCAACTGTTCATCAAAATGCTAAGGAAAAATTACGTAGAAAATGTTGTAACTGAATATCATGCATTTGACCCTAATTCTTCTTGGAAAAGAGTTGGATGACCAGTAAAAAGGATAAATATTCAATCTGTGGAAAAATAGAAGCACAAGAACTGTTGGTGGTATAATTTGTTATACCAAGAAAACTTTCAATATCTAATAGGATAAATCAATTTTATGTTGTGAAATGATAAACCAATTGCTACATTTTTTTTCCCCATTTGACTAATGCATAATTAGCTGCTTACTCATAAATTTCTTCATAATTTCAGTGGAAATTATTTTCTTCCAAATTCCATGAAGGAGTGTTCAAATATCTGACCCAGAATTTTCTCTTATTGAATTCTATCAATAATGTTTGATGGTAATTAATTATGAGATGCATGGTGAAAATCAACTAATTGAAGTGAAAAGTCTGTCAAGTTAGAGAAGGTACCCATGTAAGAGTATTTTATTGGTGTTCTTGTCATGCTGTCTCTTTAATTAGTTCATTAATGCAAATTACATTGATAAAGTTTAAATTGAGTGCTACTGGATGTAAAAATCACCATTTCGCAAACAACTTATTTTGTTTTTGGGATAAATGTATATGCATTAATTTTAGTCTTGGTGAACTGGAAATATGTTACCTTATGCGCCTCATGTGCGCTTAACTCTTTTATCTTTGAAATTAAGATGGATTTTAGAGAGTATTTTATAACTCATTTTGAGATGGAGCTGTTTGATGGGTTGTGGACTCAAGTCTTAGTTGAATATGAACCGATCTCTTACAATTTCTTGCATTGTAAAGATTTTGGCACATGAACTCCACTTGCCCTGATTTACAATGGTCCCCCATGCACAGTGAGCCTAAGGCGAAAGCTGAGGTGCACCAGGGTGATTCCATAGTTCTAGTTAAAGGAAACACCATTGAGAGTTTGGTTAAAGGAGGTGAAGTTTGGGGTTAAAGGAAAAGGACGCCTTTGAATAGATGAAGTGGATGACTTGGCAACCGGACCTGCTAGTGGAGAAAGGAAGGAAACTAAGGGGAAGGAAGTGGATGTAATCCTTTCAGAGGAAAGGGATCAAGCAACAGTTGAGGTATTACGTACAGAATAAGAGGATGATTTGAATCTTGAAAGTCTACTACAGTCGGATGTAGGTTTGCCATCTTCCTTGTCTCTGCATCTTTAGATTACAAGTGAACTACTTGGGGAACCTTGAAGGCTTCACTTCTGCCATCCACCGGTGTGGTCCTGGAATGCTAAACATCCCTCTTAGTTAGGATATAAAGGAGGATGAGGTGTCGTCTTGGAGTTTTGTGGAAAAGAAGCCTAAGAAGGAAAAAAAGAAAAAGACAGCAACTCGGGGTGTAGGTAGCTTTGGTGATTAAGTTTCTCTTGGTGTATTTTCTTATCTCATTGTATATACCATGCTATATGGTTGGAACTTGAGGGGGTTGAATGACCCAATTAAAGCTCATAAAGTTTGAGATATTTGTTTAGACAACGGGTTTGCTGGAGTCAAAAGCGAAGGATAGAAACAGGATTTTTGTGTGGAAGAAGTTCTACTTTAGCTGGTCCCTTTATCTCATCCTAGAGGTCATTTGTGGTTTATGTGGAACATGCAAATCTGGAATATCAGAATTATTCATTCAGAGCATCAATTTTTTCACTGTGGCTGTTCATTGTTTAAAGAACAGGCACTTCCTAACTCACTTTGTTTATGGGTTGAATCAAGCTTCGGCAAGGAACACATTTGGAGCCCCTTAGTTGACAAATAAAGGAACCTTGGCCGATAGTAGGTGATTTTAAGAAATGTCATTTCTTGGAGGATAAAAGCGGTGGGAATGAAGTTTTTTCTTTTTACCTCAGGTGTGGAAGACGTTAATGAGTGGTGTTACAAGGCAAATGTGGAGACTTGTGCTTAATAGGTATTTCCCATTCTTGGACAATGGCAAGTGATGGCAACCCCATCCTAAGGAAATTGGATAGAGCCTAGTAAACAAATGCTGGTAACCGTTTTTCCAGTGGCTGAAACTTCCTTTCTAGCTCCATTTATCATCATCATCATCATTATTATCATTAGCATCATCATTATTATTATTATTTAAGCCTAATTAAAGTGAATTTGCACTTGGAACCTTATTGGAAAAAAGTACTATTTTGATGCTTCAGTTTCTGATGTCTCCATCCAAGTTCAAAAACATTGTAAGAGAAGCATAGAGTCGTCACGTTGATGGGACGGCTATGATTCAGGTAGGTTCTAAAATGAAGACACTGAAAGATGAGCTTAAAACACAAAATAGAGATGGCCCAAGCAAAAGAGAAGCATCAACTCTTGCAAGAAAAAATCTGAAGGCTTGGTGTTGTAAGTGATTGGGAAGAGGAAAAGACTGCAAGGACAGATTGTTACTTATTAAGTGCAACCGAAGAGAGTTTCTTCAAATAAAAGGCTGGAGTTAAATGGCTAGCTCTTTGAGATTGAAATATCTCTTTCTTTTTTCAGTCATTAAAGCAAAGAGAGAAATAGATTCCATAAGATCTTTAAGAGATGAAGGTAGGAGGTTGATTACGGATGTAAAAGAGTTTAAGGAAGCTGTGGTTGCTTTACTTTGGCAAATAGCTTATGGAGATTGAAGAAAATACTTTGTGCCATGAATTGCTAGACTCCATAGTTAGCATGAAAGTAAGCAGTGATTGTTAGTCAAATCTAGTAATAGAAGTCACGGAGGTTGAATCATAAAAGACTTTCTTGTCTTTAGCTCTTGACAAATCTCTTGGTCTTGATGGATAGAAAGCAAACTTATTCAAAGATTGTTGAAAAGAGGTAACCTTGGCCATTAATTTTTTTTTTTTTTTTTAATTTTAATTATTTTCAACTCGGGTAAACTTATTAAGTGTATAAATAGTACTTCTTTAATGCTTGATCCTAAGTGTGCCGATCCCTCCTTCCTATCTAAATTTAGACCTATCTCCTGTTGCAACAATATCTATAAGTGTACCTCTAAAATTTTGGTCGAAAGATTAAAGGTCCTCCCTTCTTTAATCGGAAAACAAACCACCTCCATTAAAAGGAGAAGATTAGTGGACAAGATTCTTGTGGCCTAAGAACTAGTGAAGGGACACAATTCCTCTTTGTTTGATCCTAGATGTACCATTAAAGTAGATATGATGAAAGTTTATGATATGGTCAATGGGAACTTACCCATTTTAGGTGCTACATGTCCTTAATTTCTATTTGGCCTTCATGAATTGGATCCAATAGTGTGTCTCCTCTCCTAGGTGCTCCATCAAATTAAATGAGGTGTTAGTGGGCTTCATTCCTAGCTTTGCTCAACTTATTTTTTTGTGCTTATGTCGGAGATGTTCTCTTGCTTGCTAAGAAAACAAGCCTCAAACAAAAATTTTAAGTATCGTTAGCAATGTGAAAATGAGAAGTTTACTTACCTTTGCTTTACAGATGTTCTTCTAATTTTTGTAAGTGGAGATCTTGTTTCTATCAGGTTGTTAAATGAAGCTTTGACCCAATTTAAGGTTATTTCGGGTCTAAAAGAAAATAAATCTAAAAGTCATATATTTCTTTTATTTCAGCATTTCTTCTAAGTTAAAAGATTAGATTGTGTCCTACTTGGGGTTTCTCTTTTGGCTCATTTACTGTAAGGTACTTGGGTATACCTCTCATGTCCTCTAGACCCTTAAAAATGCCTTGATAGGAGCTTGTGAACAAGGTTAGGTCTCATATCTTACATTGGACTTTGAAATGCCTTTCATATGTGGGTTGGATGTAACTAATAAAAAGTGTCCCCTTTCTTCTTCAAGTCTATTGGTCTTCGATTTTTATGTTACCCGAATGCATTTTAAAGGAGATAAGTGCCAAAATGAATTGATTCCTATGGAACTAGAAGGATGAGTCAAGAGCTAAAGCTAAGATTTCTTTCAAGATGTGTGCAAACCTAAAGTTGAAGGTGAGCTTAAAATTGTCAATACAGTTGTTTGGAATTCAGTCGCAGCACATGGGGGGTTCTTTGTGGAGGGGAGAATGATTTTCTTTAGCCAAGTTGGGTCAAAAATGAATTTTTAAAGGGGAGGAACACTTGGAAGATTAAGGTCTCTGCAAATGTTTCTTAGAGTTGAAGGAAAACTCTTGAGGGACAAAGCAATGCAGTTTAAGATCGGAGATGGAAATACTATTTCCATTTGGTATGATAATTCTCACCTAAGATGTCCCCTTTCAAGTGGTTGGGTGAGCAGAAGCTTTATATTTCGCTTTGGCTAAGGAGACCAGATTATGCTCCATTTTTCATGGTAATGATTGGTGTCAGCTGGCAGGTGAGCTTTGGGACTCCATAAAACATGATATCTCTTCTCCCTAAAGCTTAATCTTCTTGTTGAGATGCTTTAGTATGGTTTGATAACCCTTCTGGACCTCTATCTATAAAGGAGACCTATGAGTGGATCAGGTTGAGAGGAGGTAAAGTACCCTGAAAATCTTTTGTTTTCCAAAAGACGAACAATCACAAAAAGTGACGGTTGGTGTATGACTAGGAGCATGTTTGTTTTTTGGCTAGTGGTGAAAAACTTCATACTCTTGATAAGCTGTTTTTTGTGGAAAACTGTGGACTCAAAAAACTGCCTTTTTGTAAGAAGGATGAAATACATGAGTATTTATTCTTTGCTTGTGACTTTGTTTTGACCATTTGAACATCACTTGGGAACATCCTTAATTGGTCTGTGGCTATCGAAGATAGAACAAGAGGTTTTGCATTCTCTTTCAGCTCTTGTTTTTCTGGTTTTGATGATGTTAGAAGGAAAGCAGCAGCAGCAGTTCTTTATTATATTTAGAAAGAAGTAAACTTGATATGATTGGACCTAAATCAAGAGAAAGCTGAAGAAATAGTTAGGAAAATATTTAGTTCAATCACTCTTCTTTACAGGAGCCTCATGGCCTTGTAATGTGGTGGTTATCAGGCTTCCTTTTGTTTGTCTCTGGGATAGTCTCCAAGATATTTTTGTTTAGTGGTGTTGTCTGCACTAGACTCTCTAGTTCAACCATCAATGTTTGAGCTTCATTGATTCTATAGTCTACTCTTTTGTTTGTACAGTGGCTGAACCATGTGATTCTGCTATGTGAAATGGCTTGAGCTATTATTTGGCACCTACTGTAAAATGGATTTCTTACTCTGGCATGCATTACAGTTGACCAGATAAAGGCTTAAAGCTTGTTTATTGAAGTACTTATGTCTTTGGCACACTGCAGAAGTTGCAGCAATTGTTCAATATGATTTCTTTGTAGCAACATAGTTGGCCACTTCATCTAATAACGAAAATCTGAAAGCTACTTTTGCCAACATCTTTCTGGTTTTATATCAGTTTAATGCTCACTCCACTTTCTTATATGTTCATGGCTATGATTTACTTCTCAGGTATTTTCTTTGATACTTATGGAGAATGCTATGAAGATCTCAGAGAGTTCCACCAGCATCTTCCTGTTCTCTTGAAGCCTGGGGGCATTTACTCTTTCTTTAATGGCCTGTGTGGAGGTAATGCGTTCTTCTATGTTGTTTACTGCCATTTAGTGTCTTTAGAGCTTGAAAATCTGGGCTACTCCACTCAATTAATTCCCCTGCCTGTAAAGGATTGTTTGGGGAAGGAAGTTTGGGAAGGTGTGAAGCACAAATACTGGCAGCTTGATACATATTATCTCCCTGTATGTCAATATGTAGAGGATGATGAATGATGGTTCATTACATGATGCAAGTTTTATTTTTCCAAATGAATTATTTTTGGAGCACATAACAGATGACTATAAGTTTATTCTTATCTAGTTCATTTTGCTAGCTTGATGGTAAGGTCTTGGCTTTTAGTTACCCACCTTATGAGACAACAATTAAGTTTTATCTCATTAGCTGTTACACACTTGATGGGAGTTAAACGTAATGTCTTTTGTGAGTTTCGGAGAGAATAGTCTTATAGCGAGATTTCCAGCAAATCTGTTTGGTCTGTATTCATTTCTGCTTACAAGATCATTCTCTATTGTATCCTCATATTTTCTAACCAGGAAAGTAATAAGTCTGATTCACATGTACAAAACATTCCAAACTTAGTTTATGTCTATGTGATTTTACTTTAGTCAACACTATCTTCTTGGACCATCTGTAAATCTTAGGTGTTATGCTAATGGAAGAATGTGCAGCCCCTACTAGATGTCAGATTATAGAAAACCGAGTCTGTGAGACTTTGACTTCTGAGGAATTGTGATACCATGTTTAAGAGTCTGAATAGCTGTAGCCTTTGCCTATGGCATCTTGTTCAGTTGAGCTAGTTGTCTATTGAGCCAGATAAGGGTTCTGAATTCTCACCTTATCTGAATCTCTTTTCTAGAAGTTAGATTCCTTCTGTGGGAAGTAGATGATGGGATTTAAATCTTTTTTGAACAAAATTGTTTCTCTGAAGGCTCTTCATCCTGTCATACCCAATAATCATCTGAAAATAATTTCGCCTTTTGTGTTTGGTAACTGTTGGAGACTTAAGAGGCAGAGGAGATAATTCCTGGTGCAGTAGCATGATTTTTCCCTTAATCTTTTTGTTTGTATCTTTTGTTTCCAGTTTTTGTATCATAACAGAATGGAAAGTTTTTCTTGTTAACCCAAATGAGTTGTGGCCTTGTTACTGAGTTGCCCTGTGTAATTTTGGCATCTGGACAACATACATACTTCCCCCAAGCACCGTATTGTAATTTATCTGTAGGCATACAATAATTTATTTCTGGTGCTGTAAATTTATAGTTTGATACATCCAACACCTTCAGGTGGAATACCTGCGAAAATGCGATGCACTTTTTCAAGGCAGTTTGACTTTATAATTTACCTTTTGTTAACTTTTGCAAACAAAGATAAACTGCATTTTTGAAAATAAAAGCAATATAGGGGATGGATAGAATGTTATGTTATTCATGATCCATCACCTCTTCACAAAGAGAATAAAATGTGCACATAAGAAAGTATCAACAGTACTTAAAATGGTTACCTACCAAATTGTAGATTCTTGAATATATTTTAACAAAATACTAAAGATATTCCAGAAACACACTAAAGTTTCTAAGATTCTAACCTGGATCATATAGAATCATGATTTGTTATTGTAAAAAAAATAAGTAAAATGTCAAATACCACAGTCAAGAAATAGGCAGCAAGCATGCAGGCATTAGATAGGTTGGCTGGCTCTAGAAAGGCAATAACCAATTTTAGGCAATTCAATGAAAAGAATTTGCCAGTAGGGTGGCAGGTAGGCAACATACAAGCCAGTAAAAGCGGCAAGAACAATAGTAGCAGTAGGACAGGAGTAATAAAAGAATTATGAGAGCAGTAGGAAAAATGACTGAAAATAGAGTGAGGAGGGTGGATAGCCATAGTGGTGTCATGTTACTAGTGGTTGATGAGGTTAGGATCATGTCGGTCAGAGTTTGGTGGCTCTTATACCATGTTGGTACACTTCAAAGAAAGAATGTATTGTTGTTTAATTCACGGGCCATATTACCAGTCAAACCATGTGGTGGTATTTCCATACATGCCAACTTGTAGATGACATGTATGGCAACATTGGGATGCACTGAGAGCAGCGTTTGCCACATAAAATTCTTGAAGTACGGTAGATACTTGCAATTAGAAACTAATACTAATTCACAATTAAAAACATGAAGTAGTAGTACCTAGATTTCACATAAATTTACAGGAAATTTGCTGCATGGATTCTTGAATATACAAGTTTGTTTTGTTGAACCTATTATTTATCTTAGAAAATAAGAATACCATATGGTCTTTGCCTTCTTTCCTTAACATATGGAATTGATACTTATACAGCAAGAGCTTGTGCATGAAAGCCCTCTGGGTCTTTGATTAGAAATCTATAAACAAAGCATAATTATGTCCAGCTGAATGCAATTGGACTTCCAACAACATGTTTCCCATCTGACCATTCAAGATGAGCAAAGAGGGTTGTGCCGGATGGCATTGAGCTAGCAACAAACGAGACAGCATAGCTCTTCTTTTCATAGGCTTTGTTGAAGGTCAGTGATTCTGGCTTAACCAGGATCTTCACTGATGGAATCTTGGAAGGTACTGACACCTTATAGGTAGCTGGATCGCCCACATTTGTAAGTGTCCTAGTATATTTTATTGTGCTTACAGCACCAGCCCCACCCGTTCTGCTTGAAGCTGTTTCTAGTGGAACTGCAAAAGATGGGTAGTTTAGATCTTCCACTTTATATCTGATACTAGGGTCACAAGTAAAAACTTTATTTGTAGCAAGCTTGATCATATTTGAGCTGTAATTTAGGGCACAGAGAAAGCTTATATAATCATCCGCCTTGACATCATAAACTAGGCCTGGGTCAAGGGCTGCCATTGGGTCCACATGTCCTGCACCATGGTCAAATGGTGTGGATTGGCTTCCAGTAGCAACATCTTCAATAGTTTCACCATTTTTGTATGTTGTGTAGGCTGTGGTCATAAGGGCTGACCTTATGGCTGCAGGACTCCATTCTGGATGGGCACCCTTGATCAGTGCTGCTAAACCACTCACGTGTGGGCATGACATCGACGTGCCAGAAATAATGTTGAAGTTCACTAACCTTTTGTCACTATCTATGCCTGTTGGTCCTGCTGAGCCACTCCACCCTGCGAGTATGTTTACTCCAGGAGCCAGAATATCTGGCTTAAGAATCTGAGGGGTGAGAGCATTGGGACCTCTGGAACTGAATGCTGCAACTACTGGTGAGGGCTGAATACCCAAGTGTGTTCCTCCAGAAATAATAGTTGCTGTTGGTTGAGAATCTGAAAAGACATATTTCTTTATCTCATCTCCTGCTATCTGACCCATTGCTGCTGTTGGTAAGAGATGTGCATCAGCCACTAGCTCTTCTCCATAGTACTCGGTGTTTGATAGAATCATACCTATCCCACCAGCTTTTTTCACCACCATACCTTTTTGTGCCCTTGCGTTTCCTCCTCTATTACACACTACAATTTTTCCAGCAACTTTACTGGGAATCAGGGTCCCAGTCATGCACAAATCATCATTGGAGGACTGGCTCACATTACCAGCAAAGACCACTGGCACTGGGTTAGACAGTGGCTTTCCACTGTAAAGGGATACACCAGTGTACTTTTTCCCATTTCCTAAGGTAACATATGCAGGGAAATCACGATCCAAAGTACCTGCACCTACAGTAGTTATCCAGGGTGCAACATTGGTAACACTTTCTGAACTTGGACCTCCATTTCCAGCTGAACATGATACAAAAACACCTTGCTCCATTGCAGTGAATGCTCCAAGGGAAACTGTGTCTCTGAAATAATCTGTTATCCCTCCCCCAATTGACATGGATAAGATGTCTACCCCATCTTCAATGGCCTTATCCATTGCTGCCAAGATATCAGAGCCGAAGCATCCACCCAGCCAGCACACCTTGTAGATGGCCACCCTAGCTTGTGGAGACATTCCACGTGCTTTCCCTAGAGCAAAGCCAAAGATGCTGGCGCCTTCCACAGCTGAACCAGCTGCTGTGGTTGAAGTGTGAGTTCCATGACCATCATCATCTCTTGGTGATTTTGACTCCATGGTTTCATCTATGGGACCTAATGCTCCTTCATATGCTCTAGAGAAGTACCTTGCTCCAACAAGTTTCCGGTTGCAGCGGGTTGAATTGAAGTTCTTTCCCACTTCACATATTCCTTTCCATGTGCTTCGAACTGGACCAAATCCTGTATCATCAAAGCTTTTGAGCTCTGGCCAGACACCAGTATCCACTATGCCAACAATCACATCAGTTGCTGATTTGGATTCTGAAAAGACAGTGTTGCCCGTTCCCAGTCCAAGAAATTCTGGTGTTCGTGTTGTGTGGAGCTCATACCTCATTTCTTGGTGGACAGACAAAATTCCAGGTTGCTTCTCTAGCAACGCAGCTTCATCTTCGGCTAATCTTGTGGAAAAGCCATTCAGCACATTTTTGTAGGTGTACAAAATATCAGCAGTGTCTGCTACTGATCTCAAGGAGGAGTCGTACCATTCTAAATGATCATTGAAACTATTTGGCATTTTAGCCTTGTCCATGTGAATGATGTAGGTCTTTTTGACCGATTGCTTCTTCCCTTCTGCCACCTTATAGTAACAGAAAAGTATAAGCATCAGTTTCACTATACGCAGAAGCCTTAACTCCATTGGTAGAATCTCAGTTGCTGGAGTTTTAATTGGAATTTTGAGAGAATAAAGATTTTATTTTGTGATTGGGTAAGGGCTTTTGGTCTAGAAATGCAGGCAGAGCTGTTGAGGGAATCTCTGACAGGGCAACGACACGAACCTTTTAATAATTTTTGGAGACGTTGTGTTCACTTGGGTGCTGGTGAGTGATTGTGGGGAACATTTATAGATTTTAGTCGTAATAGGTTGACTTGATGGTGTCCTGTTATTGCGTTACAAAAGTGAATATGCAGCCACCATAATAATACATAATATGTAGCCGCCATAAAAATACAAACGTATCGCTCAGGGGGGCATCTAGTAGGAGGATGATGTTTTTAGTTTATAATTATATATGTGGATTTTGGTTTTTGTGTGGAGCAAGGAAATGCGACTGTCGTTATTATTTATCAATTCATTTGTTAATTGAGGGTACTTTTGTAACTAGACCCTTTGCGTGAGGACATAGATCATATTACGTGCTATATGCACTCATTAATTTTATAGATGGTGCAACATAGGTGGTTCGAAGAAGTATCCTAGGTAGATGTGAACACCTCGTGCAACTTATTGTTAGGTCGAATTTCCTATTTCCCTCATCTCTGTTACTATCTATATCACATTTTACCATGTATAAATAATGTGTAACGTGTATATATCATCAATCGCGTTACTATTCATATGATAACATATTATTAGATGGGACAGGGATAAGGATATTATTTAGAAACAATAAAACTTTATCCTACTTTATTTGTTGGCCTTCATTATTGGGTTAAACCTTTTTGGGGGCAATGTCACTTAGCTCTTGTTTGATATTTATTTCAAGAATTCAGTACCTAAGTATAATTCCTTGGTATGCGAGAAGCCAAGGAAGAGAGAGAGGAAGATGTAATATAATATTAAGTAGGAAATTTCAAAATGGTGGATGGAGATTTCAAGGGAATTGGAACTCTACTCCCGCTGAACTAAACAAGCTCAGCTTTTGGTGCTAAATACGATGAGCTTGTCCTCTTGCTGAGTAGGACAAGTGGTGGCTGAGTAAAGCCTTTGATTGCGGGAATAGTGCGGTAAGGCTAGGCCAATTTCATTGATGTAATTTTCGGACTCGTGGGACCACAAGTACATGTATTCGTGGCAACCTTTTTCTTCATATATGTCTGGGATTGATTGTCTTTAAATGAAAGGTACAGTACAGATACTGCTAGACTTGCTTTAGTAAACTTTATGGGATTGAATTGCTTTTCATGTTTAAAGAGTTCGGTAAATATACAATGCTGAAAGTTAAAATGTAATATTCATGAGTGGTGGTTTTTTAGAATCTCAATAATTAGTGGAGAGAAGTTATTAGAATATAAGAAATCGAGTGTCTTGTATCATCGAACTTTTATTACAGATAATGATATGGGAATTCATTTCGTAGATTTCTTATTCCATGTGATCAACCATTAAAAAAAAAAAAAAAGAAAAAAAAGTCTATGTCGGCATGGGAAAACTCAATTAGTGGCAATATAGCTTTTAGTTAATATCAGGTTGCTAATTAGTGACTTCTATGGAAAAACATTTTGAAGATTTGAATACATAATGAAATTGATTAATACATAAGAAAATGTAGTCAACAATTATTATGCATCTTCCTAGCTACATGCATCCTCTTCCAACCTCTATCCTCCCACTTTTTCCCTCACCAGCCATAGGTGCGGTTTGGTTTGATTTGGATTTTCCTTTTAATCAAACCAAACCATAAAACATGTTGATTTCTTATTACTATAAGCCTAACCACACCATGCATGGTAGGAAATTTTTCTAAATCATAGTAGTGTGGCTCAATTTGGTTTGCAGATTAAGTCATAATTTGTAATTTAAGAAAAATTAAATGCATCATGTGTAATCTAAGATCGTAAGTACTAACTTCATTTAATAGCAAAGTGCATTGATATAAAGAGATTAATAGAGTTAATATTCATGCCATTAAATAATTTCAAAGATATATTTATAATTACGTTTATTTATGAAGTTAATATATGATATATATTTTGAGTCAATTTATATACATATTCTAATAACTTATGGTTACAAAGCTATATACATATATATTTCAAATAAGTAAACTTTCAAATTCATCTAAGTACTATATTACACTATTTTTTTTTTTTCGATTACAATTGAAATATTACTTTATTTCTTAAAACAAATTAGCTTGAATATTTCAATTTGGTTTACGTTCCCCCTTTAAGCTAATTCTAAAATTTTGATTTTACTTGAATTGAGAATTTTCTAAATCAAATTAAAAAATATATATAATTAAGTTTACGGTTTAGTTCAGTTTGATTGGTTTTTTTAGTCATTCCTTAATCCAAGAGTTAGTTTTGAACCGTGAATCGACTTCAGGTGTACCGGGTTAAATTGATTTAGGGACTGTTGGCCTCAATGGTCCAAATGATTCGATCGACCAAATTCGTTAAACTGATTGGATTGGTCGGCCCATTGGTTCTAGGTAGTTTAAACCCAACAATTGAAAAAAAAAAAAAACAAATTCTCTCTTTCCTAACATCATCTTTTACTTTGCCCTTTTTCAACATATTATTTCTTTCACATTATTACATATATATTTTTTCCATTTGTCATCATCATTTCTTTTTCATACAATATATATTCTCATTTATAATATTCACATGAGAATTTTTAATTCTTTGCAACTTTTCTTGCTTTATTTAATATTACTTAATACTTTAATATTAAACTAACATTAAGTTTATGCAGCCTAAATCAATTATTTCGAAGTAAAATAAAATTTAAATTGAGGATGACAGTAAATTATTTAAGCATCATGTATATAAAGTGTTATAATAATTTGGGGAAAAAAAAATAGAAATATGAGAGAAGATGAAAAATTATTTATGAAAATGTAGAAAAAATTATAAAAAAAATAAGAAAATGGTCCGATAGTTGGTGAACTAGCCCTTGAATTGTAGTTTAGGCCAAATTGGCTTGGACCTGTGATCTTAAGGACCAAGCTCCGTTCAGCCTTGAGTTGGATTATGAATCAGTGGTTTAAAACTAGTTTAGCTTGTCGATTAGGTGGGCCTTACTAACCATAGCATATATGTTGTTTTTTCCGTCACTTGGAGAACAACTAAAGTGGTAGAAGAAAGTTTCACATCTTTAACATTTGTTTAGATTGGTAGATTTTGAAATGTAAGGTTAAGAAAAGTATGGAAAGTGAGGTTAGTATTGCCCTTACCGAAAAGGAAAGCGAATAATAGTATTTTGAAAGGAAAGATCGGGAAATATTTTAAGCCACAAAAGTTATTGCGACGGGAAAGGTGATGGGATTATCGTATCATATCGTACCTGTTAAAGGAAAAAATTACTCCATATTACAGAGTTATATTTGACATCGAAATTATATATCAAAAATGTCAAATGATGTAGTATTATTAAAAAGTGTCAACTGTAGTTTTTTGTTAATATCTTTTTATTGTTTAATATGGTGTTAATTTCAACTTTCTTATGAAAATTTTATCAACTACCTTTCCGTTTTACTTTTCTTTCATCCAAACGTAAAATTATTATTCTAAGTTTTCATTCCTATATTCCAGCATCGACCCATCTCCTGGGTCAAGTCAAGCCATAGGTAATTTCCATCTAAATTAATTGCTTGGGGTCGTATGATCTATAAAGGTAGTTTGAAACAATTTTTGTCAAAACTTAAAAAATTTAGTATTTGAGGATGCTCTTAACGAGGGGAAAAGAAAAAAGACTCAAGAGATAAATACAGAGTAAAGGCCTCCTTACATAGATTAAAGAGAGATATTTACGGAAAGGAGTTGTAACGTGATAATATCAAACGCTTATTGCTGCATTATATTAATAATATTCTCATCTTGGGTGGATGATAAGGCCCTACTTTCCCTCGGTTCTTGAGTTCTTATTTTACTCTTTTCTTTCTTTTCTTTTTTTTTATAAGTAAGTAGGTTATTTGGGGCTGTGAATACCACATTATCTCTTTCTTCTCCGAGCTTGGGTTATGGAAGAAGGAGAAGAAGAAACCGAGAAAGAAGGTATCAGCAAATATATATATAGATATCCTGTAAAGGAACTTAAAAGGTTACTTTTATATTTGTAGACTATAGACATGATCAATGTTAATTACACTTTCCTTTTCCAAACGATCATTTTTGTTCTTGATGAGGAAAAGTGTGAACGGTACTGGTTAATATTTGTAATGTCCTCAAGAGAAGTCATGAGACTTTTAAATATTGATGCATTATCCGTGTTGTAGTTTGGATGAAGTGATGATACATATTACGCTAAAGCCGATGATACCAAGATGCGGAGTTTTATTCATTTTTTGGACACTAGGTGAAGAATTATACATATAGAATGTTTAACTTAAGTCATGGTTACTGTATCAGAGATGAATAAACCGTTCTAATCCCGCTACCAAAACGACTAATCAGAAAATCACTTCATGCAAGAGATATTCCAGTAATGCAATGAGAAATTACAACCTCGTAGAGGACAAAGTAATCTGTTCTTCACTAATATGAATCAACGGTTTCTCTCGAACTAAATTAAATTATTATTGTGACAATATAATGTACAATTTATAGAAATTGTGTGTTTAATAATTTATAAATATCGTGTCCTCGTAAATACTAGTTGCACGTGCATGTGCCAGGACAAATAGGCAGTAGGCACACGCTTCGTTTGTAACTTAGCATTCTGATAACCTAATTTTTTTTTCCTCGATTCTTTCTTTTTTTCTCTTCTTCTTCATTTTGGGTTGAGGAATCACTTAGAATCTGATGTATGTCGAAGCTTCCGTTTGGAGGGGTCCCATAGTTCAATTATTCAGAGGATGTGGCTTAGTGGTGGGAAGATATTGAAGTTTCTATTTTGTGGACAAAAGAGAAAGCTGGCAAACGCGCTATTAATTGTATACTTTACATGTCATAATCCATCCTTCTCCACTTGTGTGGTTGTTGCTTTCGGATTTGCCAAAGATAATAAGAATCCAGCTACTCAATCGATTACTTGAAATATCCATCATAGTATTGGAACTATTTTTTCCTCCCTCTTTTTCCTTTCTTTATAAAGAGGAAAACGTTTCAATTATTCAAAATTGAGCATAGTACGGAAACTACAAAGTAACTTTCCCGTTCATTTTCATTAATTTTAACATTTAGTTGGTTAAAGCTAGGCATAATCAAATATAAGGAAAAGTATATTTTTAATCCATATCATTTGACCATTTTTCCCATTTGAATCCAAATATTATATATATATATATATATATTGCATTCGAGTCTTTGACGTTTGAAAAAGTATACAAACAGGTATATTTTGCAACATCGTCACATTTTCCATTAATATATGATACGTGCCGATTTCTAATTAATCCACATAATTAACTTACAATTATACTTATTTTAATTGAACAAGTTAATGTAAAATAAAAATAAGAAAAATGTTTAAAAGGATGATGTAATTTAAAAAAATAAAAAGATTTTTAACCATCTAAAATTAGGAGGTCGTTGGAATAGCCACTTAATGTGTATGTTGATTGCAACCTATGTTTTTGGTCATTTGACTCACCCTTGGTGGGATGTGGCTATCCACTATCGTAGGAAGGTTGTGTGCTTCTCTTAGAGTGACGATCGACTATCCTAATTATTATTATTTTTTTTTCTTTTTCATTATAAAAAGAAAATCGAGTGAAAACTTGTTAGAATTATATGACTTTGCTTCTAACTTGATTGGGGTTTCACTCATTTTTTTTTTTTTTTTCTAAATAACCCTTGAGGATGATTGGCTACCCTGGCTCTCACTATTGGTAGGTAAAACACCCTATGTTTTTTAGGGGATTGTAACACGGCTCCACATTAGTGACCATTCTAATCATGAGACCCCTTCAGGTGATTGTGGGCTACCTTTGCTTGGGTAATTGAAAACCCTTTATTTTCTAATTATGGTAGTTTTCTTTTTTAAAACATTTTTTATGATTTATTTTCTTATCTTTTTGAACTTTTTATATCTTTCATTTAATTTACATAATAATATACAATTATATCACTTAGTTATATTAATTATTTATGCCACTCAAATCGTGCCACACGTCATACATATATGAAAAACATAACGGTATTAATCAAGGACTTGTTTGCAAATTTTGTATACATTGAATACTTGAATGCAAGAAAACAGAAAAAGTTTTAGGACTCAAATTGAAAAAGGGTCAAAATATGGATATTAAAACTATACATTTCCCTTAAATAAATGTACATTTAGTTATACATGTTCAAAATTCTATTTACAGATCAGAGAAAAAGATGAATTAGGATAGCTTGTTAAAAACCGTTTCTTAAAGGTTTCTTACAAACAAATGTATAAAATAGAATATCTATTCAAATATGTACTTATTGTTTTCTAATACTAAAAATTGAAATTAATCATTAAAGTAGTAGCATTTATTTATTTTACGAAGTTGAATTAAAGCAAATTGATCCCGTTTAACGACAAAGCATCTTCTATCTACATATCCATATGGTGACGACCGTATTAATTTTTTCCCCACTTTAGAATATGAAAAAGAACATTTGGCCAATTTTTGCATAACATTTAGACATATACATGTAGGAAATAGGACTTTAACCAGTCTTCTTGTTAAGATCTAAAATAAAAATTACAGAAAAGAGTGGGAAAAAAAAAAAAATTAATCCTTCTATTTGAAATTATGTAACCTTCAAAAAATTTGAGAAGTGATTTTGGAAATTTGGGTTTTTCATTGATGAATTTTACTCGAAGCATATATTTGTTGTAATTTGTGCATAATGTTCCAAGATATTTTGATGTATTTATGAATATTATTTATAAAAGGCAAGTACTTATTATATTTATATAATTTTCTGTTGTTATATATTTTATAATAAACTCTTATAGATAATTAGCGTATGTATAAAATTATAATAAATGTGCATAATTAGTGAGAATCCATTATATCATATTATCTAAAATTATTTTTGGTTGGATAAATCTTTAGAAGGGACATAAATATTTAGGCTAACACATTGTATAACTAAGGTCATTTTCATTGGATTAAAGAAAAAATATTCGAGCTATATAAATGGATGCCCAAAGTTAAGGAGATACATTGAATGCGACATGTTAATAGAGAACACCATATGTTTAATGTCATTGATCACTCATCTAACTGAATGAGTGTAAGTAATCTCTAGATTTGAAACCTTCATATATATATTATATATAGAATGCTATGCTTTAATTTCGTTAATCACAGTCTTTATTTGGATTATAAATAATACGGTTATTAGGTATGATATGAAATATAAAGATGATAGTGATGAGTCAAGATAAAATTCATCACTCTTTTAGATTAGGGAGTGAGTATACAAGGCTACTTTATTAAGATAATGATAACTTATAAACCCGTGGTCATAACAAGTATTATTGAGTCTATTTTATCTTAGAAACCAAATAAAATGATTAAACATTAATGATGTAACATGTAATTTTTTAATCAAGATATCATTTAATAAAAGGATTTAATTACACAGTAATGGTTTATTGTGGTTTTTCGTTTACACATTTTCTATTATGTTGAATGATCAATAACTGTTGCTGGATCGTTACTTTCGTTTATGTTTAAATAGATATTACCTTCGTATATAGAAATTTAGAGGGTCGCACACTATAACACAACTAATAAAAATAAAGTTTTGATAAGAAATTTTATTGGATACTAAAATTTCTTAATATTTATTTCAGAGTTAAAATAAATTGATCTAAAATAATAAATATGAAGCAATTTATTTCATTGCATAGTATATATTTAGGATTAAGTACCTATTTAAGGTTATGTATTTTATTATTGTTTTTTCGTGTAAAAGTAAATGAGATTTATTAATTTTTGTTTAATTGCTATTGAAAAGTTATTGAAAGAATATGAAATTTATTAATTCCATATTCAATTGCAATGGAAAAGTTCATGATAATTAAAAGGTTGTTTGTCATTAATTCTACGTTTAATTATTATGCAATGAAAAATTGTGGTAATTGAAAAGTTAATAGAATGAAATATTTCTTTCATTATTTTTAATTAATGCTTAAAAGAGATAAGGGCAAGAGAGTAAGTTGGACGATGGTTTTCTATTTAGAGAAATACTAAAACAAAAGGCAAAAGAAAGATATAATATTTTGCTTCTTAATTATTTCTATTTCTAATTCTAATTCTAGTTATCTAATAATATAAAAGATTAGAATTTGTTTTTATTAATATGTGTGTGGACACCGTTAGAGGGATTATATTTGGAATCTTTGTGATGAACACATTTTCAAACAATAAATCGAATTCAAATTTTAATTGAATTACATTCCTAAGAGGAGACAGTACTTCTCATCAGGAAAAAGGTAATTTCGTAATCTTTAATTAACATATATATTTTTATTGTATATTACACATGGATTCTAAAATAGGTTTTATAGTAAAGTTTTTTATTCGTTGTGTTCTTTTTGATATATAAAACCTAACAATATCTACATATTTGACTAATAGACTACCTATTCTATAATTTTTTGATTAATTTGACTAATCTTCTAGCTAATTAACTATATGTATATTATTAAAATATAAGAGTCGAATACCTCTAAATAAATTATGAGACTTGATGCCACAGAAATAACTAAATCAGATATTATGGTAAATTACTAGATAAACTACTTTCCCTATCTATTCCCTTTCATCTCCCTTTGCTGCCCGACCCTCTTTCAGTTTGTACCTCACGACTATATCTTTGGTTCCATGTTTTATCTCCTTGACTCCGTATCTTTCTGTTCTCCCTTCAGTTTATCATAATCTCCATCAAAATTTTACCACCACTCTCTTTCATTTTTGATAATTGTGTTCTTCTTACGATGAGTATCGAATTCCACGACATAGGTAAAACTTAGATGTTGAACTAGATGTTCTTGGAGTAACACTACATTGAAATTTGAGCTTGTAGTTAAATAGCTCATTGATAAATTAGAAATTGAATATTCAATATATGATAGAATATTAATTTTATTTTTTTTCCTTATAAATACCACTAGATTTCCTTTTTTTTTTTTTTTCATTTTTTCAAATCCTATATTTTTTATTCTTCTAAAAAACCTAAAAGATATGGATCGACCCAACTCACAAGATGGGCTAAATGTACAAGTTCAATCCTTTATTTTTTTTTTTAATTTTCATTTAATTTATTGATTTGTTAATTCATAGGTGTATCAATTTTTTTGTTATGTAATTTTCACTGCATTTACCTTTGAGAATAACATCTGTCTTCCCTATGCTTTTTGTCTAATCATATAGTCTACAGAAAGTTGCGTATAAAAGGACGTGATAGGTTAGGTGTTGACATTGTCAGTGAGTCGCGGATAAAGGAAATTATCGTAGCTATGGGCTGATGTAAGAGGATGAAACTACAGTTACGGGGAGGCTTTAATGAAAGGTGGTGGTAGAAATGAATGTTAACGGTCGATCCAACAGTAATCTTGGACGACGCGATTAGAAGAGTTGGGGAAGTACCTCAATTTGAATCTTACTACCAAAATAACGAGTTATTTCGAGTCTTGAGATGTCAAAACTTTATTAATTACTTTCTTGGATGTTCAGTACTTTAGATTTAAGTTGCATGTGATTTTTGCTTTGCTTATCACAATATGTGCTTGCGCAGGTTGTAGCGTTTTGACTTATCAATGGTTTTGGCTGCAATATTTGGCTCAAGATTAATGCTAGCACACCCTAAAGAATTACTAATAAATAGGTTGTTGATTAGGTGCCTAATATTTCGATCGTTTATTTTGTGATACAAAACAATAAGTAACCTTCTGATCCTGTGTGAATGTGATGCGTATAATTTTATATTTTTTGTGGCATTATAGCTAATTCTAAGTCTTAACATATTCATAGTGTAAAGTATGTGTTAGATTGTGCATCTCTCAAGTTTGGGGTATGAATTTGTTCCGGTGGATCCATTTAGTTCTACTTATGGTTTTCCTTTTTTCTCGAGTTTTTTTTTTTTTTTCATTTTAAATTTCCATGTATAATTCGTGTTTTATATTCTTTTAGGTAAATTACAAATACAAAGTTTCCTTACTTGTTTTACGTACCCTTAGTCTCTTATCTTTGATATTATGCGTTTAAATGCTCAAATCTTTTAAAAAATATATTTAGGCTTTATTTTACTATTTTACCCTTGAAAAAAATTATAAAAACATTAAAATTTAAAGAATGCATAAAATATGGGGCAAAATAGTCTTGTAGGAGTCTAAATCCACCTAGTTTCAATGATTTAGGGTCTAAATGTATAATTTCTAAAATAAGGGGGGTTAAACACATATGAAACAAATATAAAGAGATTTCTTTACAAATTATCCTATTCTTTCCAAAACTTATTATTTTTCCCTTTTATCGTATGCTCAGTGATTTATAATCTAATTAGTCGAATTCAATCCTAACAATATATGATGAAGGTTCCACTTTATGGGTTTCAATTTTCAACTTTATTTATTTGTCTTCTATTGATGGTCACCTTTTGACTTGAGGCTCTAAAGGCCCAAGCCCATTACCAAGCTTAGCTAGCCCTCCCAAAAGCCCTACTTACTTTTGCCAGATGATTTCTCTTACCAAGTATACAAGCCAACTCAAGTAAGTGCACTAGCATTGCCCACTAAGTTCAAAGTGCAGAAAAAAACCCCAAGTACCTTCCAAACACCTATCATCTCCTAAACTTCACTTCAGACCCAAATGGCCAGAGGGCTTGTGGGCCCTTCAGGAGGACTTAAGGCCCCAAGCATTTTTGGCCTGAGCATCAAGCACTTAGGAAGTATTTTAGGGATCCAATATTTCACCTTTTGACTATCAAGAAGGAGCATAACCCTCACCCGGAGTGACCTTTAGAGGGCATGTAGCCTAGCATAGTCAAACTTACTGTCTCTCTTTCTCTCTCTCTCCTCATTAAATGTTAAGTAACACTCTGATGTACGTCCTAGAGGTTTAGCTACCAAGTTATAGTGGTAGCCTACATTGATGCAATAGGCTCATCTTCTAAGCCTTTATCAACCAATAGAAAGGTAATAGTCCTTTCTCATACTGATAACGCCCTTACCTTAGATTGTGTCTGGGCCAATCCCCTTATACCATGTGGTCAAGCATGTCGACTCCCTTATCTATAAATAGGAGGTAAGACACTAGGTAAGGGGATCTTCAGAAACTATTTCTGATCAATTATCCATTATACTCTCTTTACTTAATTTTAGCCACTCTCGTTACTAACTTGAGCATTAGAGGGCTTTCATTGGTTACACCAAAAAAAGCTTCTTACAAGTCTACCACCATCATTGGCCATTGAACCATAAGAAGTTTAACCAATGATTATTTTAGCGATAAGCTATTACCATCTAGCGCTAACCATTTACAGATACCTAGCACCATGGTAAAGATTAAGAACATAAATCCTCATCCATCACTACTAGGTGGTGGTGAGCTGTCATTAACACCACCACCATTACATACAAAACAACCATCATCAAAATTGGAAGAAATGAAAATGATGTTTCGACAATTAATGGACGCTAACAAAAAAACTCTCCAAGACAATGTAAACTTAAGATAACAACAAATGTCTACACAAAAATTAAAAGATAAAGCTAACCTTGAAGACAATGTCAACCTCGAGGACATGTCTATTAGTTCCTCCAGTAGACTCAGCAAGTGCCTTAGGTGCTCATCAATACCCATAGCACTAACCCTTGCGCACCCACATGATCTTTGAATCATCCGAATGTTGTTTAATAGAGGACTTGCATGATCAATTAAATACCAATCATGGCAAGGAGCCAGGTCAGAGTGAGCTATCAGGCACTACTAGGACATAGAAACACATTTTACCTAAGTGCTCACAAAAACACCTAGAGGAAATGAACACACATAAGTTCGATGAGTACATTCAACGTGCTTTAAGCTTACGTGATAAAAAATGTTTTGAATCCTTTGCTCCGTAATTAGGCATGGTAGCAAGTAAGAGTCTATTCATACCAGTCATCCTAGAAGAAATCTCTCTACAAGGTGTTTGGCTTCCCCACTTAAATACCTATGACACCTTAGGCGACTAAGACAACCACCTAATGCACTTTTGCATACTGATGAGTTTACATAGCTTCTTTGACATAATAATATGCAAGGTCTTCCTGAATACACTCACCAAAGTACTGTTAGTATGGTTAACCAACCACTAGATGGCTACATTTATTCATTCAATGATCTCGTTACTAGATTCCAATAGCACTTCCTCAATAGCAAGGTACTACACAGGGACTAGTCCACACTATTTAACGTCTAGCAATGCTTTAATGAAACCTTGCGAGCCTACCTTGAGCACTTCAATTGTATTAAGCTCCTAATTCTCAAGGTAGAAACTAAAATAGCTCTCCAAGCCATCATCTATGGCTTAGACCCCAATGGTAAAGTCTTTGAATCCATAGCAATACATCACTCGAACACTTTTGAAGAATTCATGACCATCATTGACTAGTACATCACCCAATAGGACACCATCTAAGTATGCTTGGAGAGTGACATTCATCTGAGCACCTCTCTGAAGGATTAGCTTAGCCTTCGTGAGGGCCATCCTTCTTCATCCCATGAATGTTGAGAGAGGCAGAAGCAAAATTTCACAGACTACCTAAGCTATACTCTATTAAATTGCTCTCTTGGGGAAGTCCTTTATCAGGTCCATAAATAGCTACCTTGAGCTTCATACATAAGGGAAATCCTCAAAGCAATAGAATTGGGCAAATTCTGTGATTATCATGGTGTACGTTAGCCACAATACTGATGAATGTTGACATCTTAAGAATGTAGTCAAAGGCCTTGTTCATAAGAGTCACATCAACCACCTTAGGTAATGTACTAGTCGGCGGACCTCCACTCTACATCCATTGAACCATCCTAGATGTAACCTATCCTTGATTACCTCAAAATAGGTGCCCTACCCTGATCTATGGATAAACACATGAGCCCAATATCATGCTTAACTAAGGGATGAGTTCGAACCGCGAGATGTTCCGAAATATAAATGAGAGTTGAAGGTTGAGCAGGGTTTCCTATGCACCGACAATGGATATGATGCATTAATATCTCATACGAGCTTGAGTCACACTTGATATGATAAACGAGTATGGTTGAAGGTCACTCGTCACTAGTTAATGCTCAATGAGCTAGATAAGAGTAGCTTAAGAGTAAATAGAAAAACACTTAGCTCGAGAGAGTGTAAAAGTTCAATGTATTCTTTGTATGTTCCTCTCCTAGTTATTACAATTGCAAGTATTTATAGTACCTAATTAAGGTAAGTCATAGGTTATAGGAAATTACAGAAAAGGATCCTTACTAGCTAACGGAAAAGGGAAATAATTGATAGGGGTATCAATGCAATCGTGTAAAAACAATGTCCTTTGTTAGAAAGGATAGTACGGGTATTAGAAAAAGAATAGCGTGCGCGCAGTTTGCTAATTCTGTGATCCCCATGACACTGTTATCTGAGCAAGGGTGGATTTGGATCAAGTAAGGTTGGTGTCGGTAGTTCGGTAGCTCAAATAGTTGGGATTAGACCAGGGTTGACATAGGGGGTAACTCATTTTCAAGTTGGCCTCGGATGATCGGCTTCTAATAGTTGTTAACTCAGCCTTGGCACTGGTAAGGCTAGTTATATCCTAATTCAATGCTTGGACTGGGGTTTATTGTAGAGGGGTCAGCTCGGCATGTTAGTTAATCACCTCAGTAACTTCTTGAATTATGTAGAAAGTAAAGTAGCTTTGCGAGTTGGACTGAGAAATGCATTGCTCCTTAGCACTTAGATTACCTTGAACAGCTCAATGAACCAACTAAGTAAGTCCATCAACTCAGGAGTGCATGATTGGTCCGTGATCCCTATTATCCCTTCTAGGCTGTTTAAGATTTAGGATCAAATTTGGCTTAGCCTCGTATTGCTCATCGTCGAGAAGGTATGATTAGAGATCGGTAATGTTGAAGGAGTCTAAGACTCTATATTCCTCAGGTAGTTCAATCCGGTAAGCATTATAATTGATCTTTTTAAGCACCTTAAAAGGTCCGTCGGCCCTAGAAGACAACTTGATCTTCTTCAAATTCGAGAATCGTTCCTTGCTGAGGTGGATCCAGACCAAATCACCTGGTTGGAATTCTCTCTTTTTCCATCCTTGACTTCTCCTCTCGAGCTTAGTAGTAACTTGGATTAATTTCTCCACCACCTTTTGGTGCATAGCTCTAATGGCCTTAACCCTCTTTACAACTAGCAGGTCATCATCGGGTCTCGATAAGGGAACTTCATCCATCGGAAGCTTAGGGTTAAACCCATAGGCTACCTCAAAGGGAGACTTGTTTGTCACACTGTAGGTTATCCTGTTGTAAGTAAATTCAATGATTGGCAAGTACAGATCTTAATCACCTATGTTCCATCTGACAGTAACCTATAGCAAAGTTCCTATTATTCTATTAACAACCTCGGTCTGTCCATCAGTTTATAGGTAGCAGGATGTGCTATACAATAGCTTAGTTCCCATTCACCTCCATAGTGTCTTCTAGGAGTGGCTCATCAACTTCAAGTTTCGGTTCGAAACAACGATCTTAAGAACCTCGTAAAGCTTGATTATTTCCTACAAGAAAATAAAAGAGACAGTTGAATCATCATTAGTTTTGGAACCAAGTACAAAATGTACCATTTTGCTAAATCAATCTACGACCACCATGATGCAATCATTCCCTCGAGATGTCCTCGGTAACCCTAACATGAAGTCCATTCTCAACTCGGACCAGGATTTGGTTAGGATGGGCAAGGGTAGATAGCGTCCTTGCTTGGTACGGCTCTTCGCTTTTTGGCAGGTTGTACACTTTTCCAACATGGATTGGACATCTCTCTTCATTCTTGACTAAAAGAATCTAGATGAGAGTATGTCATGGGTTCGACGTTGGCCGAAGTGTCTTGTCAATCCACTCCTATGCGCCTTGTACACTAGCAATTCTCTTATAGAATAGGTTGGGATATACAATCTCCTCTTTCTAAACAAGTATCCATCCTCCTTGTGATAGTTGTCCAGAACCTATCCCTCCTCACATTAGGCATAAATAAGACCAAAGTGTAGATCCTCAGTATACAAATTCTTTATTGTCGAAAAACCAAGTAGCCTTATTTGTAGTTTAGTTAGGAGGATATGTCATCTCGATAGGGTGTTAGCTACTACATTGTTCTTCCTGTTTTTATATTTCGCGACATAAGAAAATCCCTCCATGATCTCGACCCATTTGGCTTATCTTCGAGATAACTTTGATTGGCTTTTTAGATATCTTAAGGATTCATGATCGGTATAGATCACAAATTCCTTAGGTAACAGATAGTGTTGCTACACCTTTAGGGCTCGGATTAAGGAGTAGAACTCCTTGTCATGGATAGAATAGTTGAGTATAGCTCCTCGAAAGCAATAGGTTAGCTTTCTTGCTAAAGTAAGCAATAGTTCGGCTTTCTTGCATCAGCACGGCATTTATACTTAGTTTGGACATATCACACTCTACTTCAAAAACTTTGTCAAAGCTTGGTAGCGCTAAGACTAGGGCTGTGGTCAACCTCTTTTTTATCTCCTCGAAACTTCTTTGCTCCTTCTCTCTACCTCTAAATTCAATATTCTTCTTTGAGAGTTTGGTGAGTGAGGCCACAATCATACTAAAATTTCTTATAAACTTGTGATAGAATGATGCTAGGCCTTGGAAACTCCTTATGTTGGTCGAAGTGGTCGGCATTAGCCATTCAGTGATCGCTCTAATCTTCTCTTCATCAACTTGTATGCCGCTACAACTTACAATCAACCTCAAGAATATCACTTCGGGTTGGCAAAATTTGCACTTCTTTAGATTGGCATAGAGTTGTTTATTTAGAGTTTTGCAAAGACTCTTTAAAGATGTTGCTAGTGAGTCTTTAGGTTAAGATTATACACCAAGATGTTGTCAAAATAAACTACGATAAACTTTCCTAATAAGTCTCGAAGCACATGATTCATCAAGTGCATAAATGTGCTTGGCGCATTAGATAGTCCAAACGACATTACAAGCCATTCATATAATCCATGGTGTGTTTTGAATGCGGTTTTCCACTCATCACCTTCGCGCATTCAAATTTGATGGTGTCTAGATTTGAGGTCAATCTTGGAAAGTAGTCTTACTCTGCTTAATTTGTTTAGCATGTCATTATGCCTAAGTATTGGATACCTATACCTAATGATGATTTGATTGTTTACTCGATTGTTTACACACATTCTCCAAGACCTATCTTTCTTTGGCACTAATAAAGCCAGTACGGTATAGGGGTTAAGGAACTTGCGCACATATCCCTTCTTCAACAGCTCATCTACTTGCTTTTGCAACTCAGCGACTTGTTCAAGGTTTAGCCTATAGGCAGGTTGGTTCGATAATGCAACTCCTGGCTGTAAGTCAATTGCATGTTTGACGCCTTGAATGGGAGGCAATCCTTCCAATAGCTCTTTTGGGAACAAATTAACGAACTCTTCCAGTAATGTTTTTACCTCGACGGGTTACTCCCTCTCTTCAAACCTCATCTCATTATCCTTCGAACTAGCAGATAAGTTGGTCCTTCAAGCTCCATTTCTCTTTTTAGCTCAGCTTGAGTAATTATCGAAGCTTCTTTCTTTAGGGTTTGATTAAGTTGGGATTGCGTGACCTTTACTTGCTTGGCAGTTATAAGACTTAATTTCATGCTCTTGCCTTCATTTTCTATAGAGCATATATTCCTCCTTTCGTCATATACTGTAGCTTGATTGAACATTCATGGTTGTCTGAGTGGCATGTAAGATGCACTCATGAGCAACACATCACAGAGCAGTTCATCTTGATATTTGCCAATGTAGATTGGCACAAACACTTGTTTGTTCACTTGCAGGGCTGCTTTATCACTAAAACAATGAAGCTTATGAGGTTTTAAGTGAGGCTTAGTCAATAATTTCAATTGTTGGGCCAAAAATGCAGAGGTTGCATTAGTGCAGCTCCCATTGTCAATTATCAAGGCATGCAGTGACTTATTTACCTTGCATCCAATGTAGAAGAGATTTTCTCTTTGTTCATCTTAGGGTACAGGACTGACACTCATTTCCTCCTCAACACTAGAGTGGTTGGCATAAAGTTGCCTTCCTCATTGTAGATAACTTCTTCTTTGAATGGCTTGGCTTGTCTATCTTTTTTTAGCTCCTCTACTTCCTCATCAGTACTATCTACTTCAATAGTCGACACCTCACCTCGGATCACTGTAGTTCTTCTATTTGGGTACTAAGTAGCCATGTATCTAAATCTTTGGCATTTGAAACACTTGAACTTACATGTCTTCCTTCCCGAACTTTAGCTTTTTTCAAACTTCCTTGAGACTTCCTTCCCCTTTGCTTAGGTAGTTTGCATAGGTTGAATGTCAACAACCTTACTTGGATTCGTTCGCATGGATCTACTTAGAACAGTTCGGTTATTGCCAGGTCAGCTGATTGGTGGTCGAAACCTTCTTGTTCAATGCCTTTCAATCCTTTAGGTAGCTCAGATTGCATTGTCAAATATCCTAATATCCATGGTTTTTAGGATATCTTCAATCTTGTATTTTAATCTACTGATGAATTGAGATACAGTTTGGTCTTCTGGCCTATTGACTTTGCATCATATCATCAACATCTGAAATTCCTTGACATAAGCTTTAATAGTTGATCCTCTTTGCCTTGGTTCCTGCAACCTTTTGAAAGCATCTTGCAAATAGTAACACAACACAAACCTTCTTCTCATGACCTTCTTCATCTCATCCTAACTCTTAGTTTCTCGTTCCCCTTCCCTTTGTCAAGTGGCTTGCAAGTTTTTCCACTACAGTGCAACATAACCAATGAACTCCAGCATAGTGAGTCTAACTTTTGCATTATCGAACACTTTGTGGCATTCAAATTACTTCTCAATTTTGTTTACCTAATCTAGTTAATCATCAGCATCTCCACTTCCATAAAAGCTTGGAATATGCATCCTCAACCCTTCAACCCTAGGGGTTCGTACATTCCTTTCTTCAGGCTCATAGTACTCCTTTGCTTCATTGCCCTCTTCCTTTCCTTCTTTGATTTCTTTAAGTGCTAGCCTATGCATAGTAGCTTTACCGATTCCTTTGATCCAAGGTGGTCAAACATTAGCTTAGCCAAACTGACCATCTCCTCACTCTTGTTGCTCATGTCCTTTAGTTGGGCTATTTGTAGCTTATTGTTTATCTTTTTGGATAACAGTTGCCAAACTAGTTATTAAGTCGGTAAGCCTATCTAAGCGGCTACCTACTGACTAAAGTGTGAAGCTTCCTTCTTACCCTTGACCATGTCGAGCACCACTTTCTTGGTTTCCCAGAGTTCCCTAAACACTTGAATCTGACATTATTGGTTTAACTCACAAAATTGATGTTTAAAAATACCATTTAGAGTCATTTTTGCAATTAACAACAGTAGAACGGTAACTAATGCTCCCACAACTACATACAGTGAACAAACCAATAACCACTCTGTTTTTGCATACAAGAAATAGGGGAAAACAGAGCATTGGATGTCTTCAACACTATTTACCTACCAAACTATTAGTGTTAATAGAAATGATGTGCTTAGGAGCTTAGTTATCACTAGGGCTTACTGTAAGAGATGAGAACCAAATAGGTCCTTTGAAGTGTCGAAGAAAATAGGATGGTAAGGTCGGTAAACTGAATGTAGTAGGTGACTTGAAGCTACTCGGAGAATATGACTCACATACAAACATAATACGACTTAATACTTCACTTGATGTGATGCATAAGCTAATGACAAGGTCTGCTCGCTACTAATCTTAAGCTATTTGGCAAGACTAGATAAAAGTGTAGAAATTGACTTGGAGAGTAGCGTCTCACAAGGACCATGTATATTCAAAATGTCTATAAGGAATGTATCATATTTCCACTACAAGGAAAAGGGATAATTTATAGTAAGTCCTTAGAGTAATATTATAAATGAGGAAAATTACAAAAAGGTGTACATAAAGAGGAGATTCGTAATACATACGAAAAGGGTAAAAGGGACAAAGGACAAAAGAAATAAAAGTACAATATCGGGTAAAAAAGGGACAGGCGGTAGCTCATTAATGGATCTGTACAAAGGAATCCATGGGTACAGTAGCTGAGCTGAAACATAACATGGTGGCCTTAGAGTTGCCGAGACGAGAAAGGGATATCGAAAGAGAAGTAGGGGGCTGAAAGATAAGTACTTGGTCGGTAGAAGCTTATGTCTTGTCACTCGATAGGAAGCTTTTGGCAATTGGAGGTCTGAGTAGGAATTGGCATGGGACCTTAGTTCTCATCACTCGGTAAAGGGTCCGTAACAATAGAGTAGTTGGCGTTGGTGCAAAGAATAGAGTAAAACAGGGTATACCCACCCATAGCTCTCAAGGAGTTTAGCTACCATTCTTCTGTGTACGGCTTCTTACCCTCAGTTGGATGATGGGAGAGAATTCTCATAGTAAGGGACTGGAGGCCTCTGATGTATGCACAAGTAAGTGGGCCAAAGGTCTGTAACCCATCAGTTCCTCGGGATTGTTGAAGATTTGCCCTCAAATCTTAGTCCTCTTCCTTGTTAGGCACATAAGGCGTCAAGTCAGCGACATTGAAGGTAACAGATACATTGTATCCCGTTAGGTAGCTCAAGCTCATAAGCATTGTCATTGATGCACTTAAGGATCTTAAAAGGTTTGTTCAATTTTAGGGAAAGCTTGTTCATCCTCTTCCTAGGGAAACACTCCTTGTTGAGGTGGACCTAACAAGGTCTTTAGGGCTGTAAACCACTAATCTCATTCCTTGGTTTCCTTGCTCCTTCTGTTGGGTTATAGTTTGTGTTAGTTGTTCGGTAACCCTTTGACGTAACTTTTGGAATTCTTCGGCGTACTGTAGGACGGGTTGACTTTCCTATTGAACGGCCAAACTAATAGCCATATCCAAGGGTAAGTTCAGGTTAAGTCCATAGACTACCTCAAAAGGTGACCTCCCTGTCAAACTGTAAGCCGATCGATTGTAAGCAAACCCAATGATAGGTAGGCATATATCGTAATCAAGTAAATTTTTTCCAATAGCAGCTCACAAGAGGTTACCGATTGTCCTGTTTATTGCTTTGATTTGACCATCTGTCTAAGGGTGGCAAGAAGTATTGTACATAAGCTTAGTGCCGAGCTTCTTCCATAGGGTCTTGTAAAAGAAGCTAGTAAACTTCAAATCATGGTCAAATACAATACTTTGGGCACTCCATGCAATCGCACAATTTCTTGCAAAAAGAGATTAGCGATAAATAAAGCATCATTAGTTCTATGGCAGCGAATGAAGTAGCTTATCTTGCTGAACCAATTGACTATTACTATAATTGAGTCATGTCTTCTAGGCGTTTAAGGAAGGCCAAGCATGAAATCCATGCTTAGGTCGGTCCATGAATGCTTAGGTATGGGCAAGGATGTGTACTCTCCATATAACTCTCCCCTTCCTTTTGCATGTTTACACACCTTGCATCTCTCAAGAATTCGGTGCACATCCTTCATTATCTTAGGCCAATAGAAATGTTCTTTCAATAGTTCAGTTGTCCTCTTTTCTCTAAAATGGCTGGCTAAGCCTTTAGCATGAGCTTCTTAGATGAATAGCTCTCCAGTTGAGCTGCTTGGCACACAAATCTACTTCCCCTTCATTAGGAACCCTTGGCTTAAATAGAATCTGTTGATAGCTCCTCCAAGGTTGCATTTGGCGACTATGGGCCAAAAATATGGGTTGTGCTCATATTGATTAGGTAGGGTGCCAAACCTTAGTACCTTAGCCTGCGTGGTCATGATGAGGGTATGACAACGAGAAAGAGCATCAGCCATGACGTTTGTGCTCCCTTTCTTATATTTGATGACGTAGCAGAAAGTCTCCAAGAACTTGACTCATTTGGCATAATGCCGAAAAGGTTTTTGTTGTCCTCGAAGGTGTTTAAGAGATTCATAATTTGAGTAGATGATGAATTCTCTCGACAATAGGTAATGCTGCCAGTTCTCGAGTGTTCGGATAAGGGTGTAGAACTCCTTATCATAGGTCGAGTAATTCAAGGCAGTTCCTTTAAGTTTCTTACTGAAGTAGGCAATAGGTCAGTGTTCATACATAAGGACAGCACCAATGTTAACTCCAGATGCATCACATTTAACCTCAAAAACTTTCTTGAAATTTGATAGGGAAAGTATTAGGGCAGACATCAATTTAGACTTTACATTTTCAAAACTCTTCTTAATCAGCTTAGTTAATGGCATCGTTATGGAATTGAAGTTTCAAATGAATTTTTGATAGAACGAAGCAAGACCATGGAAGCTCTTCACTTCGGTAGCATTTGTCAGTGTAGGCTACTTGAGAATAGCTCTGACTTTCTCGTCATCAACTCAAACTCCTTCCTCTAAAACAACATACTTGAGGAATATAACCTCGCTTTGGTAGAATACACATTTCTTAAGATTGCTAAATAATCTCTTGGCACAAAGGATATCAAATACTGATCTTAAATGCTTAACATAGGCGATGAGGTTGGCACTATAGACCAAAAATTGTTATCGAAATAAACCACAACACATTTGCCAATCAGTGCCCTTAGTACATGATTCATGAGCGGCATAAAAGTACTAGGTGCTGGTGCATTTGTTAGAGCAAACGGCATCACCAACCACTTGAACAGACCATCCTTTGTTTTGAAAGCAGTTTTCTATTCATCGCCAGGCCTCATTCGTATCTAATGATAGTCACTTTTCAAGTTAATCTTTGAAAATATGTGAGCATCATGTAACTCATTGAGCATATAATCCAATTGTAGGATCAGATATTGGTACTTGATAGTAATCTTGTTAATGGCACGGCTGTTAATGCATATTCTCTATGACCCATCTTTCTTCGATCCTAGAATGGTAGGCATGACACATGGGCTTATGCCCTCTCAGACATATCCATGATCCATCAATTTATCCACTTGTTTCTTCAACTCGATTGCCTACTCAGGATTAAGCCTATAGGTAGGTCAGTTTGGTAGCATAGCTCCTGGCTGAAGGTTAATGTAGTGGTCAATGCCTCTTATAGGTAGTAAACCTTTCGACATCTTGATAGGATATAAGTCGACATACTCTTCTAGTGGAGTTCTCACCTTGGGAGGTAAGTTCTTGGCTTCTCTCAACTTCAGAATTTTCCTTACTAAAAGGAGCACATACTCCTCGACCTCGACTTTACGAGCGAATTGAGCTCGAGAAATTACTAAGGACTTTTGTTGCAGTAATCTAGCAACCTTCTCTTGTGCCTCTTACACTTTCTTAGGACTCATAGGGTTAGTATAACCTTCTTTCCATCCTTTTAGAACATGTAGGTGTTCCCATACTCATAGTGTAATACCTTCAAGTTAAACTACTAGAGTCGGCCGAGTAAGATGTGTAAAGCGCACATGGGTAAGACGTTACCCAACACCTCATCCTTGTACCTATCGCTAATGGCAATTGGCACTCTAACTTTCTCAATAACTGGTAAACCTCCCTTCTCGTTTAGCCAGTGAATCTTATATAGCTTAGGGTGTAGAATGGTTGACAACTTCACAGCCTTAACTACTCCTTATGCTATAACATTCATACAATTTCCTCCATCAATGATCAAGGTGCATAGCTTACCATTCACTCGACAATTTGTGTAGAAGAGATTCTCCCCTTGCGCAATCTTTTTGGCTACAAAAGTGCTAAGAGATCAACGCACAATAAAATAGTACTCAACTCTTACTTTAGGAGAAGTAAGGGCATCGGGGCCTTCCTAAAACTCCTCTAGTGTTAAGCTAACTTCAACCTCCACCTCTCCTTCACTAGAACTCTTACACGTCGATTCGGACATTGACTAGTTATATGTCCATAACTAAGACATTCAAAGCATTTGATCTCTCGGTTCTTTCTTCCTAAGCTCTGACCTTAGTCTCTTTAGACCTCAAGCTCCTCGGCCCTCTTTAAGTTGGCTCAACACTTGTCCTCAGTGGTCCACCTTAGAATTGTTTAGTGCTCAACCATACTCTGATAAGCTTGGCATGTTACTTTGGTTTGGCAATCCTAGTTAGCTAGTATGGCTCTACCTTTGCCTCTTAACCCTTTGTACCACTCAGATGGCCTCATCTAAACTCCTAAGTCTCTACAACTTCACAATATGACCAACTTTAGTCCCGAGCTTAGAAATGAATTGAGCTATAGTTCGGGTTTGTTGACATTTCATTAAATCATTAGCAACTAGAATTCTCGTACATATGTATCTATTGACTTGTCACGTTGCTCCAAATCTTGGAGGCGTTGGAAGGTGTCTTATTCATAGCACTTTAGAACAAACCAATTTCTCAGAATTCTCTTTATTTCATTCCATGTCCAAATCTCTTGGCATGCTAACTGGCATGAGTTTTGTAATTTTTTTGATAACATTGCTGCATATCTAGTAAACTCTAATGCAACTACTCTAATATGAACGGCATACTCAGAGTCATAGAAGTGAAATATCTTTTCGATCTTTTCCTCCCAATCTAAGTAGTCATAAGCACTACCAAATCCATTAAAGCTTGGAGTCTACACTTTAAGATGCTCGGCTCTTCGGGGTGCCCTTAGGTCACTCTCTTCAACATCATATTGTTCTTCTTCATCAAACTCTTTGACTGCATCTAGCTTGAGTCTTCTTCTTGTAACTTTGTCGGCACAACCGGGTGAAACTTGGTTCACATGAATAAGTGATATCAGGCAAGTGCACCTATCAACTTTAATATAGCGGATGTGAGTCCGAGTCGATCCCTTAGAGATTTCGAATACTAATATTAACCTTAGCTCTATTATCTAACCGGAAAATTGTGATGAGTTGAATGAATTAAAAATACTAAAATTAATAGACTAACCTAATTATGAGACTTGATTAAGCAATTTAGAAAGCGATAAAATTGAGAACAACTTCAAGAAAGCAAACAACGTATTTAGGAATTATTTCCCTTAGTGTTTAACATGTGACCACTTAAAATGTATCCAATTCAATCTCTATTATTCTTGACCGGAGGGATTTACAATTAAAGTTAACACCTTTCTCAAACATATTAACCCTAATCCTAAATTATTTACCGAAATCTCTTTACTTAGTAATATAATTCAGAATTGTATTAATGTATAATGAATTCCCACATAAACAAACAACTTTCCGAAAGAAACATGTATCTTATCTCTAAGTATACATATAATTCTCTCTAATTATGTAAAGATCTAATTACACATGTAATTTCTCAATCATCATGCATAATATCATAGATTGATATCTTAGAAATATCAATTAACAATTAAATAACATAATTGAATTAAGAAAAGATAGAGACTTTATTGAAAATTATCAATCAATCTAATAGTCACATAAAATCCTAAGTTCCATAATCCTAAATACAAGAGTCTTAAGCTGTCATAATGAAACTAAAAACGAATTCCAACAAAATTAATAAATAAAACATGAAAAACCCCTTTTTGTTGATGATAAATCTTTTCAATCTTGAAGTTGGGTGTTGCTTTTGCCTTTTTCTTCTCTTTCTCCTCAAGTCTCTTCTCTTTTGAATGTCCAATCTTGTGTGCAAAACCCTAGTATCTCCTTTTATAATGTATTGTAAGGTTTCTTTTTTTTGTCACCAGACATGGCCTGGGATATAGGCATGTCCTCAGGTCGTGTAACTTTCTAACCTTGGCAAATTTTCCTGGATAGATACAGCCTGGGGACACAGTTGCGTCCTAGACTGTATAACTTCAAAACTTCATAACTCATTCATTTGAACTCCAAATGGAGTGAAACTTGATTCCTTTTCTTCGTTTTTAATCCAAGAATGCGTTCAAACCTTGAAATAAAAATTTTACTTAATTAAGTATTAATTTCTTTAAAGAAAACCAAAGATGTAAGGGAAATACTATAAAATCACCATGTGAAATATGTTTAAAATAAGAGTTATCAATAAGCTCTAGAGCTAGCTGTTTATCTACCTGTCTTCTTAACCTATCTCTCATTTCTCGACCGTGTTCAATTGCAACTCTCTCCTATGGCCCAGTCTTTAAGACTCTTTGGATTGAGATAGCTAAATTGGCCTCAATAGCAGCAAGGTCTTGTATCTACTTATCAATAGTACATGGAGTTTGTTAATAACATGACCATGACCATGAGCATTACTCTCAATGTTGTTAACTTTCCCTTGGACGCTACAATTCAACATTCTCACAACAAAGCTTCAAAAAAACACTCTTTACGTAAGAAATTCCCCCATACACATAAATTACCAATCGAACAATGAATTACAACTTACTCTGTTTGTCCAAATGAAAATGGAGTATAACAAACAATAGACTAGTCGAAACTACCACAACATAGCTCTCGATCACAACCCTAAGCTTTGATACCAGGAATTATATGACGTGCCTAGGAGCTCAATTATCATTAGGGCTTACCATAAAAGATGAGAACTAAATGAGTCCTTCAACGTATCGAAGAAAATAGGATGGTAAGGTTGGCAAATTGAATGCAGTAGCTGACTTGAAGTTGCTCGGAGGATATGACTCACCTACAAACACGATACGACTTGGCACTTCACTTAATGTAATGCATAAGCTAATGATAAGGTTCACTTGCTACTAATCTTAAGCTACTCTGCAACACTAAATAAGAGTGTAGAAATGGACTTGGAGAGGAGTGTCTCATAAGGACCATGTATATTCAAAATGTCTGTAAGGAATGTATCATATTTTGGCTACAAGGAGAAGGGACTATTTATAGTAAGTCCCTAAGGTAACATTAGAAATAAGGAAAATTACAAAAAGGCGTACATAAAGAGGAGATTTCTAGTTAATACGAAAAGGGTAAAAGAGACAAAGGACAAAAGGAATAAAAGTATAATGTTAGGTAAAAAAGGGACAGGTGGTAGCTTGTCAATGAATCTGTATAAAGGAATCCATGGGTACAGTAGTTGAGCTGGAACATGACGTGGTGGCCTTAGAGCTGCCAAAACGAGAAAGGGATGCCGAAAAAGAAGTTGGGGGTTAAAAGATAAGTACTCGGTTGGCAGAAGCCTATGTTTCGTCACTCGGCAAGAAGCTCTTGGCAACTGGACGTCCGAGTAGGAATTGGCATAGGGCCTTAGTTCTTATCACTCGGCAAAGGGTCTACAGTAGGAGAGTAGTCGACATTGATACAAGGAATAGAGTAAAATAGGGTTTACCCACTTGTAGGTCTTGAGGAGTTCAGCCCCTATTCTTCCGTACACGATTTTTCTTCCTTAATTGAATGATGAGAGAGAATTCTCATGGTGAGGAACTAGAGGCCTTTGAGGGGTATGTAAGTAAGTGGGTTAGAGGTCGGTAACCCATCAAGAAACCTCAAACACACAAAACTAGTAGCAAATTACTCAGAGAAAAAGGTAGTAGAAGCTAACCTTCGAATGTAATTTGGGCTTTGATACTAGGATGCTATGGGTCTGTAGATGAACATACAAGCCCAATATCACATGTGTCTAAGGGGTGGGTCTAGACAGCAAGATGATCCAAAGGATAAATGAGAGTCGAAGGTTGAGTAAGAGTTCTCATGCACCAATGACGGATATGCTACACAAGGATGGCTGGAGGTCATTCGCCACTAGTCTACGCTCAATGGGCTAGATAAGAATAGTTCAAGAGTAAGCAAAAAAAAACTTAGCTCAAGAGAGTGTAAAAGTTCAATGTATTCTCTATATGTTCCTTTCGCAGCTATTACAACTGCAAGTATTTATAGTACCTAATTAGGATAAGTCCTAGGTTATAGGAAATTATAGAAAAGGATCCTTATTAGCTAAGGAAAAAGGGGAATAATTCATAGGGGTATTGATGTAATCATGTAAAAAGAATGTCTTTTGTCAAAAAGGATAGTACGAGTGTTAGAAAAAGGACAACGCGCGCTATTTGCTACTTTGTGGTCACCATGACACTGTTATCTGAACAAGGGTGAATTCCAATTAGGTAAGGTTAACATCAGTAGTTTGATAGCTCAGATAGTTAGGACTGGTCCAAGGTTGACTTAGGGGGTAACTCATTTCCGGGTTGACCTCGGATGATCAGCTTCTAATAGTTGTTAGCTAAGCCTCGGCATTGGTAAGGTTGGCTATATCTTAATTCGATGCTTAGACTAGGGTCTATTGTAGAGGGGTCGACTTGGCATGTTAGCCGATCACCTCAGTAGCTTCCTAAATGACATAGAGAGTGAAGTAGCTCGGCAAGTTGGATTGAGAATTGCATTGCTCATCGATGCCTAGCTCACCTTAAGTAACTCGAGAGCTAACTGAGTAAGCCCATGAGCTTGAGAGTGCATGATTGATTCATGATCCCTATCATACTTGCTGATAAAATGGAGGCTAAGAGGCTCACCTATAGCGTAGCTAACTACAACAACATCGACGACATCTTTTATTGGCATAAGCATAGCATGCCCCTTCCTTGCCGCCTAAAGACTAACAAAGGCCTTCACACCCTCGAAGAACTACATGCAAGGATTTGCACTAATCACATCCAGGCTTAGGCCTTATACATTTGAGCCGTTTGTCTCAAATACTATTGGTCGACAATGAAGGAGAATACAAAGACCTTGGTGTGATGATGTCACAATTGTTAGAAGCACATACCCATTGGCTATGCCCCAAGCATAAAACTCCATCCCATGATAAGTCCGTGGCCTTTTGCTCAATGGGGGGTTAACGTCCTTAGATTGTTCCTAAAAGCGTTCGAAAGGCTCCAATTTATTTTGGTCGCTATGGATTACTTCATAAAGTGGGTAGAAGCTTAAGCTGTTATAAGCATAACTACAAGGATAGTAAAAGGGTTTGTTTTAGCCAACATTTACTCTAGATTTGGGGAACCCTACACCTTGATTACAGATAGTAGGAAATAGTTTGACAGTACGCAATTTAGGGAGTTCTGTTATAAACACCACATTAAGCTTCTCTACACCTTAGTCGCCCACCCCTAAGCCAACTAGCAAGTTGAGGCTATCAATAAGGTAGTCCTTAGCAACCTAAAAAAGATGGTAGGATGAATAGGTGATTAGTAGGTAGACTGTCTTCCTATAATCCTTTGGGGATATCGGACCACACATAGAACAAGTACAGGAGAAACTCATTTCCACCTAACATTCAGTTTAAAGGCCATATTACTTATTAAGTTAGAATTCCCCATAAGTAGTTCCTAAAACTTTGATGTCAACACCAACCAGATAGCCCTTTAAGCAAGTCTCAACACTATTGATGAAGTGAGGGATACTGTACGAACCTAAGTAGCCGCCTCCTAGCAATGGGTGGGTAGATATTATAATAAAAGGTTAAGCATAAGTTCTTCCAGCCCGGGGACTTGCTCTATTGAAAGCTTGAAGCTACCGAATCATAAGAAGGGCAGGACAAGCTATTGCCAAACTGGGAGGACCCTATTCGAATTAAGGAAGATATAGGCAACGATGCTTACAAATTGGAAACCATAGGCAAATGACTTATCCCTAGAACTTGGAGCATCGATAACCTTAGGCTTTATTTCCTATAAGATGTACGAGGATTCAAAAGCACTGTAAAAATTATAAAGGCGTAATGAAAAGAAGAGCTTTGTACTTATCCTACCTTACTGGCTATTTCACTCTAATGTGGCTCGATTACCATCGAGCCCTACCCTTTGTCAATCGACCAAGGCAAAACACTAGACCGAACTTCGATGTCCAAGCATTCTCACTAGCTATAATGCCCATGAAATTGAAGCCTTAAGTCTCACCTCGAGCACTTGGTGAGTCCTTACGCCTGAAGGGTCACGCTAGGATAGGAACATTGACTATGTTGATACATTTGACTTACTTTTTGAAATTAAACTTAAGCTTACTCGACGTCCTTATTCAAGCAGCACTTGGACCTGGGTTGGTTCTTGAGCCCACAAACAATATGACATAGTAGGAACCTAGCTAAAGAGACTCAAACACTTAAAATAATTTCATCTAATGAATAGATATAAATACTTAAGAGAGTCAAGCATAACTAATAAAGCAAAAGCTTGCAATAAGGAGGCAATCAAACTTAAGACTTCCATTACTGATACCCATTAAGAGTACAAAGTAGCAGGGCCAACATTTTAGCTCGTATACACAAAAAGAAAAGAAAAAGGAAAAACAACAACAGCTAAAAACTAAGTCTAGCACACAAAATAGATCATTCACAAATTCATTAATATATTTCTAAGCGTCTCTGGGTTCAACATTGCTTGTGTCATCTTCCTTAACATCATCTCTAGTACCCTTGGCTTTAGCATTGGCTACCCTACCACCAGTAGGAGTTACCTCATCCAACTAGGACAAAAAGCCCAAGTTGAGACCGAAACATTTCTCTTAAACTTCCTCCCTTACTAGCTTCTCTCCATCTAGCCTAGCTTTGTCCATAATAGTCTTGAAATTGTCACCTTCCTTGAATTCGATGAATAACTTCTCCAGCACTCCCTTAGCTTAGCCTCCTGCTCTTGGAATTAGACGCGGACCTTCCCATGCTCCTTTATAGTAACCTTAGCCTCCCCTTTAGCTACCTCTGCCTCTTTACCAACAGTCTTGACCTCCTTCTTCACCACCTCCATTTCCTTCCTAACGGCTTCTAACTCTTGCACTTGAGCATTCAGCGCCGTCTCAAGGTCCTCGACATGTTTCTTCACATCACTAGCCTTCACCTTTTCTTTGGTTACCTCCTACTCAAGTCTCTACTTCTCTAACCCAAGCCACTCTAGTCCTCCTACACTTTAAGGGCACATGCCCTCATCCCATTTGACTCCTTCTTCAGCTCCCCAAAGTTTCTCTCCAACTCTTAGCAACACTGATGAGATGATTACACTGAGTAAAATTAATGCAAACAAGCACCTATAAGGACTTAGTGGAAAAAGAGAGGGTCAGGGCAATACCTACTTAAGGAGAGTGTGCTTGCATGAAAACACATGCTTATACAGACTCATGGCATTCCTTAGATCTTCTAAAGCAATCAGCATGCTCTCATCAAAGCCTTTCCCTTAGAAGAGCATGACATGCTCCTTCTTTAAGGGCCATTTAGGAGTGGCCACACCAAGCTACCGACTAGTCAATATCTTGACATTACCATCGGCATCATCCTTCGAATCAATCATGGGTATAGTACAACCTCAAGGTTGCCCATCCATCCTTACAACATCCTCTACCTCTTGGTGCTTGATTACCTCCCAAGCATCCACAGCAACCTTCCCCTCCAAAGCCCTATCCTAAACCCATTAGAGAGACCCCGTTGGTTAGAGATAGGTTTCTCCAACTCCCTTAACACAGGTGCCTCATGCTTGAGCATTGACCCAACTAAGCCCTTACCTGTGGGCACTTGTTGCTCATTAATAGCCACCAATGACACCTTAGTCGGAACGTCCTATGACTCCTTCACCACAAAAGGCCTTCTCTTTGTAGATGTTCTTATACCATCCTTGAATTTATTATTTTTGGTTGTATAGGGTACCTCCTACCTATTAGCAAGCCTCTTCCCCTTTTCCTGCATCATCAGCTCTCTATAGTGTTCCATTTTGACCTTAAACGAGTTATCACAAAGGTCATAAGTAGTGAGTAGAAAACACTAATTAGTACAAACAAAAGCAATAACAAAATAAAGTATCTATCAAGGATGAGTAGCCCTAAGCCCTCCCCTACAAACAACCTACAATGGTGAACTCTCAACCGCTCCCCCTTGGCTACATACATAACCGCCCATACTTATTTCTCATTCGTATAAAATCTCCTCTTGTAGATAATAACTCATAGTCTACTCCACATTGAAGCCTTACCTTAGCTAGTGTACCACATCGAGTACCCAATCCTTGGCTTCATTGTTTGCGAAAGCGAAGTAATTTACACTCATCATCCAAATCAGCCTATTCTACCCACTTGGGAAATCAAGCTCATGCAACCACTTAACCTGGATGGAACTGCTCCTTCCAGTCATCAATTGTCACCTTCTTCCTGTGAAAGATGTTTTCGTGCTTACCTCGGCTAGCAACGTATACCTAGCCTTCCCTAATCCCTAGTTGAAAAAAGTGGTGGAAAAGCCAAGCTATTGGCGTTCTCATGTAAGAAATGAATATGGCCACAAAGGCCAACAACATTAGCCATGCGTTTAGGCGAAGATAGCCTAGCGCCACTTAAAAGTACTTGAACAACTTCATCTGGAACAGAGAAAAGGTGGCTAAAGCCCTACGTTAATTGCTTTTCAATACAAATAGAAGATATTTTTTCCCTTAAGATTGCATGCTCGATCATTAGGCCTAAGCATTTGTACCTCCCAATGGTTTATTTTGACATGCACCTCTCAGTAAACTTGACGATATCACTCTTCATCATGCTTACACACCACTTCAGTTACACGTAGCCCCTTCATTGCAAAAGGCACTAACTTCTCCTCAGTAGCATTATCCTCATCGTTAGGTGCATACACTTCCTGAAGCCTATCTTCTGCAATTGCTCTTGTTGTTGCCCATGTCCATTAAACCTCACTGCCACCGGTCGCCTTTACTGCCAAAGTATGGGGGCGAAGAGGAGTAGTAGGTAAGGAGGGGTAGGGGAGGGGGAGTAAGTTTAAGCATGACCTCCCCTTAGTTTTGCTCAGTAGCACTAGACCCACTTACAACCCTTCGTTGTTGTTGCTTGGCCATCTCTTAGAGAAACTCTTGAGAAAGTAGGAAGAAAATGCAAGAAAGTTAAGGAAAGAACTCTTAAGGGAATTTAGCAGAGTTTTGATAGAGTAAAAGTAAAAGTGAAGAATGAATTGACCTTGAAGGATTTTATATAAGTATGGATGGTCAAGCGAACCATCACCATACAAATGCTCACCATAGACACTTACATGTAATGACCAAAGAACTAATGACCCGGATCTATCTAACAAGCGCATTGCTAACTTAGCACCAGCGTGTGCCTATTGAGTAGCTCATGCCCCTTGAGGGCTTTGAGCATACCAATGGTTATGTCAATCACACCAATCATCGTATCTCTCTGACATGTGGCTAGTGACAACATTCCCAAGTGATACGAATTGTTGAGAAAAGGGGAAACACACTTCTACCAATATTACATGAGCCAAAAAGGGTAGGTCCAAACTCTGAGATGATCTGAAGGATAAATGGAAGTCAAAGGTTGAGTAGGGCTCCTTGTGCACTAATGGTGGATATGACTAACTAACACCTCACACGAGCTTGAACTATACTTGATATGATGCATAAGTATAATACGAGGTTGTTTGCCACTAATCTATGCTCACAATAGACTAGGTAAAAACTTTTCAAGGTCTTAGTCCTCGTCAAGAAAACACAAGCTCAAGAAAAAGGAAGGTTAAAATGTCTGAAGTTTAATATCACTCTTCTAATTATGTATCTATTACAAATTATAAGTATTTATATGGCCCAATTATGATAAGTCTTAAATATACGTAAATTATAAAAAAGATTCCTACTAGAAAAGGAAAGGGGAATAGATTACAAGGGCAAAGTTGTAAATAGTCAAAATAATATTCTATTACAAAAGGATAGTACGGATGTCAAAAAATGATATGGGTATCAACTGTCTAGTTTGTGGTCTTGATGGTACTACTTACTGAGTAGAGCTGATTCTAAGTAGAGTTCATTAGGTGGATACTCAGCAGCTCAGCTATTTAAGGCTTAGGCAGGGTTTGTCTATCAGCCAACCATTCTTTGGCTTGGCCTTGGCTGGTCGGATCGGAAGTGGGTGGCTTGGCCTCAGATGCATGTTAACTAGGCCATATGCAGATTCAGTGCTTGCCTTTAGTACAGCAATAAGTGGTTAGCTCGATAATTGGCCGGACGCCTTAGAAACCTTCTCAATGAGACAAAGAGATGTCAAAGTAGAGTACCTCAATGGTTCGTGATGGAAAATATAATATTCTTTAAGGCTCAACTCTCCTTAGATAGCTTGGCGAACTGTAAGTTCCCAAAATTGAGTTTAGGACAACCGAGCTCAGATTTAGAGCTTTTAGGGTAACTTATTCAATTGAGCCCAAACTTTGCGACTAGAATGAAAATGTTAGTCGAAATATTACAGTGAAATTAGATTTTAGCAATAATGACCCGAAATCCCAATTTTGCCCTTAGAAATTGGAATATTTAATAAAGCACTAAAATGTTCGGAACTCCTAAAATTGAACTTAGATTGCAACGAGAACTTAGAGATAAGTTAATTGAACTATAAAATGAGATAATGTAGGATAATTTACTATATAAAAATACATGAAATTTTTCGAGTATACCCGGTATAAATAATAATTATACCCGTAAATTAACCCAAAATTGTGTAATTATATATTTATTGTGTTGAATTCATGAAATTAACTTTAGAACGTATCCTAAAAATAAAAGATATACTAGAAACTTAATTATATGAGTAAAGTTATATATTTCACATATTATTTACATAGGGTATAAACTTGTATATTAATTAAATAACTAATTCTAACATATAATATCTATATTTAAGTAATTATTTAATAAAA